>OY986437.1:117254214-117716714 GCA_963920525.1 Dichetophora obliterata
CCTGCTATTACTCAAACTCATATTTAAAACGCTTCTGTACTAGAATTTAAACCAGAAGAAAAACTACAGCATCCATTTTAGCTTTTTGGTTTCAATTTTAGCCTTTTTAGTTTAAATTTAAGTACAATTCTGTATTACTTTTTGTTTTAAATACAATTTAAACTAAATTATAGTACATTTGATTACTAAATTTGGATTAAGACCCATAAAAAGTAAGCCTGGCAATGCTGCGACTCAATATTAGGCGACTCGGTTCATATGTTTGTTTATCGCGTCTTTTATGTGTGGGCCAATAGCCCGGTGGTTAGAGTAGTGAGTTTGCAAACTGAGTGTCGTGTGAGCAAATCTCGCGGTTTTTGTTTTTTTTTTTTGTAATATTTTAATCCAAGCTTGTACTAAATTTTAAACCCATGCTGTATTAAAACCTTTTTTAGTATTTTGCAAATACTTGATTTAAAATAAAAGCTGGTGTTAACTTACATGTATTACAGAAAAGTTTTAATTTTAGTACAAGATTTCTAGCCGTGTAGTACTTCTTTAAAGTACTACTACTAAATAATCGGAATAATATTTTTAACGAATGAGATTCGCGTTAATCTTATACGAAAAGTTTGTCCTTTAAGCCCATCTTAAAAATTTTATTCATTTGTAATTCATGGCTCTTCAACAATTTTGTGTTTTCTGCCTGAACGAGGAAAAGTTTAGAATTAAATTATTTTTTCTCAAAGATCAGCTGAAGTGAAATATTTTTTGCACCGATTTAAAAACCTAGGTACTCGACAGCATTAAAGATATGATCACTACGACACGAGCCGTTCTGCCCTTGAGAAAATACGTGATCCATCGAGCAAAGTTACCATCAATACCATATGCCATTAGTTCTGACACAAGCGCTTTATGCTACACTCGGTCAAAAACCTTTGAAATATCCAGAGCAACTACCCTATTTTTACCAAAAAAGTTAACGCATTGGTTCCATTTTTCAGTTAAGAACGCCTACTGAGTCCATATTGACGATCACTGAGCATTTGATTCTGCTTCGGATAGTTCATAAGGTTGAAGTTTATTACGCTTGTCATAACTGTAGAAAGCTTATAGCAAGCATATCGCAATGGTTCGGTATTTTGTAGGGTTCGTGGCATCGAACTTTTTAGGTAAGGGCTGGATATTTGTGACCTTGCAACAAGATGGAAATACTCCTTAAGTTGTTTATTGTATTATTGGATCGATAGTAAGATTATAATGGTCGAGGCTTAGAAAGAATATGTAACTCTTCAAATCAATTTATGTATAAGTTTTTTCAAATTGGAGAAAATTCCACGGACCCACTTTTTGTTATGATTCTCCTAAAGCCTCTCTTTGGAAAACATCATATTTTTACGTGAAATTAAAACAATTTTAATAGGGGTATTCACACTGACTTGGGTAGTTGGGTAGATTGGCAAATACCGTTAATTTTGTTTTTGTAAAGTGCCATTCTACCCAAGTACCCATCTACCAATCTACTCTAGCTGACCCCCTGAATTGTTTGGGTAGATTGTTTTCTTACCAAATTGAGTACTTTTTCCATGTGTTACTACCTTTTGCAAAAATAGGCAATAATTGACCTATAGGCATCAAATTTACAATATTTGTTTTCAAGGCTAATATCTCGAATAATACACATATATTGCCACACCCCCTATTTCTGCCCAAAAGTTAATAAAAACGCTTTATTTCAGACGAACTCGGTTGCATTGAACTAAAATTTTGTAATTTAGTTCGTATGGCTACTATCGACAATTCAACTAAAAATGGTCGTGGTCGAACTAAACCTACGCCTACTTTTAAGAAATTATAGTTCTTGAGTTGTTTATGTTTTTATAATGAAACTTGGTTTATATTTGCTATGAAACCAAGTGGTGGTCGCTAGATATATAAATTTTACCACGCCAACTTTTGAATTGCTTTTAACCGAGGCTAGTGTTATGCCTTAACCTCGGCAAGCATTTCCAGCCCTTAGTTGTTCTTGTTCATTAATTCCACATTTTCCACAATTTAGCTGTGGATTTTTTGTTTTCACTGGGTTGATAGTTTAGCGCACTTTCCACTAGACTACAAAGGCCGACAAATCAAATTTAGAATATCTGTTATTATTTCGGTTAATTAAGTTAATATCTCGGTTAATAAAAAAGCCACACCCCCTTTTACCGACCACAAATCAATAAAAATTCTATATTTCCGACGGTTTTGATCGTATTAGACTAAAATTTGGTAATTCAGTTTATATGGTAACTGTCTGAAACTGTATTAAAAATGGGTATTCACGCACACTTTTGCAGCCCACAAACCAATAAAAACACTTTATTTAAGACGATTTTGGTCGTATAAGACATAAATTTGGTAATTGAGTTTGTATGGTTACATTCGGGAACAGTACTAAAAATGGGTGTGGTTGCTCTATAGCAACGCCTACTTTTTCATGAATCATTAAAATTGACTACTGGGCCGATTGCGTTGAAATTTGGCAGTCGATTTGTTTCGCCTACGAGATAGTTTATGAAAATTTTACCAAACACCCTTTTACCGCCTACAAATCAATAAAAATGCTATATTTTAGACGGTTTTGGTCTTATTAAACTAAAATTTAGTAAATTAGTGCATATAGTTACTTTTAGAAACTGAACTAAAAATGGGCGTAGTCACTCTACAGTTATGCCAGTTCAGACATACAAAAAATTGAAATAATATTTTTCCGATAGGCATGAAAATTCTCATGTGACGGTAAACCGGTATGTGACAGGACAACGTTTTACCCTGGATTACTCGTAAATGATAAGATGCTGCGAAGTTCACTTTAAAAATTACTCGTATATAGAAAAACTTTTTTAAGCCCAATTAATGGCCTAAATTTTTCGCTCATAGAATGACAAAAAATGATTTGGTGGCAGTCCTTTTCCAGCTATCACTCATCTACATAAGCTGGGGAGATCAAACAAACATGCAGCACTTCCCAAAACTATTCTAGAAAGTACTCAATTGCAATTTAGGGTGCTCGCAATAACCAAAATACTCAATCTACCCATACCCAACTACCCAAGTCAGTGTGAATACCCCTAATGTTTTTTTTTATAAAACGCATACACAAATGTGTTCATAAGATACATTTCATATTGTACACAATTTCACTATATTATGTCAATATTAATTATTACAACTCTTCTTGACTTCCACAAGTGAAATTAAGTGTATTTTTAAAAAAAAAATTTTCATAGTATCTTGTTGGAAATGTATTGATATACCCATTTAAACAATATGTATATGAGAACTTCCAAGAAATACATACACATCGATAAATGCATTAGGCAAAAATGCGAACTCTACACGTTAATTTTATATTAGATTTAAATTAATATGATATATGTACGCCAGAGGTTACTTCAGTTAAAAGTTTTCCACAATCGGAAAAAAGTTCTAAATAATTATCCAACAATACCAGCTTGTCGTTATGTCTTCTTAAATATTTTTTTAGATATTTTTTTGGAGGAAATAATAATTATAATAATATAAAATTTTATTATTTTTTGAATGTCAAATATTTGTATAAGTTTTATCTTTTTACTCATTTTGGGTATGCATTTAGTGAAAAATAAAATTTAACATGCAAAAAATATGTCCCTTTAACATAAAGAACCTTCAGGAGAATCAAAACAGCTCTGTGGAGTTACCTAGGATTTAAAAAAAGTATGTACAAATCGGTTTCAACACTTTCACCTATTTTTGCGATCCCGAAATACAGATTTTTTTTTCTCGTAAACACACCAGTAAATACTTCCATTACATAACTTTTGAATTTTATTTAAAAATAACTAAAATATAACAATTAATAGCAGTTTTTTTTTTAAATAATTGCAGAAAACGTTGTATGACTGCAATTTTTCGCATTTAGAGCCACGACTTATCCATCGTATTTCTTTAAGTACTCAAAGGATGTTATTACTTGATATCTTATTTAAAAGATCACATGTCATACTTATAATAAGCGAACATTTTCTTGGAACAACCTTCGTATTTAAAAAATGTGGAAGTTTTCATATTTTCATTTTTCGAACATTCACGAATCTAATCTCCTAAAACATTAGAAAACGACATTTTTGAACGCGGAATTGGATTAAGGGATTCCGTTCCTTTTTCGTTCATTTTGCAAACATTTTTTTATCGTGGTAGCAGTTTAGGTTATGCCGAATATACTTTTTAAAGAGTGTGTTTTTATTTTTCTCCTAAGAACCCTGGATTTGTTAAAAGAACACATTCTACAATCAGGCGTAACAACAACGTATTGTTTTGAACCATAATAGCTCTAAACTGTGTATTGTTGTGAACCGTAATAGGCCCATACAACAATGCTTAAAAATATCAATTCAAAAACCTTTCTTAAGAAGTGTCTTTAGTTTCATAATGTTTTTAAAATACAAAAATATACTACCTTATGTGACAAAAACTACTTTAGAATAAAAAAGATCTAAATTTTTAAATAAAGCATGTTTTTGTGAAATAAAAACCTAGGATTTTTCTTTTAATTTCTTTGTTTTTTCAAGAAGGGCATATCTCCTGTTGACTTTTTGACTTTACAGATTTTGAACAATAATATGGAACACAGATATTTTTAAATATACAAATTGAAATGACAATATATGATTAACAATAGATATTAAAACCTTTTATTTGGCGTTTTTCTTTATTACATCCGAGCTGAGCCTGAGTTGTCAAAAACAGATCAGCGTTTATTTTTTACCTCAGACTTAGCTGTGTTCAATATATGCGTTTCTTTTCATGGTCTGCTCATGGTCTGAGTGTTAGTCAGATGCTGTCGACGAGCTGAGAATTTTTTTACTGAATACTAAGCAATCGGCTGCCAACGCATACATAAAAAAAAACAATAAGCAAAAAATGGCTGGCACTAGTTTAGAATGTACTATTCTTTATTAAATTTAGCTATTTATCTAAAAAATTACATATCTTGACATTTAAGTGGACGAAAGATGCAAATTTTCCCAAAATGTTTCATTACCAAATTAGACCAATTTTTGTTTGATCTGATGTTGTCAGCTCTGATGGTTGGTTTGATCAGATTTGCTCAGATCTGCGGTCTGATGTGGAAAAAGAAAATCGACTATTGTATACTTCAACAACAAAAAAATTATCACACATCAAAAACTTAAATCGCATTAGAACTTAAACTCCCCAGTTGTGTTTTTTTTTTGTGGCAAATATGTGACACGAACCGTTTTGTGTCACTTATTACTATCTTAAGCTCTTAAGATTGCTTTCGTTATCTGTGTTTATAATTTTTATTTTATTTTGTACACTTTATTTTATAACTATTACCTACGTTAACACTTTAGTGAATTGTCTTTATGACAGATAGTGTTTTTGGCAATAAAAGCATTCATATATAATACATATGTTAATTGCTTTAGTTGTTGTTATTGTTGGTCCTATGATTCAAGTCATGAATAAATTTCGCTATTATGAAAAACTTTTTATAAAAATAATTACATATATTTACTATACAAAGTCATTGCATTTAATTATATTTAATCGAGATCACCAACAAAGATAACAGCTACTGCAACGAGAGATAAAAAATACGTAGCTACGGAAGAGTTACAAGCTGGTTAAGTGGCAACATTTATTTTGTTGTTGTTATTGTCAGTTACACGTTCAACTTAGCAGCATTTCTTATAACCTAAACGATGCTGGAATAATCTGTTTCAGCAGCACCAGCTGTCGGTAAAAAACAGCAACATATAAAAATAAATACAACAACATGAACACAATGAAATAATTTCCAACACCAGTTCGATGCAGTGAGTCTAGCGCGATCTGAGCATTAATATGTTGATGATTATGATGATGGTGATACACAACAACTACCAACATAGCATCACCAATAGCTATGTCACAAGCAAAAGCTCTGGCAACATCATCAGCAACAGCAACGTGCAATTAAATCGCCAATTAATTTTATGCAAACTAAGCGAACAACGTTTAATTTAACAGCTTGCGTCCGCATAAATATTTGCACTTGGGAGGTAAGCAGCAGCAGCCGCAGCTAATAATGCCGACACTAGCAACAACACTGCCAGGCAGTGCCAGCTGTTGGCAGCGACACCGGCTCATATGTAATTAAGTGGTGGCTCCTAAGCGACTAGTATTTCTTTCATATGTTGCGGCAGAGAGTGCGTTGATCGCGCTGATTGCGGTGATCGCGATGATCGCAGTGCACGTAAATATATATGTGGTTTTTGCATGCATTAACAACTAACCACTATGCTGAATCGTAGCTTGAAGCTGGGTTGCTTGGACTGCCTCTAGTTGCAGCAAAGTCTTGGCTAGGTTCGCAACTCTAGACTGCGGTGGGTAGTGAGTCTCAACTCAACTCAACTGGTACCATGCAGTCTCGCGCATTGTTTTTCAGATTGTAATTATGTGCATGATAATGTTGTTGTTGTTGTTCTTATTAGTGCTGCTGTTGTCGTTAGTTTTTGCTGTTGTTGTTGTTAATGAGATGATGATCTGATGTTTGAAGATTATGATGTTGTTTATGTTTAATATGCATTTATAGGTCTCACGCATATGCAGAGTTGCATAAAATAGGAACATGTTCTTCGACAACTTACAAAATATTCTTCGCTCGAAGAGGAATATCTCCTTAAGTCTGTCTTGTTTTAGTAACATTGATTTTAGAACAAGTTTATAGTTTTTCAAATGTCTTAAATATAGATTTTTTTTTAGCATAAGATATATAAGATTATTCAGATTTTTTGTGTCTCTAAACATATTTTCGCTCATAGTCTGAAAATAAAAAAACACAGTTTCAATAATATCGTAAGTGAATTTGCATGCAAACTTAATTATTTAATTTTTGTGGTTTAATAAATTTGTTTTATATAAATAAATGATACTATTTAACATATAAGAACTTACGGTGACAAACGATTCACAAAACCAATAACAATCTACAGAAACGAAATCAACTGATATGCATTTATACATGTTTATTTAGCATAAATATTAATAACAACAACAACAACAACACAACCAGTTACTAAAAAATACTCGTTAAACGATTGGTTTCAACAAACGATACTATGTTGCGATCATGATTTCGGCATGAACCAAACCAACAACCATAATAACAACATAAGCAGCTACTGAAGTTGCTATAGCAAAATATAAACTTGTTATTCATAGATTTTACTATTTTGTTATTAACCCTTATGTGAGTGACAAAAAAATACCTTCATTAGAGTGACAAGCTACCCGGGTACCTTCCCATAATATATGTAGAAAAATACCGTGTAAATGCTTCAATATTCAGCTAGATTGATGTTTCGTGAATTTTACTCTTTAAAACATTTCAAAAATATATTTGCAAAAATATTTTTATATTTTTTGGCAATAATTATCCTAGAGCGTGTTCATAGTGCCGACTTACGACCGAACCAAGCCGAGCTGAAACTCAAAAATTTATTGGGACAACAGAGATGCATGACTTGTGTTCTCTATTGCCCCCATGCGATTTTGAGTTTCAGCTCGGATCGGCAAAGCAACAAATCGCCACTATAAAAACGCCGAAGCAGAACGCAGGCAGACAGGCGCAAGAAAGCTATGTGAACAAGAGAGAAACAAGTCATTTCTATCTCATTTCTTCGCAGGGCACTGCCTGCTCCTGCCTGCCTGCCTGCCTGCTTCGGTGTTTACTCTGCGGGCAGCCTTAGTGTTGCTGTTTGCAGACATAATTACACAGTTTCTGCGTATTTTCTCGCTTTTGTCGATGTTGTCTTATTGTCCATGCATCAGAATATTTTTACAGGCTATCGCTGCTCTAGTACGGAACATGATCGTAAAAATGCATGTAGGTTCTTGCACATGTAACATTCCGTTGAAATTAATTTCAAAACTGTTGACATCGAAAAAATTGTTTTTGTGTTATTTTTGGCATTATTTTGTGAAAATATTTTGTGAAGTGAGAATTAAAATACATCAACCAACAAGTTGAAGAGCATCAACAAGATGAATACTTCAGCAATAGGAAGATTTTAATGTTTTAAAAAGTGTCGAATAAGGATTAGCAGCTTCTGATACTGAAGTAGATTTTATTCCACTAATAGACCAGATTGCTTCTGAAGTATCGGATATTGAACAAGATGGTGTAATCGAAATAGAGGATCCATATGAATCGGATGATAGTGTTGCAGTAAAGTCAGGAACTTTTACTCTTTCAAAAGATGGAACACAGTGGATACTTGATCCAATTACACAAACAAAAACGATTGGTCGAAATATTATGTATTATCGAGGCTGTGCAGCAAACCACACCAAACTATATACAGCTAAATAAATTTTCAAAAGGATTTTATCATTTGAAATGTGCGATATAATTTTGCGAGAAACAAACGGAAAAGTTACTGAAAACTACAGCAATAAAAGAAAATTATCAAGATGCTAAAAAGCGACCAAATGATAAAACACATACTACATACGCCACTCACTGACTCCAAATTAGATGCATATTTTGGTATACTTATTTGTTGTGGTGTAAACAAATCTAATAGGAAGCATCTGACTGAATTGTGGAAACCAATACCATTTGCCTTTTATTCGTGCAAAATTGTCTCAGGACAACAATTCTACTCGGCCTATTCGTCTAGCCACAGAAAAAGGTGCTGTTATTTGAGACATTTGGTAAAAATTCAGAAGAGTGGATAATTTATCTTAGTAAAAACAGAATTTATTCAAACAAAAAATATTTTAATTTTTAAAAAACAAAAAATAGTTTCTTAGAAGTTTCATAAAACAAAATAAAAAATAAACTGGCCATTTCAGCCCTTCAAAAGACTTTGACCTAGCTTCTATTGAACAATTGTGTTGTGCGTGATATTAAATGTTTGATCACAAATGACCAAGACCTGGACCTACGTGTTTTATGCCAACTCGGAACGGCTTATGTTCTCAAGAAGCTTTGCATGGCAGTTTTTACTCTCTGAGTTTTGCTATTGTCTGCAGAGAGGTGACGACCGAACAGAAAATTAATTCGATTGAAAAACTTTCTGTCTGAGCTGGAATTGAACCCGGGCTACCGCAGTTCTTTAGCTTAGGGGCCAGCACTATACCCACTAGGCCACGGTCACCACAAGAAGTTTAATACAAAACACAAAAAGGTATCCGGGTACCTCGTCACACCAATAAAGGTGTAAAAATATTTTTGGCACCCCCACCCACCACAATTTGTTGATTTTGCTGTTTGATTTTAAAAATATGAAGTTAATAAAAAATAATGAGCTCTCATGAGGTTTCAGCACTTTATCTTAGTCATTAATGAAAAAATTCTTTGTTTTAAAACGCAGAAGTTACCCGGGTACCTCGTCACTCTCATAAGGGTTAAAGAAGTGACAAAATCTCAAGTTAAATATTCGTTTCATTTGCCACATAACGAATATTTTGGTATATATTTCATCTTTGTGCGGTTAATATTAAAGGCTTTATTTATCGTATGTAAGAGAATTACGCACCAAAATCTATACAGTGTTCCTTAATTCCCTTAAGCTTCCCTATGACATATTTGCCCTTACTGAGACCAATATTACGGCCGACTTCAAGGATACTGAGGTCTTTGCGACCGATTTCTCAGTTTTCAGAGACGATGGTCTCGGCAAAGATGATCTCTCCTCAGGTCTTGGTGTTCTTCCTGCTATTCACAATTAATTCGATCCAACCTTTATAAAAAATTCCCACACTGCTAACTTTGAATGTATATGTGCCAAGGTTTGCATCGCAAAACGCAATATATTCACTATCTGCTGTTATATTCACCCGTCTCAACCAGTGAATTGTTATCAGCTTGCAGTAGATGCAATAGATTCACTTTTGGATCTTATGGATCCATTTGACACCGTTATATTTCTGGGGGGCTTTAATCTTCCCAACCTTCAATGGGTCCTCTCTGATGACGAATCCTACTATTTTTCTTCAAATCCTAGCTCTGAAAAAGAAATTCTGTTCGCTACCTGTATTTCAGACTGCGGCCTTAACCAGTTGAACGGAGTTACATTACTAACTATTTAGGTAGACAGCAAGACCAAATTTTTTCTTTGGGTTCAGATAACTGTATAGTCTCAGCAAGCAACCATCTCCTTTCAACACTCGATCAGTACCATCCACCACTATCCCTTACTTTATCTTATAACATTAATATCAAAAATACTCACTTCGAGCACTCGCAGAGCTTCAACTTTCGGAAAACTGCTTTTGTAAATTTAGAAATTTTATTCATTAGAATCGATTTCCAACATCTTTTCGTTAATGCTTATAAAAGCGTTGATATTGCAGTTGCTCACTTCTACGACATAATTTTGGACTGCGTCACAAAATCTGTCCCCTTCACCAGGCAGAAAAACTTTTCGTCATGTTCCCCCTGGTACAATAAGGAACAACGTGTACTCCGTAACAAAAGAAACAAACTTTGGCACGCATATTTAATGTCTCGTTCTTCTCTTGATCTCACAAATTATCTTCCCGATATGACATTCTCTTTTTCCATTGCAAATGTATTTTTACTCCTAGTCAATATGGCTTCCTCAAGGGAAGATCGACTACCAATAACCTTACTTCAAACGCTTTGTTTTGAATTTGCTTCAAACGCTTTATGCTTGTTGGAAAGCGGGTACGAAGTTGATGTAGTTTCTACCGATTTTAGTAAAGTGTTCGACAAAATCTCTCACACTATCATTCTTCTTAAACTTAAAGCCTTTGGTTTTCTATAACTATTTATATCATGGGTTAAATCATATCTCGAAGAACGTCGTTACAATGTCATCTTTAAATTTTCCAGTTTAACACCTCTTGTGTTCCACAAGGTAGTCACCTTGGTCCTTTGTTGTTTGTCTTAACACTCTCTTATGTAGATGGAATCATCAAAGATTCCAATCTATCTGTGTATGCTGATGATATGAAAATCTATCGGCGCATAGAAACCAACGCCGATTCTTGCAATCTTCAAGATAAACTGGTTGGTTTTTCCACTTGGTGTCAAAAAAATCTTCTTGAGCTCAACATCTGTAAATATCAAGCAATTACATATTCACGAAAGCGTCTCCAGCTTCCCCCCAGAACTTATTACTTACTCGGTAAGCCAATTCCTCCTGTAAGCTTTTTACGGGACTTAGATGTAATGTGTGACAAGGAACTTAATTTTAGGTCTCATATTGATAATATCATTAGTAGAGCCCCTTACGTGACTCTCTACCTTACCTTTGTTAGACCCATCCTTGAATATGACAGCCAGGTTTGGTCTCCTATCAACAAAACCCATTCTGTCCGAATCGAAGCAGTTCAGCGAAGATCCATTCGGTTCGGACATCGTGGTCTTCCCAATTCTGACAGTTTCAACTAACCTCCTTATGCAGACCGCCTGAAATTGATTAACATACAAACTCTTGCAAAACGAAGGGAAGTTGCCGATGTACTCTTCATTCATCAACTTGTATGCGGAACCATTAACTGCCCAGCACTACTCCAAGTAATATCATTTAATACCTACCCATGTAACCTTAGGTCTATTCCTCTCTCCCACCTCAACTTTCACCGCACCGACTACGGATGCAGTGAACCTGTAACCAGGATACTTCGAGTAACCAACAATTTGACCAACGAATTCGATTTTCATCTGAGCAGATCTCGACTCCAAAATGCCCTTCTTAACTCCAACGCCACTTTTTTCTGAATGAACTTTTTTCTCTAATGAATTTCTTACAATAAAGAAGTGGTACATATAATTAATGAAAATATATAATGCAAAGTGGCGTTAGTTACTACGCTTATAAGTTACTTACAAGTTACTACTTATAAGAACGGCTGGACAGATTTCGATGATTCATACTAATTCGAACTAGTCTCCAGCCAAACAAGAAGAATACCTTAAAAAATTCCCGAAAAATCCCCGAAAAAATATATGAAGAAAATTCCTTTCCCCATACATTTTATATGAAGCTACTTTACGTCGCATTCTGGATGATCGATGACGTTTTTTTTTTTGTAGCAATTTTTTTTTTGTCACACATTAGAAACGAACATAATTTTAAATGCTGGTTCCGTCAGAATTGTTCAAGTTTTAACAAAGTTTTAAGTATTCTACCATAATTTACACAAGCAAGATTATATTTGATGAGCGTTTGGAAACGGAGGCGTGGCAGCAAAGCGCCTGGTTTCAGCTAGTAAATGATATTTGTTAGTTCCCTTTATTACTTTTCTTCTAGTATTTTCTTTTTGAAGTTTGACGTGTTCTTAAAATTATGTCATTCAGGTGGGCGGACTACGCCCACCACGAATTGGATATCTTTCGAACACTAAAACAAGAAAAAGAGATATAAAAAAATAAAAAATAAACCCTGTTAGAATAAGCTTAGTTCTTAGTAAATCAGCTTGTATTAAGCTTAACGAATAAAAAATAAATAAATATACTCCAAAATGTAAATAAAAACGCTACATGTGCTTGAAAAAGTTTGTGAAAAAGACCTATGTAAAAACCGCGCTGTAAGACCTAATTTTACGTCAAAAGTAATACCTTAGAAGAAGTTCTAGAACTACTTTATTGCATCCGCAAGTTATTTCGATTAAAATTCCGCCCAATAATTATTTTGTATGTGATGAAAACTGAATCGATTGGAACAAGTGAGACGATAAAATAGTTTGGGAACATTTATGGTCCCTTTTTCTATGTTTTTAAACCAAAAAAAGTTAAAAAACGGTTGTCAGGAGTTTTTGTCAATTGGGTCTGGTGGTTCTTCTCATAAAAATAAAATACATTAAGGCTATAACTGAATAAAAAGTGAAGCAATAATAACAACATTTTATTCAAATGGTAATTTCTGCTTACTTAAGATCGTACAGAATTTGAGCTTGATTTGCAAATGAGCACAACTTACTAAAAATTTAGCTATATCTATATTATTATATAGAAGGAGACTCACGCAATTGGATCCATAATAAGCTTGGTAGCCGCTGAACCGATTTTGATAATTCTTTATTATCGATTCCAATTATAATATAGATTGTCATATCTTACCAGCCAACATTCAACCAGTAGCACTGTTTCGCCAGATCAACTAATGAAAATTCGTGGGAATTGATTTAATTATCTAATAATATTGAATTTCTGAAAACCTAAAATTGTTACTATTACTACTACTATTAATACTGCTGGTTGCACTGTGTACACAGCAACCCTTAAACCTGTAAATGAATTGAACTATTATATACTAAGCCTTAAGTCTAACATGAAATAAAAAAACGAACACTTGAAAACGAACAGTTGGTGTGTGCAGAAGGCTTATTAAGCCAAACAAAGAAGACAAGAGCAAGTTTCTAAAAAATGTAACAAGGTTAAACAAACTATAACAACGAAAAACACTAAACATACAGATTCATCACAAACTTTCAAACAACAATAAAAGAATTCAAAACCAATTCTAATTCGGCTCAGAATTGAAAATTCTTTAAAATCATTAAGAATTTTCAAGCACAATACAACAACAAATAAAGCTTTTCACTCTTTGTGAGCTTCTCTAAATACAACACGGCAGCTACATTGTGTAGTTGCTTTCAATTTTCTTTTGCCCATATCACACGATGTTTGTTTGAACGACGATCAAAATATTTTGTTGTTACTTTTGTCCATACTACACGATTTTGTTTTTACGAAGAATGGTATAATTATATTTGTATAATTGAAAGCAACAACAATATATTTCTTTCGTCGTACTCACAAATATGGTGTAATATGGGCATTTGCAAATGCTTAGAGGAGAGTTGTCAGAATTGAGTTTACCAGCCAGCTTTTCCCCACTTGAGATTGTATAATTAACGGAAAGGAAATTCTATTTGCAAACGATTGCAATCTAATCAAATAAAAAAATTAATTATAAGTTCTTAAAATTAAAAAATATGATTAAAACCCATATTTTCGAATAAAAACTGAGTTTCATTAAACATCAACACAGAGGCAGACCTTACCGTTATCCGATCGTCCCCAAGTTTTATATTTGTTGACTTTAGACCAAAGGGAATTTTTCGGACCGGGAATCAAGAATCGAATTATACCTCATATGCTATAAAAGGTCTAGTGTGGGCGTGTTTTTTATACCAGGGCGTTTGTCCAATCCATTGGATTTAAACTGTAATGGATCAGTAGCTGATTTGAACTCAATTGAAAATTTGTATGTTGACGTTGAGAAAGGAGTGGCAGATTGTCAGCCCAAGAACCATGCTGACTTATGGGTTGCAATTGAACGTTCTTGGAAGAGGGAACGCGTTAGAAAGAAAGAAGACAGAAACTAGTAGACTCAATGATATGGCGCTGTCCTTGACTATTATAGTCATTGATAATATAGGACACGCTACTAAGTATTAATATAATGTGCATTTACTAGTTTAACTGCAGTCCTACGTTGGAAAAATTCATTATTCCACGTTGAGGTGTAGAATTCTACATTCATAAACTATTGTTCAAAATGAAATAAAATAATTTTATTGTATTTTTAAGTACATGAATTACAAATAGAAAAATTTAATTATTTTTCACACATTTCAGCTGTGATATGCTTTACAAATAGTTTTTTGGAAAATACAGCAAGCCAACTCATGATTGTATTTTGCCCTCTGGTTTTTTCTTC
Source organism: Dichetophora obliterata (assembly GCA_963920525.1). Taxonomy (NCBI): domain Eukaryota; kingdom Metazoa; phylum Arthropoda; class Insecta; order Diptera; family Sciomyzidae; genus Dichetophora; species Dichetophora obliterata. The sequence continues at coordinate 117,268,929 of OY986437.1, forward strand.
AACGCAAAAGAGGCATCTGTCTTGCTTCTTTATTTGGTCTGGAAGGCTTGTTTTACGCCGTTTTCGAGAAATTCCAGCTCGCAGTAAAGAAGAAGAAAACATGAAAAAGAAGAAGAAGAATAGAGAATCCTGTCAACTCTACCTTACTAGATATATCTTGCTGCAACGTGCATGGTATAAAAATCTACACCTCAAAATGAGAAATTGAAGTTTCTAAATATTAAATTAGAAAATGTAATTGAGAAACTCAAAGTACATGATTTCGGTTCATAAAAAAATAAACTGGCTATTTCAGCCCTTGGAAGGACTTTGACCTAGCTTCTATTGAACAATTGTGTTGTGCGTGTTATTAAATGTTTGATCACAAATGACCGAGAACTGGACCTACGTGTTTTATGCCGACTCTGAACGGTTTATGTTCTCAAGAAGCTTTACATGGCAATTTTTACTCTTTGAGGTTTGCTATTATCTGCAGAGAGGTGACGACCAAACAGAAAAATGAATTCAATTGAAAAAAACTTTCTGTCTGAGCTGGAATTAAACCCGGGCTACCGCGGTTCTTTAGCTTAGGGGCCACACATTCTATCCACTAGGCTACGGTTGACACGGTTTGGTTCGATTTCGGTTCATACTAAGCATAAAATAAAAGTCATGCAAGCTTGGATCCCAAACCTAAACGATTTTGAAAATATTTGAAAAATTAAAAAAAAATTTGTTTTCTACACCAACGTAGGACTACGGTTAAAGTAATATGTAAATTATTTCAAAAATACACACAGCTTCTCTCTTTTTTGCTTGTTGCTATTTCTCTGACTGTTTAATATTGGCATTTATGAGAATTATTATGTCATAAGAAAGTAAAGCATATCCTTGAAGTGATAAATTTCATAAGGGAGCATCTGGTACACCTCCCCTTACTTTCCGAGATTTTGCATCAAAAAAGGTTACCACGCTCTTGGTGCTATTATTTTTACCGCAGTTTTATGTAGCACGACTATTCGTATATGGTATTGTGAGTCGAAAGACAATTGGCAACGTTACCATCAATCATGTACACAAGTTCGGATTTCAATCTAAAAGATTTTGATTCAATTAAAAAGTCAACTTTTATTACATTTTCAATTTGATTGTATATTTTTCCAAATTCTTCTGTAATTTTGTCTTATAAAAGTTCGTAAAATAAATATTGAAAAATAAATAAGTTTTAGAAAAGACTTACTTCGCTATGTTATTCAAATCATTAATAGTGACAGAATTTGGGATGATGAAACCAAAAAAAATTTCTACGAGCGCTGCCCATGTCACGACATAAATATCGTGATTGTTCCGACAGCCGGAAAATTCAGCCTATAAGACAAGACCTCTGATAGTAGAATGAGACTTATTGGCATCGCCACAGCACGAAACATGATCGTCAGTAGCACTATGTATATTGAAGTATCTCAATATTCATAAAGCCACCTAGATGTCCCCTGATCAAAAGACGCAACTAAATAACTTGATCCCTTTTTGATCGACGGAAGGCACTCCTTCAGTGAATAAAATAATTTCAGGTGTCAACATGAGCTTGAAACATGATTTTGTCGCTACCAAGATTCAGCCTTACACAGAGAAATGCGGCGACAACCTGCAATCAAAACGGACAGCCAAAGACTTTGCCATTCGACTCTCACTGCTGATTCAACAAGACACTCCGCATAATCGATGATAGCATGCAGTGGACATACATTTTCCACTCCATGCGTGCGGCTGCCGAAAAGGTGACTGGCTACCACAGCTATCGTCGAAACCAGATCTTGACGCCGACTACAAAGCAACTCTGCATTCAGTTGTATCGCGTGCTGTTAAGGAACGATTGTGTGCTGCTCAATCCTCAGGAATGGAAGTCCCATTTTTTGCGGCAACTGTCGTAGGATCAACCTTCTTAATATGGCATATAGGATCCTGTAAAGTGTTTTATTTGAAATATTGACGCCTTTCGTTAACCAACTGATTGGATCTTATTAGTGGGGCTTCAAACCTGAAAAGTCTACCATCTTCCAGATAATTCACTCAAGGACATATTATGGAGAAGGACATAGAAAACGATCACCTACCTGAGAGCCAGCATAAGCTTTACCGATATTACTTAGGCGATATTTGAATTGAAATCAAACTAAATTGAAATAGATTGAAATAGATAGGACAATTCATAAGAAGATCCCTTTCTTTACGAACAAAAATTTCACTCTATAAATCGTTAATGATACCTGTACTGCTTTAAGCATGGAAAACCTATGTCTTGAGCAATTTTTTGTGAAAAGACATTGGAAGTGCTTCAAAACTCGCTATTGAATATAACGGAATAATAAACTCAAGTTCAAAGCATAGACAAGTGCATACGAGTATAAATCCAGCGGCTTCGTTGGCTAGGTCATATTGAGCGCATGAAAGACGATGCTCCAGTAATAACCGAAATATATTTTCAACTTATTGTTCAAATAAAATTCAAATTTTGTCAATAAATTTTTGGAGTTTTTCCAATTTCAATTCAAAAATTAGATCGAACTCTAAAACAATATTATTGTTGCCACATCAACAAAAAGTATATTCAATACAAGAATATTCTTAACGCTCATATCAATAATATTTATCTAGCTTTCATATACTTAACTATATTGAGCTTAAAATAGAAATATTTAAGTCTTTGGGGAACACCAAACGCCAAACATCATTTCAAAGAAACACATTAAAAAGCTGTTTCATTTGAACATGCAGAATTGTAGTCGTGACTTTGAGGCGGCAACCAGCTCCAATAGCATTGTTGCTGCGTTGGTAGGCAACTAATTGGTGTCAGATTGCAAAATTATGACGCATCCTTAAGCGTCAGAGTGTTCATAGAATGTGCGCTTTTAGACTTTGCCGGCCGGCATAAAGATGAGCCGAAAAAGACACAAAAAATATGAAAAAACAGCAACATTCCACAGCCAAGATATATCAATAGCAGAGATCTGCTTAAGTTTTTGGCTGGAAGCAATGTTGCCACAATCTCAAAATGTGTTAGGCTCTGACTGGTGATACTTTTTGTATTCGGCTTTACATTAATCAATGGCGCCAAGACTATTAGGCTGAATTTGGGCAAAATTCCTTTTTTGTATTAAGACTCCGTTAAAAGTATATACTTGAAAGTTTTTGGAAATCTGGTGTGATCATTTAACTTGCGTCATCGTCATCAAAACTTTTATTACACTTCGGTTGATTTTTGCCGCCTTAGAAGAGTTTTTCTCATTGAGATCAATAAATTATTGATGTTTTAGTATTTTCAGCCGAGTGCAGAAATGGGCTTGGGTATATTTAACGAAAGTTATAGCTTTGATTGGCAATCAATTAACGACAACAATTGATATGTTGTCGTCATATTTTGCGCATCTCACAAAAGTTAAGAGCAACGATTTGTTTCAATTTAAATACCGGCCAATAAAAGTTGATTGTAATTGGGCCCCTAAGCGCTATGTATATGATTCATTAAAGAAATTCATTGAAGTTCTTTAAAAAAGGCGGTGAAATCATTTCCAAAAATAGTTTCATAGTTAGCCAAAAATAACAACATTTCAATTAATTTGTTTCACAAAATGCCATCCAGCTGACAGTTTGAAGCATGAAGAAGCGTTAATTAATTGATAAAATATCTAGCAATTCAATTACTGGCATTTTCAATCGGTCATTCACTTTATTTGTTTATAGATGATATGCGTATAAAAGAATCAATTCCAATGTTTTGCAAAATTTTATGAGATAGTTATAATTAACAAAAACAAAAATATGCGACCACAATTACGTTTCAAGAATATTGAAATTCTGCTAAGGATAGAATTTGATTGAAGGGGCTCGTCTTGCTGTCGCTTATGTATTATTGGTGTGAGTACATTAGATGAGCACACAAATTAAATATTTTAGATTTCTTCGTATTATTTTTTTATAATATTAGATAATAATATTTAGATTTTAAATTTGAATAGTTGTACAACAGCAATCAATTTAAAAGAAATCGATTTTCAAACAATTGTTTGCCTAAAACCTTCTTTAGTTAAGGTACTTCTCGCTACAACCCGTACTGGAATTATTAAGTTTTGTTACAATTTTCCCCCCTAAAGAAATTTTTACCCTAAAGGGTTAAAAATTGCAGAATTTGTTAAAAAGTCTCGCAAAATTTTTACAATTGGATCAAACGTAATAATTCTGTTATAAGTTGTTGCGACCAGAGTCAAGAGTTTTAATTTTTTTCCGATAATGTTTCCGATAAATTTGGACCAAAATATTTTGACACCGGCTAAAAACGACTACTTTTGTCGACGCCATCTATCGAGAAGAAGATGCATTCAAAAACAAAAAACAAAATTTTTTGGTATTAGTAGTATTTTTAGTATTTAGTATTAGTAGTATTTTTTAAAAAAAGTCATGTTTGAACATCTATAACCTTGGTATTCGAATTTTGTATTTTTTTACACAATATAGCTCAAGACTATGTTCAAACTTTACAGTCAACTAGTAGTGGCTGAAGCAAACACCATTTACTTGTACAGTGAAAGCTGACATAAGCGGACACCGATGGTTACCTACTTTTTGTCCACATATGAGAGATGTCCGCTTATGAGAATGTCGTAAAAAATAATATTATAATTCAAATTAATTCAAAAATAAGCATTGCTATATTCTAATTTAAAATAATTTTTGCTCTTCAAAGGACAAAAACCAAAACAAGTACCTACAAAATTTATTATTATAAAATTGTGTACATTCGAGTGGTCCTAATTTTTCTTTCGAAAGTAATGAATTACGGACCGGGGTTTTGTTCCTTCACCGGTACAGTTTTTTATTTCAAAACACAATTAAAATTAAACAAAAACTACCAGACTTGTAAAATTTTACTTTTCGAAAAAATCTAATTTTCTTCCTTGTACATATTAAGAAAATTGCAAAAATGCAAATTTGAAAAAAAATTCATTGAAATGTGGAAATATTTTCTTAAACTATATTTAAAACAGATACAAAAAAATTATGCGATTACATGAAATTACCTGGTCGTTATAAAATTTTTTGCAATAACTGTAACTTTTTGGAAATTTCGAGTTTGGGTATTTTTGCGGAAAAAATACCAAAAATTTAAAAATTCAAGTTTAAAAAAAAAACACAGGGAAATGGACATAGAACAGTTTTAGTTTTAATATTATAATTAATAATATCTATTATACATAGAATAGTTTTAGTTTTAACATTATAATTAATAATATTTATTATATATATTTATTATTAATTATAATGTTAAAACTAAAACTATTCTATGTCCATTTCTCTGTGTTTTTTTTTAATATTATATAATAAATATTATTAATTATAGTTAATAATAAAATAATAAAATATTATTGGCGTAAGTTTCTTGGATGCGATGATGCAAGTAAGTTTCTTGGACTCTGACTTCTCATGCAGAGTAAATTCGTAAAAAGAGAAAAAAAAATTCGTCAAACTGTCGAAAACACCAAAAAAAAAAAAAAAAAAAAGAAGAATAATAGTAACGTTTGTGATCTAAAAAAGACGAAATTGTCCACTTATTAGAGCTTCGCATCCGCTTATGGTAGATTTTTTTTTCATAAATAGACATGTCCGTTTATCGGAAAGTAAGTGCATGGGAGAGCATTTTCTATGAAAAAAATAAAAATTTGTCGTTCCAAGAATTTGTCCGCTTATAGGAAATGTCCGCTTATTAGAGCGTCGTCTATGGAAACTTTCACCGTAGTCGTATCGGCCACTTAATGAATAAAAATAAACTAATATGTTAAATTGGTTAATCTATATCTATACTTCTATATATACTATTATGTATATAAAATCTATATCTATATATCTATATCTATAGGGTTGTCCATATTCGAAGCGCCCATTTTATTTTTAAATAAATCAAAGAAACCACAATTTTTTGTCTGTTCGTCATGAATATCATTTAATTGGGTTCAAGTAGATTTGCTTACATTATTTCTTGAATATGATATCTCGTAAATGGTCGCCATTGGCCTCTACGACATATTGTGCCCGTTTTGCAGCATTTTTCATGGTTTTCTTCAACATTTCGATGGGAATGGCGGTTATTTCTTGACGGATGTTGGTTTTCAGCTCTTCTAGGGTCTTTGGCTTGTTGACGTACACCTTTGATTTTAAATAACCCCACAAAAAGAAGTCTGGAGGCGTTAAATCTGGTGATCTTGGCGGCCAATCGAAATCACCATTTTTTGACATCAAACGGCCAGGGAACAATTGCTTCAAAAAATCGATTGTAGTGCGGCTTGTGTGTGGTGGCGCGCCGTCTTGTTGAAACCAGTAGTGCCTGATACGCTTTCGACGAACGATTGGCATGAAAAAATTGTTTATCATATTGCGATAACGCTCCTGATTGACAGTAACTCTGTGGCCATTATCATCTTCGAAAAAGAACGGCCCAATGAGCATTTTAGCACAAACGCCGCACCAAACAGTGACTTTTGCATCGTGAAGAGGTACCTCTTGAATCTCTTGTGGATTTTCAGTGGCATAAATACGGCAATTTTGTTTGTTTACCGTTCCGTTCAACTGAAAATGAGCTTCATCGCTTATTTTTTGAAAGCACGTTGAGTTTTCACTATTGACTTGTTTTGTTGAATGTAAATTTCAACAATTTTAGAGCGTTCGCGTGGCGTGTACTGTTCCATTGTAAACATTTGCTTGGAATGACACTTCAAACGCGGTATGTCATTAGTCGATTTGGCATCACTGCGGAAAGTTACAGTGTTGCCAGATGGGCGCTTCGAATATGGACAATCCTGTATATCTATATCTATATCTATATCTATATCTATATCTATATCTATATCTATATCTATATCTATATCTATATCTAAATCTATATCTATATCTATATCTATATCTATATCTATATCTATATCTATATCTATATCTATATCTATATCTATATCTATATCTATATCTATATCTATATCTATATCTATATCTATATCTATATCTATATCTATATCTATATCTATATCTATATCTATATCTATATCTATATCTATATCTATATCTATATCTATATCTATATCTATATCTATATCTATATCTATATCTATATCTATATCTATATCTATATCTATATCTATATCTATATCTATATCTATATCTATATCTATATCTATATCTATATCTATATCTATATCTATATCTATATCTATATCTATATCTATATCTATATCTATATCTATATCTATATCTATATCTATATCTATATCTATATCTATATCTATATCTATATCTATATCTATATCTATATCTATATCTATATCTATATCTATATCTATATCTATATCTATATCTATATCTATATCTATATCTATATCTATATCTATATCTATATCTATATCTATATCTATATCTATATCTATATCTATATCTATATCTATATCTATATCTATATCTATATCTATATCTATATCTATATCTATATCTATATCTATATCTATATCTATATCTATATCTATATCTATATCTATATCTATATCTATATCTATATCTATATCTATATCTATATCTATATCTATATCTATATCTATATCTATATCTATATCTATATCTATATCTATATCTATATCTATATCTATATCTATATCTATATCTATATCTATATCTATATCTATATCTATATCTATATCTATATCTATATCTATATCTATATCTATATCTATATCTATATCTATATCTATATCTATATCTATATCTATATCTATATCTATATCTATATCTATATCTATACTATTATATAAAATTGAAATGCAAATTTAATGTCACCACTTCACTCCAAAAGTGCTGAGCCGAGTTTTATGAAAAAAGTTTTAAAATTTCATATATATGCTACAGTTTCATTTAGAGGTGTTTTTCTTTCGAAATTGTTATAATAAGTATATTTAATTAAAATATTAAGTTTTTGTAAGAAATCATCCCAGCTGCCACGCATGGCTTATTCGTTGTCTTTTGACGCGTTTGTGTTGCGACAGTTTCAATCATGGTAGGAGAATACAGGTAGATGCACTAGATGAGAGCATGTTGCCCGAAACGTCAAAACGAAGCAAAGCTTTTTATTTATTTTCTTTTGTTTCCATACGCCACACAGCTGAATTTGACAGACATGGCAATATGGAAAGAGAGCACAGTCAGCGCTGCAGCTACCTCTATCCTTATACAATGGTTTCAATAAACTCCATGTTTCTATCTATTCTTCTCTTTTTCTTTGTGCTCAGCTAGTACAGCGCAACAAATAAAAAAACTGATGAGCCTCGAGCAAGGCGAAAAGTGTGATACACATAAATACAGAACGGCGCACGGTGGTGCGAGCTCATACAAAGGATTGGACATCGCATATCTTTAAATAATTGATTGTAACTCTGAACCACTAGATGTATTTCAACCAAATTTTAAACATGTCTTTTTAAAAGCATTTCTCATGAAATACTTTAACCTTTATAAGCATAGCGGGTCTAGTAGACCCAAAAAACTCATGGTAAAAAAAATTTTTTTTTTAAGTGATATTTCGTACCTGTATTTTTTTACAAAATGTATTTTTAAATAATAATTTATTAGCTTATTACATTTAAAAGATGTTTAAAGACAGTATACAACTCTATTTAAAACAAATTTTATCCAATATTAAGAGCAAACAGTGATTTATTTATACCACACATAATTATACAATCTGCTTAATTTAACACATTATCTGTAGAAGTTTTGCTTTCACTTTCCTCATCAAAAAGCTTTTTTCCCACAATTAGATAGCTTTGTGGTGATTTTTAATTAAAACTTAGTCTTGAAAAAACTGGATCTGAATTGAGCAAAAGGGCATGTAAAAGATCTGAATTGCAAGCAGATCTTGAAAATTTTCTCATGTTGTGAAGTCTGAAGAACCGAAATAGTTTGTGATTGACCTCTTGCGCATCCTCGGATAACTGACCTATATTAAAATTTTTAAGCATTAATTTAACACAAAATAATTCATTTATGTATATATATAAAAAATTTTTACCAGCAATATAACATAAAATCATTTCATTAAATTTTCGTCTACTCCAGTGATTTCTGAACTTTTCTTGTTATTAGTAAAAAATCTGCAAGCAGTGTTACCGTCATGACTTCTACTTTTTAATATCACGTCTATTAACAAACCTTAAAAAATTTTAATTTCGTCGCCAGCAAAATTGTATATTGGTGTTGAATCAAATGCTTTTATCATAATCTTTACATTTTGGTTGTTATACACGCAGAAAAAAATGATTACTGGAAACATAATATGAAATAATATTAATGTATCTATTTAAAAACTTTTTGTAGCAAACAATTTTATTTTTACAATTACAATTTATGTTTGCCATAAATATGGTATGTTTACTGCAAACAAGCTAATTTGTTGCAATGAATATATTATGTACACCTCATTATCATATCATATCATCGCCGCAAACATTTTATGATTATGATTTAGAAACATAATTATGTATACTACTTTTAAAATGTATTTCATATAAATTATTGACGGTTAAAGATATAACAACAGTGTTTATTGGCAGATCACTTTTAAGTGGATTTCATACCCTTTATCTATTCTGTACCAGTTTATGCAATTTTTTTACTGGAATTCTTGAAAATATTGGATTCGTGTCTAAAATATATCTCAAGAACCAGACGTCTCAGATTAATAAACAGTATACCAAAATATTTTTATTAAAATTGTCTACACTTATTTACGTCACTTTACTATTATGGATACTATGTCGCAATCAAAGCAAAAGATATATTTTTTCCGTTAAAATAATATATGTATCCCAAACTTGTTTTTTTATTTTTTTTAAACATTTCTTACCATCAGTATTTGTTATCTAAGGTACATTGATCCTGGCCAACCCTGGCCATTTTTTTTCTTTTTCAAATTTAATAATTTTTTTTAATTTTTATTCCTTATCGCAATAACGGGATAGCAAAAAACTTATAAACAAAATATCTGGTTTAAAAGCTTAGCGTATACCTTTTCATACAACATAAAGATCTGTTCAATCAAGCAATTTAACCAAATTTTAAAGGACTTTAAAAAAGACTATATTTTTTTTATACTACAAAATATCAACTTTGAGGCTTTACAATAACAAAATTACGCACTTAAAAATAAAAAAACTGCCGAATTCAAATAGCGCAAATATATTTCTATGGAAATGTATCAAAATATTATAATAATTTGCAAGTTGCACTTTTTTCTGGATGTCCAACCCTTTGTATGGGATCGTCCCACCGTTCGGCGCCTGAAAAAAAAAAAAAAACAAAAAGAAAATAAGAAATTTTTTATTTTTTTTGCATGCACTATTGTCCTAAGGATATTGATGAAAAACGCCCGTGGCGTGCTAGGTAATTTATAAAACATTATTAAAGAATGCAATTCTGTTGGCTAAAGAATAACATAGAATTTTAAAATAATTTGATACTGACCTTGTTATACTTTTAAAATGGTGCTAAATAGATCAAAACGGATTAAAACAAAAGTGTGGTGTATGCAATTAGTTAAACACCCTCTTGGCAGACGTTTTTGAAGGTAAGAATATTTTGGGTTCAAATAATTTAGACAACCACAGTTTTTTATTTGTTATATCATTATTGAGTACTGTAACAAGAAAGAAAAAAATATTTTTTTAGCAGCAGCAAAGCGTAGGTTGAACTCATTTTTTTCAAAAGGATAAAAATACGATAATTCGATGATTTGTTCTGCGAGAGTTTGTCCTCGTCGACAACACACATAGGTTATCAATTGGATTGCTGAAAAGAGCAAGTCGACGTAAAAGTCCTAGTTTTTACTTTTAGCCGGTTTCTATTTAACGGTGAGATCTGCTTTGGACCACTATCGAGTAAAACCTCCACCTCAGGGACATTTGTTTCTCAGTGTTTGGCCACATTACTTTTAACAATATATTACGGTACATGAATCGATCCATAAAACTAATTATTTTATGAATTGGCCCCATTAAATTACCAGCAAAACATAACATTAAGTAAAATATACCATTAACATTAAGTTACCAGCAAAACTATAATGGATCACCGCCATGTTTAACGGTCAATATGCAATACTTCTGATTATTTGGCTTAAGCAAACGATGTATTCGCTCTGCATGTTTCAAATTGTTCTTTGATTCGTCTGAAAACAGTTCTGTCTCGTAAAGCACTGCACCTCACAGTTGTGCAAAAACCGGTTAAAAGCACAAAAAATAAATACATCAGTGAGGAGACTGCCGACCGAAGTAAAAACTAAAATTTAAGATACAACAGTTGTTTTTTAACGTGCCTAAGAAAGTTTTCACTTCAAAAATTTCTGCCAAATCAGTTGTGCCGTTCATAAGTGCATCAGAAGCCAATGAACACCATTTCTTTTTGTTTAGATTGTTTGGCCTTAAAAGTATGCGTGGCAACATTTCTTTATAAAGTGACCGCCACTTGGGCCCTTTTTAATTTTGACCACGCCCCTGCCGCCTCTTTTCAACCAACGTTTATTTTATTTCTGTAATAATTTTTCCATCAGAGCTTTTTGCCAATTTAATTTAAAAGAAATTTCTGTAATTTCGACATCAAAAACATTCACCTTCGCTGTTTTTTAATATATTTTATTCAAATTCATTCATTTTTTGTCCAAAATTCCAATAAAAGTACTTTACAAAAATATTTTGAATTGTAGCGTTAGGTCAGTGTATATAATTTTTAATTATTTTTTTTTTCAAAAAAGGTCCAGGTCCAAAGGTCCAAAAAAGTCTATATCTTTTTACTCAAAAAATTACTCAGAAATGGTGTTTATTGTAAAAATAAAATCAATTAAAAATTGAATTTCTGACTACCTTTCACATGACATAGCATTCATTTGCGAAAATTCTTCCTGTTAAGAGCAAAAATTATTTTACTGTTTTTGTCATTAAAACAATTTTTTTTTTCGAAATGAATTCTTTCCAAAATGTTTTTTTATATTTTTTTATAAAAAAGCAAGTCAAGAAAGTATCCCAATATCTCTTTCCAATCAAAATTTATAGCTAAAAATCTAAATTTTTTCCATTACACCAACTAAGTATAATATTTAGTTTATATGTTATATATATCACATATTCCGTGTTGTGTTCGGATACATTTTTCAGTATCTTAACGTATATTTTAGTGAATTTTAATAATAAAATGAATTTAAATTTTTTCCTATATCCAGTTTTGTTCAGTATATGTGTCTCTTTAAATAAAAATTTGGTTTAAACGATTTATTAAAAAATGTCTAGTATAAAGTATCTACTAGATTGCGCACGAAGAACACCAAAAATATCGCAGTTTTAGTTAACTTAAAAACAATAAGTCAGCAGAATGTGTTGAAATTTCAAGAAACATTTTATTTGTATGAAATGGTAAAAAGTATAGAATTCAATATTATATTTTAAACTAGCTGAACCCGGTGTGCTTCGCTACCCCCCTCGTATAAAATAAAATTAAAAGTATTTATATATTTACAAAAATTTATTTATTTAATTTTGCAATGCTTCGCCTCTTTTTTTGTTGTAAACCAATTAGAATTCAGCACTGAATTGCATGCAATTTGCTTCATGCTCCCCCTTTTTATTTTTAGACCAATCAAAAAGCAGCAATTACGCAATCAGCTGTTTCGCAGTCAGTTGTGGGAGAATGAGAATGGGGTTACCCCACTCTCTTTTTTAATTAACACGTATTATAAAATCAGCTGTTTTGAAGACAGTGGTGGAAGAAAGAGAATGGGGCTACCCCACTATTTTAATTAATATGTATTTTAAATTTGTGGTAAATCCGTTAATAAACGTAGTAAAAAAGTAGGTGCAGAAGTGTGCATGGTCGAAAAATATTATCATGTAATAAGTATTCCTGAGTCAAAGCTGAACGCTGTGAAAATTTAAGATCGGCTATCAGGTCCAGCCTCCAATATATCGCAAACAAAGGGGCGTGCTCCGCCCACTTTTCTTTTGGTACGTATTTCTATTCATGCCAATACCATATATAGCAAATACTGCCGCCGTTGGTCAAAAAATGCCCACGATATGACGATTTTAAATTTTGGGTTATATGGGCGAGGCCACGCCCCTTCGTCCAATCACAACTTTATATAGTCAAGAATTTATTATTTCGTAAGAATATCCTATTGTGAAAATTTAATGACGATCGGTCCAGTAGTTAAGACTATATTGCGATTTTTAATTTTCCTAAAAAGGGGCGTGGTCCCACCAACTTTTCTCCTGGTTCGTATTCCTAATCATGCCAATACCATATGTACCAAATAGCATCGACGTCAAAAAAGGTCAAAAAATGCCCAAAATATGGCGATTTAAATTTTTGGGTTATATGGGCAGTGCCACGCCCCTTTGTCCAATAAAAACTTCATATAGCCTATTATTCTTTCCATAGTCATAGTAAAAAGCTGTGACAGTTTCAGGAAGATCGGTCCAAGGGTTTGGCCTCCTATAAAACACAAACAAACAAACAAACAGACAGACAGACATTCATTTTTGTATATATAGATTGAAAGCAGATTAATTATAATTAAAGTAAAATGGGGCGAAAAAGGGGGATTTGGTAATAAAAAAATCTATGGCTACCTTACCTGTAGATAAGAAGTATATAAAACTTTAGGTAAATACATATTACAAAAAAAGTATTTTGTATAACAAACATTGTTAGTGGTATAAGTAAGTATCTGAATTAAAAAAGGGGTGGTGAAGTGGGCGTGGTTCATAGTAATATGGCAACGTTAACAGTATTAAGAGCAATATACTACCAAATAAAAAATAATCCGTTGGAAGGAACAAATTTGTACAGAGAACAAAAAGTTTAAAACTTAAATTTGGCGTGAAAAGGGGCGTGAAAGGGGGCGTGGCGTAAGAAATGTTTATTTCTACCTCGCCTGGAGTATAATGTGTATACAATTTGAAGTAAATCTGTTAAAAACTATATGGGAGCCATTACATAATTTTAAAAAAGTGGGCGTAAAAGTGGTCGTGGTTGAAAAAAGTACCCTATTAATCATGCCGGAGTCCCAGTTAAATGCTGTGAAAATTTCAGGAAGATCGGTCCAGAGGTTTGGTCTCCTATAAGGTACAAACAAACAAACACACATTCCATTTTATATATATAGATTAATTCAAAGTTATAAACAAAAATTATAAAAATTTAAATACCGGTTTCGTACGATGTCCCCCACAATGAAAAATAATATATTTTTTTCACACTGTTTGATTAAAAAACAATTTTTTTTATGTATTTCGAACCTTTAATAGGCGATAACAATTTGTTGCCATCACTCGATACGTCAAAGTGGTGTTGATTTTGTAGGTTAGGTATTCTTTTAGTTAGGTATTCAGATGCAAATTTGTTTCGAGTGTCTTTTATTTCTTGTTTGTCGATGTAAAATGCTTTTATATTTTTTGAGGTTTCTAAGGTTTCTGCCCACTTGCGGCACGTAACGAAACAACATGAAACTACAAAATATAACTACCATATTTTCTTATGTACAATATATATGCTCACTAAGCGACTACGAAACGGCAACGACTGTTGACAGCGACGAAAAAGCCGGTGGTGATCGTTGAGAGAGAGAAATCTGACCGGCTTGTCGTTCGCTTTGTTTACAAAAATTACAATGGATTTCAACAGTTTATTGTGCAAAGCAAAAAATTCGCCATTGAAAGGTCGTTTTTGAAGCATAGGATGAATCAAAATCAACGATTTTATTAATTTTCCACATCTTCTTTATCTAATAGCAAAGCTTGCCGTTCCGTTAAGTGTACATTGAACATTACGTTGCCTTTTCGAAGCCGTTTTACAGTCGTTTCGTTACGTGCCGTAAGTGGGCAGAGACCTCTAGTGGCTCTTTTTATAGACAATTTAAGTAATGTAAGCAAAAATTTACATTGTGAAGAGTTTTGCACTTGGACATCCCATCAAAATTCATTGAAGTGTCCCCAGTACACCAACAATAAAAGTCAAAAAACATACTTTTATGTAAAAAAACTCAGATTGAATCAATTAAAGCAACTCAAGAAAATTTCATTCGCAAGTATTCTTCTTGATTTGTTTTAAGGAGGCTTTGCACAATTTAAAAAATTGTCTTTTGTTGCGTACGATGGACAAAACTTTCCTTTTAATATTTGATGTCATATCTCAGTTAATGCACCTACTCATGAATTACTGTTACTTTAATTTTATATAATGTATCCACGGAAAATAAAAGAACAAAAAATGCGTTTACTGTCTCTAATTCACACACTAAAATTACAGAAAAGAACGTATTTTCGTGTATTCTAATTCCTTGTTCAGACATGTTTTTTCTTTTATTTCTTACTGCACATTGTATGCGCTGAAGTATGGTAAAAAATTTTCAAGTTTGCATTAAGTGGCTTTTTTCACTTTGCGGTTTATTCTTTATGGAATACGTGGTATATAAAAATCAATTGCCGTGTTTTAAGCGGAAAACTCATGCTCAAATTTTCTCTTTTTACGCAGGTCATTCATTCCGTACGGATGTGTGAAATCTATAAGCTTTAAAATTGTTTTTCCGTTTGTAAAAAAAGGTAGTGGATTTTAAGAATTGATTTGGTTGAATCGAATTGAATTCATTTCGTGAGGTTGTTTTATATTTCGCATTTAAAATAATTTTTTCTTAAAATTAGCTAGTGAATTTAGAGAATAGATTTGGTTAAAGCAGACTAAGACATAAATGTCAAATAAACAAATTCATTCGAATGTGTTTTAACAAGGCTCGAGAGCTCAGTTTTAAGATTTCAATATTGAGAAGTTATCAAGGTAAGTTCGACAGATTGGAGTTACTGTGAAAAGAATTCCGTGTCGTTTTAATGTGTGTATTACAATGCCAAGGAGAGGACATACTTTATGTGCAAACCGTCATAATCGCTCATTAATGGCCTTATTTTGTAAAAAGAACGCAGTCATTTACTAATTCATATTGCAATGGAATTGTCAGACAAAAAACCCCAAGTGAGGTGATTGCGTGTGTTTTACAAAATAATATCATAAGAGCTGCAATCAAAGGTGTGTTTTCAGATACGGCAAGTGTTTGCAGGTACGGGGATTGATTTGGCTTTATCTATTTTGCTATATCTTGAACATTAGAAAGAGCTGTAAGAAATATCGAAGCAGTATGGAATGTCATCATACATATTGACCGTGAAGATTTTTCACAAATAATACTTCTGTGAAATATAGACTTGCTGAAACTGGGCAATGAAATGAGACTTGCAGTCAAAAAGCTAACTACCGGAAAGAGGAGAACAACGTCTACCGGGCCAGCTAGTATTAAATAAAAACTTTGAAGAGGTGCTTACTTTACATTCAGCAAGATATTTTTTTTTAAATGTGTAGAACTTCCGTTTTGCTGATGCTAGAAAAGTTTGCCTTAAACAAAAGTTTACTTAAACATAGTGTGCCAGGGGGTGCTTAACTTTTGCCCGACACTGTATATACATGATATAAAAAGCATTTAAATGTTAAAATAAATCTTCTTCAAAAATAATGTGTAATAGAGAAAAAATATCCACTCATAAAAATACCTTATAGCTTGATACGCAGTCTATTAAAAGGCGTAAATCATCGCTTTGTGTTCATTTCTTCTTTATTTCAATATCCGAACATCATCGATTATAAATAATATGATTAAAAATAAATCAATTTATCTTTTTATAGCACAGACCACTGCATTCGCACTACAAATAGCAAAATAGCTTACAAACTAATAGCTTCCAAAAATTTTAACAAAGTCCCCCAAACTCATCACATACCTACTTTTCTCACATCACATGTTCATCTCAAATATTTTGAAAATAAACAATAAATACCTAGCATGCCGATTGCCATAAATATTTTGTTGTTTTTTAATAATACAGCTGGAATTCCAATAAGCATCCGCTAGGAAGAACTTGAAAGAATACCCCATGCAGATGTGAGTTAATGTTCGATACTTGTGTGTAAAATCGAAGCGTCAGTTAATATTTGGCACAAACAGAACGCAGCGTTGGGAACAAAATATTGAAAGAAAATTTATTCATGAGTTATTAAACAAAACACAATAAATCAACTTATTTTAGCGGCTTTCAAATAAACAAAGTGCTGATATGTTTCAATAAAACAACTCAATATTTTGAATGAGAAACAAACAGTTCATCAAAATATTTGTTTTAGAAACCATGCAGAAATATTTATAAATGGCAATATTCAAAAATAAATGTTGAATTAATTCATTTCTGTTAACACTATTAATACGAGGAACGTCAAATTCTACTTGATATCATATTAATACTTTTCTAGCTACTGCCTTATTTGTTTAGCCAATAATGTGCTAGATTAGTTCCATTTTCTCAGTTATAACGATAGCAAATCTTTCGGTTTTTATGAAAAAAAAATTAATAACTAATAACTTTGAATTATTTTGAGATAAATAATCATAAGCTTTAGACATCTTGGCTGGTTTATTTATGGATACAGCGAAGATCTTTCAAATGCTCACACCATCTTAAAAGTTTCCGAATTATAAAATAGATGTTGTTATTATTTTTCAGTTGTAAGCTTTTTTGATTATTACTTTAAAATCTCGAAATCCTAGAAGACCTTCATACAATTTATATTTTAATTGACTTGGTTAAACAATATTTCAAGTCTTGTGTAGAGTTCAAACATTACTGCCACCAGATTTGTTTTCAAAGTTGTGAAGTTTATGTGTTAGAATTTAAAATTAAGTAATTAGATACACAACACTGACATTTTTCTACGTCATTTATACTACATCATTCAACAGAGATATTCACTTAAAACTTACTAGCATAACTTCATTGTGCTGGTATTCAATTCGACAACGAACGAACACCAATTACTGGTAATAAATCTAGGGGGCTTGGCATTTTATGTTAAACGGTATAACAATTATAATCTCAGAGTCGAGAAAATGATCATGTGCCACAATTGGGTTGAGTGTTCAATAACAACAAAACCAAATTTTGTAAAACACTAGCTGGTCCGGCAAACGTTGTTCTCCCCCTTACATTGTTACCGCGAGGAATTTATATGTAAAAAGTTCCTGTATAAATAATTTTGTTGAGTGTTAATAGTGAGCACCAAAGATTTTATATATTACTAGCAGGTCAGAGTTGTACACGGCTTCGCCACGAACGTTTTGTTTTCAATCTCCTTAACACAGTCGCTGCCGAAAAAGGGCATTTTTTTAGATGGTTCCGTCAGACAAAAAAGTCTGACAAGAGTTTTTATAACAATGATCTCGTCAAGTATTTGTGTTTGCCACGATGAATTTAAAAAAGTGATCTGAGTGCCACATTCAAAACCATTTAAGACACTATTCAATACGTTTTTTTAGACAGAGGTATTTATACAAAATTTCTGCAAAAAATCATGGCAATCAGAGCCATTACAATCATGAAATTTTGGTTAGACGAAAATGTCTGATATGGCAGCGAATGGGTTAAGACAATACATGTCAAACGAAATAGAAAACATTTTTTCTTTTGTTTTTTTTTTTGTTTTGGAGCGCAGCACTACATTTATATGTATCGAACTCTTCTCCTTGCTCAAGGCTCATCTGTTTTTTTTTTTTTTTGTTGTTGCGCTGAGCAACATGGAGTTAATTGAAGCTCTCACAACACAAACGCGTGAAAAAAACGTTTAAGCAGTGCGTGCAGCTGGGATGATTTCTTAAAAAACTTATCACTTTAATTAAATATACTTATTATTAAAATTTTGAAAGAAAAGTACTTCTTTATAGCGCTGCAACACAAATATGATATTTTAAATTTGTTTACATAAAAATTTACATACATTTCAATTTTGTATAATATTAAGATGTAGATGGATTAACATAGATATCACCAAGATACTTAAAATTATCATATTAGCGGCTTAGGAGGCACACTCATCGTACGTAAAAACCTCTTTATAAAGGGTGGTTAAATTTTAAGGACCGATGTTGATTTTGAATAAAACACAAATTGCTTAGGAAATTATTGTCATTTCTTTTTATAATGATAATATTGGTAAGGTTCAATTATGTATGGAATAAAATATCGGCCAAATGGCCGCCGCGACCTCCGATGGTCCATCGACCAAATGGTCGCGGCGGCACACCTCCATCCGATGGTCCAAATTTTCGATGACGCTGAGGCATACTTGAGGTTCTATGCCGTTAATGTGCCAAATTATCTCATCCTTTAGCTCTTGAATTGTTGCTGGTTTATCGACGTACACCTTTTCTTTCAAATAATCCCAAAGAAAGAAGTCCAACGGTATCAAATCACATGATCTTGGCGGCCAATTGACATCGCCACCACGTGAGATAACACGGCCATTGAATTTGTCGCGCAAAAGAGCCATTGTTTCGTTAGCTGTGTGGCAAGTGGCACCGTCCTGTTGAAACTACGTATCGTCCACATCCATATCTTCCAATTCGGGCCATAAAAACTTCGTTATCATCTCACGATAGCGAACACCATTCACAGTAACTGCCTGACCAGCCTCATTTTGGAAAAAATACGGCCCGATGATGCCGCCAGCCCATAAACCCCACCAAACAGTCACTCTTTGTGGGTGCATTGGTTTTTCGACAATCACTCTTGGATTATCATTCACCCAAATACGGCAATTCTGCTTATTGACGAATCCACTGAGGTGAAAATGTGCCTCATCACTGAAGATGATTCCTTTGAAAATTGATCATCCATTTCTTGCCACCATTCTGACCATTGACGATGCTTGAAATGGTCAAGAGGCTTTAGTTCTTGAGTCAATTGCACCTTGTAAATGCGTGTAAATGCAAGTCTTTATGCATAATGTTCATCAACGACGAGCGTGAGAGGTGCAATTGTTGGGCACGACGACGAGTTGAGGTGGACGGCTCTTCAGCCACACTATCGCGAACAGCAGCAATATTTTCTGCAGTACGAGATGTATGAGCATGCACTGGTGTTTTCACATCTCCTAAAGACCCGGTTTGCTCAATTTTTTTGCACGATTTTTCTGATTGTACGCACATTTGGACGATTAAATTGACCGAAAAAATCACGAAGTGCACGATATGCATTTTGATTTGAACGTACATTTTCATAATAAGGCTGAATAACTTTTACGCGTTGCTCGATTGTGTATCTTTCCATGGTTCAAATTGAATTAGTCTGAAATTGAGAAATATCAATTAAAATGCAGAAAAAACTTGACGTTTAGGTGTGGTTCACATTAAAGGTCTGCAGCGAACCATCCGTTCTACTTGTACAAACAGATATAACAAGTAAAAACCTGATAATCAGGCATGTTCTGAATTCCACTTCCGAGTGGAAGTGAAATTAAATCGTAATTTAATTCGATGTATGGTGTTCTATATATCCATTTTTTCGTTTTGTATTTCATTTAATTTATTTGTATAATTAATTGTATTAACGAAAAAAATGATATTTCGACCACCAAATATCGAATTTAATTAGGATTTATTTTCACTTCCACTCGGAAGTGGAATGCAGAACATGCCTGACTATTGGTACAAATACAACAAGGAGTAGAACAGAACATATGCTTATATGCTTTGGAATGAGCAGAGAGCTTATCATCTCTTTCTCTGGCTCTCATTATAGTGTAAGCTTTTTTTCTCTTTATCTGTTCCGCTAAGTGGAGTATCTGTTTTAACCCTTTTTTAAATGGATATATCCATTCAATATGGATATTCCAGATCGTTCTCTTTGTATTGATGTTGTTTTTGTCTATTTCTATTCTACTAAAAGAAAGTAATGGTGAGTGTCTTTCTGTGAATGGACGTTTTTCGTATTTTTGGCAAATTTAAAACATAAAAAAGTTCTTAAATGCATTGTACTTATATAAACTGTTTCTTTTCTGTTGTTTATTTCGCTCTTTATTCTTTACGCTTGCTACGTCACATACTCCAGATGTTCCAAATAAAGATAACAGTATTATCGATATATCTGTTTGTTCTGTATGTGCTCAAACTAGTATTTTTGATACTTGGTAATTTCACTCTCTCATACCTATTCCATCTTTATCTAAAAGAGAAATTTTCCCTGCATACTCAATGCTCTGAGAGCAAAACAGATACAAGTAGATATAAGAAAAAATAAAAACACACAACTGGTGTACTTGGATGGTTCTTTGCAGAGCTTTAGTTCACATTCAATATCGGCCCTTAAAATTTAACCACCCTTTACAAATTTTCATGCTAATCATGTCAACAGTTTTAGGAGGTTTCTTTTAATTATTTTGGCTATAGCTCCCTCTGATGTTAAGGATAGATAAAAACTAATAGCGCAGAGACACTCATCCACTACTTGTATGAGTAGTTAAGGAGTTTATGCTGTTTACACAATCGCAGCGCCACCTAACGGGTCCAATTGTTAATCCAAGCTATCCAGGAACCCACTCAAATGCACACAAAAAAATTTCAGAAGAATCTGTTTAGCCGTTTAGAAGGAGTTTCGTAACGGAAGGAAGAACTTTTTCACTACCATTATTTCTGACCGTTTTCTTTTTAAACGCGTACCACACCAATCAATATTTTTACAAAAAAAACTCGATTTTAAGATTTCATACCATTCCAGCCCACGGATAGCTATAGTTTGAGTTGAAATATTTGGGGAATCATCATAACATAAACTACGTGAGGCGCTTTTATCTGTATGGGCATTTTCATCGAAAGGTCTACCGCGACTGAAAAATTAAATCTTACTTAAAAATTTTTTAAACCTCCATAATAGAGGAAAAAATTTTTAAATTTATATTGTGGGAGTACTGAGATCTGATTTCAATTTGAATTTTTAAAAAATGTCAACAAACATGATGAATGAATGAATAAAATTTTTTCGGTATTAAATTTTTACGATTCTCAATTACACTTAGGGCCTTTTTCTCAATGTCCGGTTAAGCACTAATCGGAACTTTAACTGGCGGCTAACAAAAAAGCATTTTCTCAATGTTCGGTTAGGTCTTAAGTGCCGGTTAAGTTAACGGCAAGTTGAGGTTCCGGTTCAAGCGCGTCGGAAGCGAATTTCATCTGGGGGGGAAGTACAAGTGGGGGGCAGCACAAATGGTGGTGCAAAAAAAGTTCACCAAAATTTCTTCAAAGAAACATGAATATGAATACACAAATTTTTTTATTTTAGTTTAAAATAAAAAAATATAAAAATATATAAAAAATATTAAAACTTCATTATTTTTAAAAGTTCTTCCAATTTCAATATTAGAGATCATTCTTTAAAGGATCTTTCATATGGTAATATGAAAATATAAGAAATAATGGTTGCTTTTATAAAGCAAGACTAGGTATATCTTTACATGGCTTAAATGCAATAAGGTACAAAAAGTTATATCAATTTAAATTATTCCAAAATGTTTCTTTCTGTCCTTGCGAGAAACAAACTCTTTCACCACCTCCATCGAATTCAATTCTGCGGTTTTATCTTTGTGAATGTGTATAAGTGCCGTATGAACGAGTCGTTTCTGTGTCATATTTGCTCGAAGATACGTTTTAAGTCGTTTAGTGCACTAAAAAACGCTCAGATGAAGCTGCTGATGCAGGCACAGTCAAAAGCAAAGCAATAAGTTTTCAACTTCAATTAATAATTTTTTTTACAGTATCCGAATTTTTTGGAAATTGGGATACAATGCCACTACAATTTGAAGGTGTTTGGCCAGGCAATTGCTTCAGCAATTTAAATTGCGCGTGGAGGTCGTTCACATCAAAGTCATCTGCATAAAGATCTAGTTTTGTTTTTAGATTTTGTTCAGAAGGCACTTTTCCGTTGAAGGCTTCGATTACAATATTACAGTATTAAGCTACATACTTAAGGGTGCTTTTAAACTGAAGTGGTGGGTTTGCAGTAGAAACTCTACATTTTGTTGCAAACACAGAGAAAGAAAATGGCAAGCATGCTTATGAAGAAGAGAGAAAGAAGAGGAAAATATCTAATACAAAAATGGTATCGTTGTAAAAAAAACTGACATTTTGAATAACTTTTGAAATTTTCTTTTTAAATTGTTTATCTAGCTAAAAAAGTGGGGAGAAACTGCCCCCTTTCCCCCGCTTCCGACGCCAATGTTCCGGTTAGTTGCTAATCGGAAGAACAGCTGTGTAGCGTAAAAAATAATTATATATTTTATAATTAAAAATGGATAGAATTTCGAGGATTTCGTTTTTTTCTTACGTGAATTCGATCCAAAATATAAAAAGGACATATGCGCATAGGCGTGATTACATGGAAGAGTAATGCACTTTCTTCATATGCAATGAAGTTCGGCACTCTGTTGAGTTTTTAAATTATTTATTAATTAATCCTTGTTAGATATTTACAACTTTCACATCAAAAATAAAATAACAAACAAGCGTAAACAGCTGATTTGCAGTTTAGCGTATTCACAATTGAAAAAGTTCAGAATTAATGACTTAACCGACAATTACTTAACCGACACTTGGTGAAAACGAAATTGTTTTTTTAGTTATCGTACGGTTAACTAACTCCCGGTTAAGAGCTTTGCTAACCGGACATTGAGAAAACGGCCCTTAATATGTTTTTCTAGTTCTGTTAAATAGATAAAACTATAGAAAATGTGTACTTCTTTGAAGGGAAAATTCTGTATTGTAACGTATCATATTATGGTTTGTATAAAAATAATTAAAAAAGATTTTTAACGAAGCAATAATCAATATATAGAAACATTATTCCTGATAATAATAAAATAATTTTGATTTGTTTATATTGATGCAGACAAGAACCACTTCGCGTCCTTTTTTATTTTCAATATATTTCAATTTATATTGGAAATAACATTATCAAGGATCTTTGTACGTACCTGTTAAAAGTCTTTAGGAAACACGCAGTGCACTCTTGCTCAATAATTAAAATGAGTTGAATTTGAAACTTGCCCTTGAAAGCATTTTCGAGGAACTATCGAGGTATTATTTTGAGTTAAAATCTTTCTAGAGAAGTACCTCGTTTAGGTGCTTCATATGCACCTATAGGCACGCACTACAAGCTCGCTTAGTAAAATTTAATACTGACCCTCACAAGTGCCGCCGAAGTTATATCGGGGATTTAGATTTCAAATCTGTGTTCAGACACTTCGTCTTAGACACTTCTAAGAATCCTAAAAATCGATTGTATTGTGCATTGCCATTACATTTAAAAACTTCATTCTGGATTTTAAACATATATTCAAATTTTAAAGTTTTTCTTAAGTGTTTGAACAGCACAAAAATTTTTGGAAATTTTATTTGAATAAATATTTTTATCTGTAAACAGGGAGGCGTGGGCTATTTCAAGTATTATTATTTTTAAGTTTTTTCTTTATTTTCAGTTTTTGTTGGTGCAAAAAGAGAAATTCTTAGAATGTTTTGAGAGAAAACCCAAAGCAATGCACCTTGAAAAATGCACCTTTTGATATTTTAAGAGTACACCGCAAAACTACCTTTAACTTAATTTAAGAATTTATCACTTAAATTCTGGTCTTAAAAATTTACTTCAACTTATTTCCTTGTAACCAGTTAATCAGTGTTAACCAAGAAACTCGCAAAATAAAAAATAAAAAAGAAGACAAATCTTGAAGATACGAACATTAACGATCGTTGTATGATCAGCTTCACTTTGGTAATTGCACAAAAATAGCGTCAAGTGTAAGCCTGGCACAAACGACAACAAAACCTGGGTTAACGATCCATAAAACTGTCATGCCTTGCAAGATCATACAATTCATGACTTGCGGCTTCAAACTTTGAAGATATTTTTAGACTCGGTAACTTAAAAATAAAAAAAGCCTATAAAAAACGTTTACTAAATACTAAGTACGAGAACGTGTCTTCATTGCAGCGACTAAAAATAAGAAGATATCATCGCATTTATCAACCAAGACCAAGTTATTTTTAAACTTCGTCTGCAGCATAATCTGTCTACACTTAATTCTGTGTGTACTGACTGTCTGTTTGTCCGTCCGTCTATCTGTCTGGCGGTTGTGTTGTGCTTAAGGCCGCACACGATTTGCTGCAATCAATATCAAGGTTTAACTTGGCCCACATCCATTTACCCAATTCCACGTATTGGTCGACACTTGCACACGCATCGCAATCGAGTCTAAAAATAGATGCTTGACACGCACAAAGGAAACTAACCTCGGGTTAGGATCTCTTTCTTGGTTCGTTTGTGGGTAGCCAACGAGTTAGTAACATAAATAAAGATCGTATTTTGTGAATGAATGAATATCCTGTTGGTTGTTGTGCGCCAGACTCAAATGTGTTAATGAACAAGAACAACAACAACAATAAAAACAACAACAAATGGATGTGGCTAGATCTTTATTATAACTCATGAGTTTTATTTGTTTCTTCTTTGTAAAAATCTTCGTAGATCTCTTGTAGATATTAAGTGCTTGAAGTTAACGTCTTATTTAAATAAAGCGAGAATCTGAGTTTCATATGAAAACCATCTAAATGCAAAAATAAAAAAAATTAATTTTGATAAAAGCATAGATAAATAGCATTTTTTATTGATTCATTTAAAAAAAATTAAAATCATACAGTCTGGTAGACTTAGTATATATAGAGTAGACCAGATCTACGTTTCAATCTGGCACTGGCTACTTCCTTGGGCCAAGTTAAGAAAAAAATTGTATGGCAAGGGGATCCATTTTCCCCTGTTTCGAATTATAAGCGGAAGTATAGCAAAAAATGGCTTTTATAGGTGTCATCAGTTTTAATGCAATAATTTTCGCTGAAAAACGCCCGACGAAGCTCACTCAAATTGCGAGGAAAGATCTCTCCATTGTGATAGGCATTATAACAGGGCACTGTCTTATAGGTAGGTATGCCCAATGGGGTCCATGCGGATGACTTCGGTAGGAGTTGCAGGGGTAAGGAAGAGGAATCGGTATCGCACTCTCAGATCTCAGGGATCGTGAGAAGACATAAAGCGTCTACTACTTTTTATTAGTAGCACTGAGTGGTTCCACGACAGTGCCTAGGAGAGTAGGAGTGGAGGAGTAGATCCCCTGTGGTATCACAACGAACCAAGTATATGGTCTATGTGGACCATCCTTTCCTAACCTAGCCTAACCTCGTAAACTAATGGTTCAATTGAGCTAATTTCTTTTTCTATTTCTGATAAAACGAATTCTGCTGTTTAGTTTAGTGAGTGATAAAATGTGTTTGTTTATTTTTTAAAGATAATATACATTTATTAAATTTAGTTATTTTTAAAAATTATGTCGAACGCCTTTTATCACTCTGCTTTTCATAAAACTTGGTATGTATGCAGATCTTTGATAAAGTTACAACTTTTGCATGAATTTAATTGCAAGCTTTGAATCAAGTCAGTTTTTAAGAAGGCAACAACAACAACAACAACTCTGTATGGAGTCAATCACTTAGCTGACTAGACAGTCTGTGATCAAACTCACTATTTAAGTCGTATATGATTTCACACATTTTTGGAACTTATTCATCTGAACTATATTGAAAAAATTGAACCTTGAAATTGGCTACTTAATCATATGACGTTTAAAGCAGTAGGCTATTAAGATCACCGCCATCAACTCTACCAAGGTTTCCATCAAATTAACGTAACAACTTTTATTCAAGTCAAATGTGATATTCGAGATAAAATCACCTTTACCTAAATTAGTCATTAGTCATGATACAGGGTAATATAAAATGTCCAAACACTTTTTTATTCAAGTTGTTTATTTTATTTTTTTATTTAGAGAACACAATATTTATTTAATACATATTTTTGAGAAATGCAATGCATTTTATGAGCTTAGAAAAATTTAATGATATTTTGTAAAGAACATTGTTTCTTTTTGAAATGTTAAAAACTTTTTGGGCCAATCTGAATTGTCCGGTCTCATAAAAGGCAATATGTACAAAACATTCTTATTTTTTCTTTAACTGAGACCACAACGTTCAGCTGGCAAACAATTTAAATCTTTTATTGTTTTATTTTATAACTAGCTGAACCCGGTGTGCTTCGCTACCCCCTCGTTTAAAATAAAATTAAAAGTATTTATATATTTACAAAAATTTATTTATTTAATTTAATTATTGCAATGCTTCGCCTCTTTTTTTGTTGTAAACCAATTAGAATTCAGCGCTGAATCGCATGTAATTTGCTTCATGCTCCCCCTTTTTATTTTTAGACCAATCAAAAAGCAGCAATTACACAATCAGCTGTTTCGCAGTCTGTTGTGGGAGAATGAGAATGGGGTTACCCCACTCTCTATTTTAATTAACACGTATTATAAAATCAGCTGTTTTGAAGACAGTGGTAGAAGAAAGAGAATTGCGCTACCCCACTATTTTAATTAATATGTATTTTAATGATTTTAATGACATGATTTGTGGTATAGCCGTTAATAAACGTAGTAAAAAAGTAGGTGCAGAAGTGTGCATGGTCGAAAAATATTATCATGTAATAAGTACTCCTGAGTCAAAGCTGAACGCTGTGAAAATTTAAGATCGGTTATCAGGTCCAGCCTCCAATATATCGCAAACAAAGGGGCGTGCTCCGCCCACTTTTCTTTTGGTACGTATTTCTATTCATGCTAATACCATATATAGCAAATACTGCCGCCGTTGGTCAAAAAATGCCCAAGATATGACGATTTTAAAATTTGGGTTATATGGGCGAGGCCACGCCCCTTCGTCCACTCACAACTTTATATAGTCAAGAATTTATTATTTCGTAAGAATATCCTATTGTGAAAATTTAATGATGATCGGTCCAGTAGTTAAGACTATATTGCGATTTTTAATTTTCCTAAAAAGGGGCGTGGTCCCACCCACTTTTCTCCTGGTACGTATTCCTAACTATGCCAATACCATATGTACCAAATAGCATCAACGTAGGTCAAAAAATGCCCAAAATATGGCGATTTAAATTTTTAGGTTATATGGGCAGTGCCACGCCCCTTTGTCAAACAAAAACTTCATATAGCCTTTTATTCTGTCCAGATTCATAGTAAAATGCTGTGAAAGTTTCAGGAAGATCGGTCCAAGGGTTTGGCCTCCTATAAAGCACAAACAAACAAACAAACAAACAGACAGACATTCATTTTTATATATATATAGATTGAAAGCAGATTTATTATAATTAAAGTAAAATGGGGCGAAAAAGGGGGATTTGGTAATAAAAAATCTATGGCTACCTTACCTGTAGATAAAAACTATATAAAACTTTAGGTAAATACATATTAAAAAAAAAGTATTTTGTATAGCAAACATTGTTAGTGGTATAAGTAAGTATCTGAATTAAAAAAGGGGGCGGTTAAGTGGGCGTGGTTCATAGTAATATGGCGACGTTAACAGTATTAAGAGCAATATACTACCAAATAAAAAATAATCCGTTGGAAGGAACAAATTTGTACAGAGAACATAAAACTTAAATTTGGCGTGAAAAGGGGCGTAAAAGGGGGCGTGGCGTAAGAAATGTTTATTTCTACCTCGCCTGGAGTATAATGTGTATACAATTTGAAGTAAATCTGTTAAAAACTATATGGGAGCCATTACATAATTTTAAAAAAGTGGGCGTAAAAGTGTGCGTGGTCGAAAAAGTACCCTATTAATCATGCCAGAGTCCCAGTTAAATGCTGTGAAATTTTCAGGAAGATCGGTCCAGAGGTTTGGTCTCCTATAAGGTACAAACAAACAAATAAAGAAACACACATTCCATTTTATATATATAGATAGCTTAAACCCGGCGCGTTGCTGCCGCGGCCAAACGCGAATAAAATGTTATCAGTGAAATTGTATGTGTAAATTGTGGTCGAATACTCAATTCCATGGCTGTGCGACCTATAACTCAAAAGCTGTAGAATTTCTCAAATTTTGGTTGCATGGGAGGTGACACGCCCCCTTGTCCAACGCCATACAAAGTTATCAGTAAAACTGAATGTGTAAATTGAGTTCGAATGCTGAATTCCGAGGCTTTGTTTGCTTTGTTTGATTGACTCAAAAGCTATTCGATATCGCAAATTTGGGTTGTATAAGAGGTGCCACGCCCCTTTGTCCAACTCCCATAAAATTTTATCAGTAAAACGCCACGTGTAAATTGTGGTCGAATTTCGAATTCCAAGGATGTGCGGCCTATAACTCCAAAGCTATTCGATATCGCAAATTTGGGTTGTATGGGAGGTGCCACGCCCCCTTGTCCAACTCTCACAAAATTTTATCTGCGAAGCGGCACGTGTAAATAGTCGAATACCGAATTGCGAGGCTAAGCGGCTTATAACTCCAAAGATATTCGATATCGCAAATTTGGGTTGTATGGGAGGTGCCACGCCCACTGTTAGTAGGAGGTTGAAATATACTTTACGACCTATTCTCATACCTACAAAATATACATACAAAATTACATGAAAATCGGTCGAGCCGTTTCGGAGGAGTTCGATTACGTACCCCGTGACAGAAGAATTTTATATATTAGATTATATTTTTTTACGTTAAAAACTTTTTGAGTCAATCTGAATTGTCCGGTCTCATAAAAGGCATTATGTACAAAACAGTCTTATTTTTTCTTTAACTGAGACCACAACGTTCAGCTGGCAATCAGTTTAAATCTTTTATTGCTTTATTTTATAAGTACATTTTTTTTAGAATTGTGTATGAGCTTTATGCCAAAAAAGTTCATGAATCAACAGGTTGCAACAACAATAACTTATTTGCAAAACAAACCACCAAGCAGACTAGACAACTGTTTCGTTGATCGCTGCATCAACTCTTTAGTAGTCCTTTGTAGTTTCTGCAGTCCATCCACTTCAATTAACTTATACGCACAACTTCTGTTTAATCAAACTAGAATTATTTGTGCATTCTGCCTTTCAAAGCATTGTTTTTTCTACCATTTTGCAAAAAGCAAACGTTCGAAAAGGTGACTACGGGGATTCTGAGCAATATTTTTTTTTCTGAATTAGTAACTCTTTTTGAAATAAAATTTGTTAAAGATATCTCTTTTTATAGTGTAAATATTTGTAAATTTCCTTGGGATTTTTAGAATAAGGGGACTTTGAAAAACATCTCCTTAATGATGTGATCCAGTTATTAACACTACACACTTAAACATTATTATAGAATTTGTACACCGATCGGTGTTCCAGGGAGATTTTAACTACTCACAAGGACGCTTTAAAATTTTGATTTATTAGAATCGTTACATAATGTGTATACTTTATAAAATGGACACTAAGGAAATTCCAAAGATATGGGTCTGATGGACCGCACGAATGAACCTAGTTTCCCTGAACATTTCCCATAAAAGTATTTATAAAAAATTCTTAATTACCCAACATCGCGACGGTGTCCAAGAGAAGTGAGAGAGGAGGAAATTCTTTCATCCCCTATCATATATATAGCACTAAGTTGAATTCCGTCCAGGTGTTCTAATGGGGCCTTTGAAGCCCCTGCCCAAATGTGCAAATAAAAGCCGACATTGCTCCAGCACTGACGCATCCCACGGGTTTTGGGTCAGTGCGTTATCAAACAAGACCATTTAAAATTTTCTGCCTGGACTTCAAACACAATATGTAACAAAATTACTTAAAAATTTTTTTTATGTTATTTGCGTGTACGTGACGTTGTCATCAACCCGAGACACCCTGTCGTTGACATACGGCAAAACAACATAATCTGCAATCATCTGAAAAAAAATGTATTTGTAAAGTAAACACTTACGCCGAGGTAGTGATTTTGAGTTTTTTCAACATTTTTGTTCGTAAGAAAATAACGCGTCTTTGAAGTTGATTGTAACTTTTAAAAAATGGGTCTAAATTTTAGTACATAACGAGCTGTAAATTTATTTTCAGGCTCATTTTAAAAAAAGGGCGAAGTCACTACCTCGGTGTGTTTACAAATAAATTTTTTTTCAGATGATTACAGATAATGTTATTCTGCAAGCAAAATGGTCCTACTTTTCTCGCACCGCTTCCTGACAACGTCACGTACAAGCAAATGAATTGTTGAAACTAATAAAAAGGACTATATATCAATATCTCAGACCATTTTTTGTAGTATTCTTTCAAACAACGTCTTTCGGAATCGCTCATCTATACCTATCTATACTATACTAATATAAAAGAAGACTCACGGAATTTGATCCAGAATAAGCTCTGCAACCGCTGAACCGATTTTGATAATTCTTTTTTTATTCGATTCCTATGATAATATAGATTGTCATAGCTTTCCAAGGTTTTTAAAAAATGTATTCTTTAATTATTACAAAATCATGCATTTTATTTGAAAATGTACGTTTCAGCACAATACAACAGAAAACAAAGCTTTTCTCTCCTTGTCGCGAGAGCTTATCTCAATATAACACGGCAGCCATGTTGTTTAGTTACTTTCAGTGAGATTCTTGCTGTCATACAGTGTTGATTAATTTTCTTTGCAAATGTTTTGAGGGGAGTTGCCAGAATTGAGTTATAAACATAAATTATGTTTTGCAGCCTTGCCAGACAGCTTTTCCCCCACTTGACATTGTGTTAGTCTATCTATACGAATATATAAAAGAGTTGTGACACTGCACGGATGTTTGACAACCACGCAAGAGCTACTGAACCGATTAACACGATATAGGTATCAACCGATTTGTTATTTAAACTTAATCGTAATATGTTGTGTCAGATTTGCCTACGTCTACTTTTCACGACCATTTTTTGCAAAAAATGCTATATTTCAGACGATTTTGGTCGTATGAGACTACAATTTGGTAATATATGTTGTATGGTTACTTTCGCTAACTTTACTAAAAATGGGCATGATCCACTTTAGTTACGTCCATTTTTCGTGGGATAAGCTTGGAGTTAAGCAAAGCGCACTAGGTTTAAGCTAAATTGGAATGCAATTCTGGCAGTTTATTTGTTTCGAGTACGATATGGTTTAAGAGAAAAATGTATGCCACACCCTCATTACCGCCCACAATTAAACAAAAATGGTATATCTCGAACGGTTTTGGTCGTATTAGGAAAAATTTGATAATTTATTTCATAAGTTACTTTCGGCAACTGTACTAAAAATGGCGAATATATAAAATTTTATTTCCAAACAGCATGAAAAATCGTATATAGCAGTAAGATGGTCTGCGGCAGGACAACGTCTACCGGGGAATACTATGCATCAATAACAATGCTGTATATATTAGAAGGTTCTGATCGTCATGCATTTATGTTTCAAAAGGAAACGTCTGGCATGTGCTGTTCGAAGGTCAATTTACGCACTTTTAGAAATTCACAAAAAATTCATTGAATTGGGTCAAGACAACGTCTGTTGGGTCCACTATAAATATATAGATAAGGAAATAGATTAAAACATAAATTTATGTATATAACTTTGGAATAGTTTGAAATATTTGAAAAAAATTTCACAGAATTATTTTTTTAGCTACATCATAGTACTCTGTTCATTTTCATGTGAGATTTCACTCAAATCTCCATACAAAAAGTGACAGCAGTGAAACAAGCGTGGAAATTTTCACAACATGTTCGTCAGAGCAGTACTCTGTTTCGCAACGTGAAATTATAGCAACATGTTTCTGAGCAACATTTTTTCACGACAATTTAATTGTACTGCCTATTTATTTTGAAGTGAAAAGAGAGATATCATATGAAATCTCCCAACTTATTCTCTGAGTCTCTCTAAGAAACGTTGCCATAGAAATTCCTCGTAACAAATTTTAAGTCAGAAATTTAACGCAACAAATAAATAGATGTTGCCAGCGAAATTTCACGTACTAGGCTTATTTATGAAATTTTTTTCTCAGAAAGTAGTTTTTAAGCTGTAGAACATTGTAAAAAATATAACAACAACATTTTAAGCAAATTAATTTTCATCAAAAAATCATAGGCCCATGGTTTTTAAAGATAGAAACTGTTTATGTGTCAAAATGGAGCAATTTTTGCAGATAAATAATGATACATGAAAGAATAGGGAAAATTAAAATTTGAAAAAAAATTAACTGCAGAAACAATTCTTATAACACATATAAAATAATATAAAACATTGCATTGGTGAGGTAACGGTAAACCTTGTCTCATTTTCCGAATTTACTTAATTGAACTTTCAGACAAAGAAAATTTGATGAAAATCGATTTGACAAAGGCAGAAATGTTTGCTTGCTAAGTCAAAACTTTAAATTTCAATCGTTTTTTCTCATTTTGATCATTCTGAGCGTTACACGTTATACAAGAATGCGTTACACTGAGAAAATCTATAGTTTTGGAGATATCACAATAATTTTAAAGTCATAATAACGGAATTTTCTTAACATAACTAATATCTGTTCAAAATATTTCCATATAAACTTTAATTTACCGTTATTTTTATTAATCAACGACTTTTCATACAAAATTCCACTGTACTGAGAAAGTCTATAGTTTTTGAGATACCAACAAAAGTTTTAAGCGGATTTTTTTTTAAATTTAAGAAGATTATATTTATTTTCAGAATCTATGTTAAAAAATTACATTTTTGACTTATGTAAAGGCGAAGCGTTAGCGACAAAACCCAAAATTTAAAGACAAGAGTTCTTAGGAACTTGAAATATGTTTATTGTTCACGAATTGTATTTAATTTTATAAAAAGCTTAATGTAAGTTGGATAATAAAAGTATTTACTGGCCTTTGTTTTTCAATTGTTTGTGTGTTCGCTTAAGGCGGATTCACTGACCACCTTCAGCAAGTTTTTGTGATAGCTTTCATGTTCTCTTTGTGAGAACGTGCCACAGGTCGATTCAGTAACATGCATGGTATAATTATTTGACAAGCTAGCCGTGACAGTTTTTTGGCGATTGGTAGTTGTCAAAAACAGCTAAAGAAATTGTAGTTTGCTGCTGTTGACAAGCTACGTGCTTATTTTTAATTAAACTTTGATTCATTAAATTTGTTCGCGAAGTTTATTAGAATGTTTTTAGTTTGCTGCGATTGACTAGCTATATTTAAGTCGTTGCTAATTTTTTCACATTTCTTTGATTAATTGCATGAACAGCTTATTTTGACAACTACCCATCACCGCTAGTGAGAAAATAGTCAGTCTACGCTACTACCTTGTCAAATAATTATACCATGAGTGACATGTAAAGCTTTCAGCAAGTTTTCTGTTTTTCTTTGTCATATTCAATAAGAAAATTGAAATTAAGTTAATCCATGGTAGAAGGATAGAGGTATATGCAGCGCTGACTGTGCTCTCTTTCCATACTGCCATGTCTGTCAAATTTAGCTGTGTGGCGAACGGAAACAAAAG
This sequence comes from Dichetophora obliterata, assembly GCA_963920525.1. Taxonomy (NCBI): domain Eukaryota; kingdom Metazoa; phylum Arthropoda; class Insecta; order Diptera; family Sciomyzidae; genus Dichetophora; species Dichetophora obliterata. The sequence continues at coordinate 117,303,301 of OY986437.1, forward strand.
AAAATAAAGAAAAAGTTTTGCTTCGGTTTGACAATTCCGGCAGTATGCTCTCATCTGGTGCATATACCTGTATTTTTCTACCATGAGTTAATCAAGTCAAAGAGACTGCAGTAAGTTTTTGTTACTCTCTCATTGAGTATGGAGAGAGATAGAGCACAAAAATTTTCTAAACTTCATATAAAAAAACTTGCAAAACTTGCTGAAGGTGGTCAGTGAATCCCGCTTTATTTTTTATTTATTTATTTTAAAAACTTGTTGACATAAAAGAATAGTTCTTTTGCACGCCGAATTTACATTGGATATAAATAACATCATTTAAGACACGAAATGCAAATTAATGTTACATAATGCTATCAATTACAATATTACTTAAAAAGACTAAAATTTTAACAATGAAATTATTCCTTAAAGAGTAATTAGAGAGTAAAAGAAGAACAAGAAAGAGTAAGGAGAGAAATTTAAAGTTAAGAGAAATGTTTGAAAATTAAATACTTAAAGTTAATTTTATTAGAAACGCTTTTAATACTATTAGGTAATGAATTCCAAGACCTAATGACACAGACGAAAAACAATCTACTGGAGTTAAGGAAATTGAATCTAGGGATAATGAGGTTCATATTTCTTCTTGACCTGCAAAACTTCAACTTATCAAAAATATATGTGGGACTACGTGCATAGATAGTTCGGTGTAGGAAAATGCAATTTCTAGCTTCAAGGTAACTAGGTAAGTCATGACCAAGTAATTTTTTACAATAGACAGAGATATGATCAAACTTTCTAAGACCGTATACATAGCGAGCTGCATTATTAAAAGCTACCAGGAGCTTATGTAGGGACCGAGAGTCAAGTTTGCAGTACACTACCTCAGAGTATGTTATGATCGGCATAATCAACGACATAATTATGCTGCTGCTCAATTTTTTCCCTCTAAAGCTGCAAATTGAAATTTTAAAAGATGATGCAATAAGGCTTTGTCATGAGTTTGGCTGCAATTGGCTGCATACAGGTGCATAAAACATTAACAACTACAAATTGTAAAAAATTTTTACCCAAATTTTTAAAACCCTGTTATGCAGGACTTTTTCAAAAGTAAAAAAAAATCAGCCAAATTGATGTCATCATAACAATCACCGTTTAAATAAGATATTAAAATTAAACAAAGTAATTATTTAATATTTATACAATTTTTTCATAATTAAACAAAACAAACACAATAATTTTTGTATTTTGCATTTGACTTAATACAACTAAATACTTTGATTTGAGGATTTAAAATTTTTACTTGATATTTAATATTTTTATCGCAGGCAAAGCAGCGGTTATTTGCTAGTTTATAATATTACGATTTTAAATTTTAGAAAACTTTTTCTTTAAACTTTACCTTAATGTGAAAAAAATTTGAATTTATGAAAAAAACTTATGAAAAAAACTAGTGTTTTGGAGTAGCAAACTTGGAGAATATAATTTTAATTGTTTTCCTTGCCTCGAAACGCTATCTTAATGTCAAGGTTTGAACATTTCAATATATACTGAGGAAGTAACTGCATTGAAAAACCAACTTAAGCTAGGGTTCCCTGAAATGTTTAAAAAAAATGTATAAAATACGCTTGTTTTCAGCAGGTATTATTGCAAAATAATAGCAGAATAGGAAGCACATTCTCCTGCGAGGAACTATGTTCTATAATGAAAATGCAAAAAAGAATGCAATAGTCCCGTTTGAGTAGTCAACTTTCTGATATGAGCTTGGGATCAATAATTCGCCTTGCCTTCACGGGCGGAATTGAACGAAATATTAAACAAAATTGTTACTGACTTTGTAAGCCAAGCTTTGGCTTAGATTTGTAGTACTCTTAAAAGAGTTTCTCAGCGCAATCGTGACTCAAGCCACAAATAAATTATTATTGTGCTAACTTCCATAATTAAATGTACGAAAAGAAAGCAAAACAGTTTTGCATACTTGATTTATATTTTGTGGGCTGGTCCACTATTGCACTGAGTAGCTAATATGAGAATTAATTAAATTATCATATAATAAAGCAATACAAACAAAATAATTTTATTTTTTAAAGACCCGTTTTCACAGCAAATTTCTATATATATATATATACACTATATATACTTTACTATCCAAAGGTGAGCTTCTAACTTTTATTGCGGAAAAAAATTGATTGTGAAATCATGGTTTGACTTGAAATAAATTAAGAATGTTAAAGTAGTTAAAAAACAATTTTTAAACCACTTTATTAATTAAATCAATTTGATTTTATACACTAACTGTCAGTTATAAGATTTTTTTTTTATAAATTTATTTAATTTAATTTAATTTAATTATCATGTTCACATATAAGACAAAGTCTATTAAATGCAATAAGAAATCAAAGAATAACAACAAGTTATAACCAAAAAATAAGTAAAAACAAAAAATTTTAAATTAAAAAAAAAATTGTAAGCAACGACTAAATTTAACTTTAAATTTTAAATTTTAAATTTAAGTTATAATCAACAAACAAATGCATTTGACTCAAGAAATTAAATTTAGTTATAAACTTAAATTTTAACAATAAATTATAATTGAATTGAATTTAGACTTATGTATAAATAACCTTTAAGAAACTTTATCAAATAATGAAGAAGATATCATTAATAAAATAGAAAATAGAAGAAAGATAGTATCAAGAAAAGTGTTGGAATATTGCATGCTTAAAGTTGTGCTTATTTCGGATACTTTTGATTCTTGAAGGTAGCGAATTCCACATTCTGATAGCGCTCACAAAAAAGAGTCTGTTAGAGTTCAAAAAATTGTATACAGGGATTACAAGGTTCATATTTCTGGTCGATCTACAAAACTGTAATTTATTAAATAAGTAATTAGGAGTTTGTGTATAAATCAAGTGATGCAAAAAAATACAGTTTCTAGCATCCAAATAATTGAAAATATTGCAACCAAGTACTCGATTGCTCAAATGACTTATACGGTCAAACTTCAAGCTTATGTATATAACTTCTGAGTAGGAAATTATTGGCATTATGAGTTAAATCACTAGCTTTCTTCTAGTCTCAACAGGCACAAATGATGCAGTTCTCCTCAGGTTCCGTAGGTTGTAGTTAACTTTACAAACAACAGAGTTTTTATGATCTTCACAGGAAAGTGAGGAGTATTATAGTAACCGAGATTTTTAACTTTACCTATAAATTTCAAGTCGACTCCATTCAGAAAAATGGCTAGTATATCAGAGAGAGAGTATCTAGACTTAAAAATTGGCAGAACAAATGATTTAAGAGGGTTAAGATTAAGCTTATTAGCTGTAGCCCAATCTACAATTTTACTCATGTCTACATTTACCTCAATACATAAATCATCAACAAGTTTTATAACTTTTTTAAGATATTTTGCTTAAATTTATAAAGTATTTAATAATAAAAATATGGTAACCCTGAATACATTAATGAGCTCAATTATAACTTTCGTTAAAGCAGACTCTCACACTCACCATCTATGCCGCCAGCTCAGCTATTTTATAGCTAGATTCAGTTTATTTTTTCGAAAATAATGTTTTAGCTCCGAGCTACTATTTGAGCTTTTTTCTTTCAGAGCTTAGCTATTTTTAGCTACTACTTGTTTTGTTAATAAAGGGCAATATTAAACTATATTTGAAAATTAAAAAAAATTATCAAAATTACCTTTATTCAATTTAGTATACATACATACAATTTAATCAATTTTCTTTAATTTTGTGTATAATTTAATATAGTAGATAGTTTTTAATAATTTCTTATGCAACAATACATTGCATTAACAAATCAATCAATATGATTGATAAGCTGATTAATCAACTTATTTAATATAGCAGTTGCGTTTTTTAACTATTTTCTTTTTTTAGCTTAAAAAAAGGTTTGCTCTTTTTAGCTACTTTTGTTAGCAACACTGATCACGATATAAATGGCGCTTTTTCTTACGCTCTTTCTCATTCTCTTCGTGCATGTCCCTCGTTCCTTTTACCCCCGAATTCATCCAGCATATGCCGTCGCCCGTGCTGCTTGCAGCGGGCAGGCAGAACGCCCGTACGGGCGACTTTAGACACCACTAGTATAGAGTATAGATATAAATATAGATATAGATATAAAAAGCAAAACACTCCTTTACATTAGTCTGTGTGATGGCTGTCTGTGTGAATTTTGCCACACCCCTTTTTACCACCCACAAATCAATAAAAGTCAATCTATCAATCTATATTTCGGATGGTTTGGGTCGTTTTAGATTAACATTTGGTAATTTAGTTTATTGGCTACTGTCGGAAACCGTACTTAAAATGGGTGAGACCTCACTATAGTTACACCCACTTTTCAGGAGATAAGCGCGTAGCGAAGCAAAGTACGCCGGGTATAAAATAGCATTGTACAATTTTTCATTATATAATTTTTAACATAGTGTTTATCTATGTACCCAGATATATTTATTTTCGAAAAAATATTTTTGTAATTTAACATAATTATCAATTTTCACAGTTCAAACATTATTTTGCTTTGCAACACTAAGCACGACACTACTCCATCTATCCACCTTCTAAAAAATGATCACCCATCTTCCGAATCAGCACAATGTTTTTACATTTATAGGCGAAATCCCCTAAGAGTTGGTTCAGTCGAAAAAAAAAAATTTCGTTACTATAGCTCAGAAATTATGGATATTATCATTATCATAAACGGACAGACGGAAAGACAGACATGGCTTACAGCCTCATAAAGTGATATTGATCAAGAATATGTATACCTTTCAATATAGGCGTAAAATACCTGTTACGCCTACTTATGGGTGTAACAAAGTGAATATATCTCTTACGCAGTACGTGTGGGAGTACACAAAAATTACTCCTGTTGTGATTATGTAATTATTACAAGATATTTGATGATTTCTTATCCGTTATTTTCAAGTAGAAGCAAGTAAAATCTAGTAATTTTCCTTATACTATGTTTCCATCTACTCGAAATCTTGAGATTTTTAAGTCGTGATTTCAAAGTGTTTCCATCTGGCATGTCATGACAGCGAGATTTCATTTGACAATTAAGACTTCATTTGATCAATTTAAGAATGAGCAAATCGTTAAATGCAGATCGTTAAAAGGAGCAATTGCGTCGTTACATTTCTTTTGCCATTCCCGGAGCTCTTAAATTTTTTTCTTCACAATTGCCTCTAACAATTGCTCCTCACTGAAGCTCCTAGCCCATGATTCAATTATATATAAGGTTGAGTAAGCTGAGAGCACATATCTGTCGGCGAATGTCAAAAACAGCTGTTTGGTGTTGTTATATTTTATTTTGACATTCGCCGATCCAAATTCCATCCATCCAGCGTTTTTGCTTAAAGAGGTCACTGGGCACTTTAAAAAAGGAAACGTTTTCCTTGTTCCAATAGTTTTGGCGAATCGCGTACTTTTTCGGCAATTTAAAGTGGTAACAAAAACTCAAACTCCAAGAAAATTGTTAAAAATTATTTTAAACACAAATTTAATATTAAAATTCAATAGTTTGACTTCTAGTCAGAAATTTTAATTTGATTGTTTACTTGTCTTTTTTGCTTTACTTTGACATTTTGCGATCCAAGTTTTGTTGTTGTATGAGAATAATTTCATGGTTACTTAACCTTATATATAATTGAATCATGTCCTAGCCTATTTATTTTCATATTTCCTTTGTAAAAACAAAGGCATTTTTAGTTTTTATTGTCATTGTTTATTTTTAAATAATTAATTAGATGTCATTGCCAGTTGTCAATATGAAAATTTTGACTTAAGCTGAATAGTGCTAGATACTGATAAAACTTTTCAGGGATACCGCATTGTATTTTATGAAATTTTGTTTTAGATTTTGTTGAAATCACAAGATTTTAAAATCTAAAACTTGTATAGAAAACTCTTCCGATTTCGATATGGATTTTACGAAATCTCACAAAATATCAAGATTTCGAGTAGATGGAAACATAGTATTTGAGTAATGAGTATTATTTGTCAAACTGAGTTTTCATTTTCAAACTCTTTCATTTATGAGTCAGTTTTGTTTTAAAAATAGTTAATAAAAATTTATTAAAGTAACTTTGGAAGGTTTTTTTATTTTTCTTGATTACCACTATCTATAAAATGTAAAGTTATTACAGAAAAAGTAAATTTTTGCTTCGTAATTTAGAAGCATTTTACACTGTTTTAATATATTGCTAGATCACATATTATTCAGCAGAATTTAATTGCTTCTGACATGAATTTAAAACTAATGACATTGAAACAATTGTGTAATTTTTTTCCATATAACATAGAATGTATTAAAAAAATTGTAATCAAAAAAACTCAAAAACTGAATATATTTTCATCTGCATTTGTAAACGCTTCAAAGGGCGCCACTGAGTCTAGCATGATTTTTACGATTTCTCTGAAACTAGCCAAACACATGTCTGACACATGGAAATAAATTGGGTGTAACTATATATTTTGTAATAAAAGGGTTGCATCTAGGTTCTAGAAATACACTCAATAAAAAATACAAACAGAGGGAGCGGCAATCGTCAGATGGGGGTCTGAGTAACGCTCTGACTCAATTCTTCGTGCTATGTTTTATTTATTATTGGCTTGCCTCTATGCAAGTTTTATGATTGCTTTTGATTTTCATTAATTACAAACTGCCGATAAGATCTCGAATAAGTTAAATGCGCGTGTAATAAAAGTTGTCGGTCAGCAATAAATTGTTGTTTAACAGTCTTTCTGTTTCACAAACAAAAACAAAGCAAGCGTGTGTGGGAAATTTATATATAGAACAATGATATTAACTTCTCGTAAAATTGCACTTTGTTTTAATTGATGATATAATTAATTATTTTTATTTTTGCTTATTTGTTCAGATGTGTTCCCGCAACATTAAGATCTCCGTGGTGCTGTTTCTTGTCTTGGTCCCGCTCATTACAGCTTTGCCACATAATCACAATTTGTCCAAAAGGAGCAACTTCTTCGATTTAGAGTGCAAAGGAATTTTCAACAAAACTATGTTCTTTCGATTGGATCGTATCTGTGAAGATTGCTATCAATTGTTCCGGGAAACCAGTATTCATCGGTTATGCAAGTAAGAGAGTTTGACAAGAATTTTTAAAAAATTGTAATTAACACTGACGAATACAAGACCTATAATAATCTATGCGGATATTACACGAATTAAATATACATAATTTCGTTAGAATTTGTATATCTCGATAGTTTCAAATAAGTGATAATTTTCTTATGATACGTTGTTCTTCGGTGCATTTTTTCCTACGCACATGAAAATAAAAATTTTTTTTAATTGACCGGACTAAATATTTAAAAAATAAAAAAAATCACAGAAACTAAATGCCTGACTGCGTGATCGAGTTCTTTCATTATTCTTTCTTCTGTGATATAGACATCTTAGAGACTTGTATTACTCTTAGATATTCCGCTGCACTGACCAGAATTTCAGCATTATATAAATTATCAAAATATCGTATTGTATTTGACTCAAGTTGCTGATGGGTCATGATTTTTTTTACGTAATAACTCTAATCTCTAAGGTATTTCAATAACTAGAGAAAATTTGACAAAATTAAACTAAAAAAATTGCAGTATAGAAATGGAATACTTTTATAAAGAAAAATTAAACGTCAAAAGTTTTCTTCAAAAATTAGTTTTCAGAAAATAAGAATATTTACCTGAATATTCACAGTATAAGAATCAGTCCATCATCTAGCAAGACAAAATTCAAATAAATTAAATTTAAAGAAATTTTTGTAAGATGTGTCTTGTTTAATTTAAAAAGGAGCATTTTTTCAGTTGAGTTTGCCTGAAACACCTTATTTTATATGGGATGCATTTGCGTAAAGACAAAAATACAATACAAGTTTGTAATCATAACTTTAAATATTTTCAAGCTTGAAACAACACATTTTCAATAAACACTGTGCGTTCTCAAGAAATCGAAAAATTAGAACTAAAGGTGGATAAAGTAGATTAAAGGATACTTTTTTAAAAACTAATCACAAAAATATACGTGAAAATGCAAAATGTGGCGTGGAACGACCCATCCACTTTCTAAAACTTCTATTACTCCGCAACTCACTGTTTAAAAAATCGTTCGATAGGTGTCGCTGAACATAATTAAATTTAAATTCTAAATTTAAAATTTTTGAGGTTTTGAGTTACCAAATGGAAAATATAAAAATATTGTTTTTCTTGCATTACGTGAATCAAAATAACTGTCGCAAAAAAAAAAATGTAAAACAAAAATTTTTATTTAAAACATTCCTTACAACTTCATCATTTAATTCGAATCTTTCACCTTTAATATTTTTAAGAAATTTAAACGATTTGTGAAAGACAAGCATATGGCACGTACCTGATTTTCAGGTACCATATTTTTTTAATTTTCGCTTAAATTTTTTCTACCTCAACATTATACCACAAATAGAAAAGTTCAGGGGTTGAGGTCAGGGGATGACGAAGGCCATTCGTCAACAGAAATAAAACATGGTAAATTTGCTCCGCACCAGCTTTGAACGATTTTTGCCTTGTGTGCTGGAACAGAATCTTGCTGAAAACAAAAGTAACCCTCTTGGTAAATTTGCTTGGCATGCGTCATAAGAAGGTTTTCAAAACATGTTCTAAGTAATATTCCAAATTATTTTAAGTCGTTTTTTGATGAAAAGAAGGGGCTATTTGCTTTTTTTGGAGAAAGCGCCTCAAACCATGACGAAACATTTTGAAATCTTTCAATGGTTTTTTTTTCTATAGGAATATCTGCCATACTATCTGAGTACATTCTATCGTTTTGCGAGTTGTGGCTTGCTTGCAACCAGAAGAGTTTTTCGTCGGAAAATATAATACTGCAATCCGTGTGCCGGCGAAGGATCTCTGCACTTCTTTCCTTTCGCATTTTTAATTATATTATTGGCAAATCTTTTGAAACGGTTCATGAAAAATGTTTTCCAGTGTTGCTTTTTTTTGTGTAATTGTTACACTATGCGCCAAAATCAGAAAAAAGTTCTGTACACGGCATCGCGTTATACTTTTCTTATGGATTTGGGATCTCTTAAAACCAAAATAGCGGATCTCTAAAAACCAAATTTTATATGAATAGTTTTTTTTTTAAATATTGTATTAAAAAAAATTACGTTTTTTTCGAATATAGTTGCATATATGGGCACATATCTTGATACCATTTATCCAATTTTTATATTTAAGCCTATACATTTAAGCCTAGTAAAATTTCTTCAAGTTTGTTCCACACATTTTTTCATTTGGATAAGTAGTTTTTGCGCTATCAAAAGAAATATTTTAAAAAAAAATTATTTTTCCACGTAAAAATGCAAGAAAACTGCAAAAAGCGGAAAATAATTTCTTTTGATCTTAAAAATATATTTTTAATAGAAAAAAGAAGCTATCGCTGAAAAATTCGTGCAAAAAAAGGACAGGAAATGCATATGAGTGAAGGTACTAAAATTCGACATTTTACTGTTTTTTACATTTTTGATTTAATTTTGATTTAATTTTGTTGTACAATAGTCTTACCTTCTATAGTTTTCCAGATTTGTTTTCTTATAAGAAACCAAATATAATCCACCATCATGTTCTCCTTCCAGGTTCCTTTATTTGATGTGCAGAACTGGAAAAAATTATGTTTTCTATGTTGCGACATGAGCTCGACTGTCCCAAAGGCAGGGAAAACAACAATACTTTGTGAACCCACCTTCCAATCCACTCAAAATGCCAACAACTTTCAAATCGGAACAAACTTTCCACTCATGCTTTTCATACTTAATATTTTTAAGTAATTTTTTCATTGTTTCATAAGTTTCTTTTATATCGACAGCATGTGCAAACATGGTTAAAATCAACACAAACTGAAATACAAGCCTCCTCTCAGAGATGTAACCTGTCTTAAGCCACAGATATTTTTGGATCGAAATTTATAAGTATGATTCAAGAATTTTAGTACCTTCACACAAATGTATCTCCTGCCCTTATTTTTGCACGAAATTCTTTCAGGGATAAGTTATTTTCTCTATTTCCCACTTTTTGCAGTTTTCGGTTTTATATGAATTTTTGAAGACATTTTTGACTTGCATTTTACATGAAAAAATAATTTTTTCAAAATATTTCTTTTAATAGCGCAAAAACTACTCATCCAAATGAAAAAATTTGTTGAACAAACCTGAACGCAATTTTATTAGGCTTAATTATAAAAATTGAATAAGTTGCATAAATATATGCAACTATATTCAAAAAAACAATTAAAAAATTTCTTTAAAAAATATCCATACAATTTTTTTTGCGATTTTCGTACTTAGAGGCTTCAAATATATAATAAAAATATTGTGGGATGTCGTGTACAAAAACAGTGGCGCATAGTGTTATTAGTGTAGGTGCGATAGTTACTTTGATTCACGCTGTACATTTTAAATTAATTGTTTACAAAAACAAAACACGTTTTTTGAAAACATTGATAATATTAAAAACAAAGATATATAAGGGCGATATAAAAGCTATATAACGAGTGATCCAATAAGAGCTTCCTACTTTGTTTCTAAATAAAATACAAAAAATTAATGTATTGATGCAAATCTTTATTTGGAATGATAGTTCGGTTCCTACAACTCACTGTTTAAAAATTATTTTGACTAGCTCTTAAATGGACCATTCTGTGTTTCCAATTTTCAAATTTCGACAAAATTCGAGATCGACGACGAATCGACGACTATTCTCAAAATTACGGGTTCTATGCGCTCTGGTTAAATGATGAATATCCAATAGTGTAAAATTGGTTCGAAATTTGGTGATGGTTTGATGGTTTGGACGTTCATAACGACCAAAATTATGTTGAAAAACTCTATAACATTCTCTAACTGATGACTGATTTTGGAAGTAAGTTTCCAGAATGAATAAACGTTGTTCAGAAGTAAGTCTATTCATGATTGAGTCGTATTCAATACTGAACACTTACGTCATTTGGGCAAGCTATTTGACACATAACAGCTGTCAAAACAACCCAGTTGAAAAAGGAACTTCGTATTGGATCACCCTATATATATATATGTATATAAGGGTAATTTTTTAAGCGTTTGGAGTGAAGGAAATATTTATTTGAAGCGATACATCAATGCCAGCCATTTACTGTTGACAGATAACTTCATGTAAATATTGCCCGCGGCTACGCCATAAGTAAGCTCCAATTTTGGTATACTTTTTTCAGCATTGGGTCCGGTATCTCACCAATGGCAGCTGAAATGTTGTCTTCCTGCAATTGTGGCTGGCTTGTCCCTGTATACGAGATGCCTCACATAGCCCCACAAAAAATAGTCTAGTTTTGTCAAATCGTATGATCTTGGCGGCCAATGGACTGCTCCGAAACGTGAGATTAGTTGCTCACCATACTCGGCTCTCAATACGTCCATGGTATCCCGTGCAGTGTGGCATGTGTCACCGTCTTGTTGAAACCAAATGTCAACCAAGTCCAATTTTTCCATTTTGGACAAAAAAAAATCGGTAATCATCGCACGGTACCTTGCTCCATTTACTGTAACGTTGCGATTTTCATTATTTTTGAAAAAGTATCATTATTGAAAAAGTTCAAATCGCACTAAAGAGTGAATTTTTCAGGATGGATTGGCAGCTCTTGAGCTACCTCTGCCTGCTTTTCAGACCAAATTCAGTAATTCTGTTTGTTGACTTACACATTCAGCTAAAAATGAGCTTCGTCGCTGAAGACAATTTTTCGATAAAAAGTGGATCTTCAGTTGTCGACAAAGCGCGAATTTTGATAATAAAATTCAATGATTTGCAAGCGCTGTTCATTCGTTAATCTATTCATGGTAAAATAGCAACACTTATTGAGCATTTTTGGCTTTGCCACATGATACGAATCACGTGTGAGGTGTCAAAAAATGTACTCTGCAAAAACAATTTGCAAAAAAATCACCCTTTATAAAATCGCCTGATTTTAAGGTTAGGTTAGGCTAAACTGGATGCCTTCGTGAAGGCTCACATAGACCAATTCAGGTCCTTAGTGGTACCGGTAGCGAACAAAAGGAACCTTTGTGTTTGTTTAAAAGTCTGTAAAGATTTGCGTAGAATTCGCAAACCTTAGGAGGGATTCTAGAGACACCCTGGCTACATCTTTAAGCGACGGGAATGAACAGAGCGTGCCAAAATGAACAGAGTTCGTTTTTCGCATTGTGCATTGCACATGATTTTCGAGATTTTGTACAATGTCGTATCTCTCCATCTACGATTCACTGCTAGTGTGGCTCTTCTTTCGAGGTTCCTGTACAACTCTTGTAGCGGAGTAAGTACATGTTTTGTTAGTTCTAATTCCAGCCCGGCGCCTTCCTTTGCTAAACCATCTGCCATCTCGTTTCCCTCAATGCCCTGGTGGCTAGGGACCCAGTAGATGCGCACTCTTTTCGAAGCGCATAGTGCATCTAGTGCATCTCTGCCAGCCAAGACACTTTTGGACTTGATGCCATATGGCTGCCTTATATTAGGCTCTGCGCAATATACCGCCGCACCTACCCCCGTAGGCATTTTGGAGCCGTCGGTAAATATGTTGACCGCCTGCTGTGCTTGTTCTATACCTTTGCACCAGTCATTTGGTCCCAGAAGAGTTCGTGCTTTGGAATTGACTATCGTGCGAGGCACCATGTAGTCCGTGCTACTAGGTAGATCCTTTCCGATTGTACAATGTCCAAAATTTTGAATGTGCATGTTGCCTGCCGCCGTAAGGCGTTGTGCCGTTTTTCCGGCTATTAGTTTTCCATATTAGGTCCAGGGGGTCCATACTTAGAATGGTTTCAAGCGCTTTAGTTGGAGTTGACTTCAGTGCCCCCGTGATGCATAGCGCTGCCTGCCGCTGAGTTTTCTCCAAGTGCCTGAGGAATGTTGATTTGTTCACAGCCGGCCACCACACAATAATTCCATAGAGTAGAATAGGACGCACTACCGTGACATACATCCAGTGCATCAGAAAGGGTGAGAGACCCCAAGTACTGCCTAGCATCTTCTTGGATGTGTATAGCGCAATGGTGGATTTCTTCACCCTTTCTTCCTTGTTGGTTTTCCATGACAGCTTGCTGTCCAGGACGACTCCTAGATATTTTGTGTGAGTTTTCGGTATGAGACGTACATCGTTCAATTTCGGTGGTATCCACTGTGGTATCTTGTACCTTTTCGTGAACAGAACCAGATCCGTTTTCTCTGCGTTAATACTAAGACCGACTGAATTTGACCATCTAAGTACATATTTGAGTGTGCTCTCCATTATGGAGCTTACTGTTGATAGACATTTCCCTACTATAAGTATGCTTATGTCGTCTGCATAGGCAGTTATCCTCGGGGCTCTACCTGCGAACTTTTCGAGTAGTTCATTAACTACAAGATTCCATAGTAGTGGCGAGAGGACCTCTTCCTGGGGTGTCCCACTGCGAGCTTCCCTTACCATGGATTTAGTGCCCCACTCAGCCCGCACCTTTCTTCAGCTTAGCAACTTGTCTAACCATAGGTTTATTACTGGTGGTGCCTCTATTGCACGTAATCCACTAAGAATTGCGGTGGTTGATACATGATTTTTAATAAATACATCATTTTCATAAGTCAGTACACAAATTTCGGACTTTTGACATGACGATTTTTACGCAAAACTAGATAAGCTGGTTTATTGACATGTCTTGTGCAAGAAAGATCTTAAAAGTTTTTATTTATGTATGCCATGTCACAGGCAATAGTATTTTATATCAAATCTAAAATGATGTGGAAGGAACACATACTGTGTTATAGATATTTATTTTAATTATTTTCCAACATCATGGCTTAGAATATTTATAAATATCCCATCCAATAGAAGCCTACTTTTGCTATCACTGCATTCATTCAAAAACAACAAAATTTGGCACGAAACTCATTAATATTCAGTCATAGAATTTGTGGTATTTTAAATAATTTAAATGACATGACAGTTTTGTAAGTGGGTTTTACATTTAAATTGTTTTAATTTGTTTTTTTACTAGCAAATGAAGGAATTTTTTTCGTGTTAACCTTAATTCAATATTTAGCTAAGTAAGTGTATCTGTAATAAATAATTTAATCAATTGCTTTAAGCACTATGTTTAAGCAATGTTGTTTAATACGTGAATAATTCAAATAATATAAAATAATTTACTATTCGTACACTCTAACTGTTTCCAATTAATTTATAAATAGAAGTTGATGGTTCAAAAATGAGAAAATTTTAGTCTACTCAACTTAATGATAAACTACAAAACATGATATTATATTGATTAATTACAGTCAATCAAAAGATATTAAGAATATGTTTTTTAATTTTTTAATGAATTTTAATTTTTTGCTCTTCGAGAATTTTAATTTTTTAAATAAGTAATTATTTACATTAAAATTATTAAGAATTTTTCAAGTTTTTGCTCTTCAAGAATTCATCCAGTGACTTGTTTAAAATTATTTTGTGTACTTTGAGCACCTTGTTATTTTGTGTTGCTAAGTTGCCTAATTTTTTGTTTGTCACTATAACTAACAAATGACGTACGTATTTCGTGCCTATGCCCGATTCTTATCATTTTGTTTAAGATAAATCTCTTTTTTATCTCTATTTCCACGGTTCAAGGTAATTTTGTTTTTTTTTGTGTGATTTGAGCAAAGTTCTATTCTTTGCTAGATCATTGTTTGATTTTCGGCGTTATCTGTACAAGAAAATTAATATTGTAAAAAGGAAATTACTATAACCAATGTACGTGTCCACATGTTTCTTATGTCAGTCTAGTTGACGTCCATGACACATTTTTTATGCTTGTTATTTTATTTTCCAAATTAAATGAGACAAATGGTTTGAAGAAATCAATCGCTGAGTAGAAATATCACATGATTTAAGTTATCAGATTTGAAACAAATATAAAAAAATTAACTAAGATTTTAATGATAGTTATTGATTTACTTGAAAATTTAAGCAAGTGATCATGATAACAATTTCGAGCATTTCAACAAAAGTAAATTTTTTTTTTTTTAAATTGACGACTTTTGTTGACAGGCTTGTAAAAATATATAAACGCATCCAGACATAAATGATACTAAAGACTAATGTACAGTGCAATAAAATTTTCGAAACACGCGCCATTCAAGAAGACACCAAATTGTTTAAATGTGTATTAAATGAATTTGTTATCGTCGAAATACATTGAAATCGGGTTTTTTATTTATATTAATGGCCAAATCAATTGCTTTGTAGAGATTTGTTGAATATATGCAAATTTTTATGCATTCACAAAATTAAATGTCAGTATTTTTGCCAAAATTATGCACTAAAAATAACCAAGAGGAATGTCTAGGGATTTATGAATTTTAACAAAAAGCACTTGAGCTGAACCACAGAAAAACAGTGAGAGATTTAATAGAGAAAGTGAGAACATATGATAATCAATTACATATCAATTTGGGAAATTTTGGTAGATTTTTGTTTTTCGCGATCAACTCGAGTTTATGTTCTGAATAGAAATGATTTGCTTTATACTTTTTAACGTATTGACTTATTTCGATCGCGTTTAAATATTTTTAATTAAATATGTTAGAAATTTCAATCTCTTGTATTAATCTTTACAATTGAATTATCTTCTGTATCAATCCTGGCTACGGGCCTGATATATATATTAAAGATTTTTAAGTTCTGAGTATGCAGATCCTATTGTAGGCAGGACTTCTAAAAAAGAAAATGAAAAAATAGTGGAAAAGGTAAAAGGTGTGGCTAAAAGGTGGCATTGAAAGTTTTATCCCGCAGAAAAATTACTTTAATTTTCTAATAACGAAGGATTTCAAAGTTCTAAGTATGCAGATACTCGTACTATTGTATGCAGGACTTCTACAAATTCAAATTAATAACCCTCTTTATGGGAAAATAATGAACAATTTAAAATTGAAATTTATACAAGTAGTCTAAAGTTCAAATGCTTTTATCTCCAAAATTGTTTTATGTAGGTTAGCACATTGTTGCCCGAACTATAATTTTTCCATTGCTTAAAAAGAATTCTTTGTTAAAACAGGAGAGGATAGATACGTTACTAAGCTTATTGGGTAGTTCGAAGTTAAACATTTTTCACTTTTTTACTAGATTTTCGCTGCTTAAATCCTTCCTTTTGGCCTAAAGAACACCCATGTGAAGCGCTACCAAATGGATTAAGGTATAGAGTTGGCGCTTTATGTTTTTCGTTTTTCCATACGAGAAAAAGTGCGTTCTGAAGAAAAACTACGTGTTCCCTCAAATTTCTTACCATTACTAGAAGAAGAAAAGCAATTTTTTCATGGAAAAGTGTCTTAAAGATCAAAAAATATTGATTGAAATGAATGAAATGTGGATGTGTTAGAAAGAATTAACTTTTTTTGGAGACGTATTTCGTCTCAACTGCTTCCACCTGTAATCGTGACTAAGAAATTAGCTATGATTAAATACGCTTTTTCTTAAAAAAATCGTATTATAAAGCGATCCTAGTGTATTAAGCATAGTTTTAAATATTTTCCAACGTTGAAGGCTGATATCCCTAAAACTACTGAAGAAGATTTCATTTTATTTTCATATATTGAATAATAAATTTAATAAAAAAGTTTAAAGATGATCAAAATCGGATGAAACCACATCTTCCTCCCATAAAAAGTGACTTTATCAAAATTGCACTGCACATTTGGACATTTAATGGACATTTTACACATAAGCATTTCATTTATTATTTCAACATTGGCGGTGGTGGATGGAATTTAGTAAAATGCAATAAAAACACATTTACCTCCCATACAAACTGTGTTCATAAAAACGGTAAAATTCCACAAAAAAATAATCTAATGACTTTACATTGTTTAACATAAATATTATTCTTTAATTTGCATTCTGGGCATTAAATTGGTAAAATCTAATGGAAAATACGCCTACCTCCCATGGGACTTCATCAAACTAGCAAATCCCTTATAAGTTCCACAAAAGTTAATGTATTGACTTGAATTGAATTGACTTGCTGAGTTTAGAGTTTGCTGAAAATTTGGTGAAAACAACACCGTCCCTTTAAAAAGTGCCATAATTAAAATAATAAAACCGTCATAACTTTAAAAATACTAAATACAGCCCAATCGAAGATAATTAATTACTAGTGGCAATGCGTTAGTTATTCTGTTATTATATAGCATTCGTATGATATTTGTATCTTTAGATTAAACTTATCGTAGTTTTGTTTAAATTAAGTTTCATACAGTTCCATATCAAACATTTAATTTTTCATTTTCACATCCTTTTTCGCTCATCTTCCTCAATCAATTCACAACAATATCATTAGGCACAATTGTTTCACACATCAAACATTTGGAGATTGCCTGCAAGTTTTATTAATTCCAGAGGAGGAAGTTTTACAACTTCAATACTTTGTTAAAGTAATAAATGGTTCGCCGATACCATTCCAGTTCCCAACATTAAAATAAATAAATTGCAATGGACCAAAAAATATTTTATATATTACATTAAAAAATCTATTGATATTGTATTGAAATACTTAACAATGTACTTGTGTATATGAACTACAAAAATGTTAACAATTATTATAAAAGACTAGATCTACATCTTCAAAAAGTTGATAGGGTGGAAATATTTTTTTTAATAAAATTATTTTATTTCTCTTGTTAAATTTTTATTGATTTTAGCATTAAAGTTGATTGAACAGTTATGTTTGAAAAGTAACCCAATTTAATGTATTTTTATAATATTTTTTCTATTAGTTTTGCGTAATTAATTAAGTTTTATTAGTATTCAAAAACATTCAATTTAGGCCAAATCTTAAAAAATTGTTTTTGGCACCACAATTTTTAAGAATTTTTTATTTTTTAATGTTACTTAAAGTTTTATTTTTTTTTTCTATCGAATGTCACATTCACATTACAATTCAGCGATAGCATTATTTTTTAATTTCTTTAAATTAAGGGGCATGAGCAGTGTAAACGTCAAAATTTTAGGTCTTTTTTGTTTATTTTATAATAAGAAATCGTTTTGATCGATCGATTTGAGCGATCGTTTGAGCGAAAAAGAAATCGCTGGTTTTTGTGTGCAGTAGTTGCGCTGCATGCCTTTATTTTGTTGCTTGTAAATGAATCTACTTACCATTGCATATCAGTAGCTTGGATCTGTAACTATTGCGACAAATGTCTCTCTTGTAACTGATAAGAGAGTAACTAGTGGTCCGTGTTGAAAAAGGTTTTCAAACGAAAGGGAATATATGAAATTGCAACAAGTGACAGACAACTCTGTGTGAAATTTGATGAAGTTCATCTATAAACAGTAAATAGAAAACAAATATAAATATCATAAGTGATATAAAATACACAAACATTATCCACAAATTGCAATCCGAGTATTATTTTATTGCGGTTGCTGAATGCAATATCATGGAATAAATTTAATTTCTGAAATATTTCAGTTTATGTATGCAATAATTTTTACATTGTTCTCCATATAATATTGTGTTAATAATATATTTATAATCTACATGAACAAATTTAAGTTGATACCTTGTACCCGACAGAAGTATTTGTAACGTGAATACATTTATTTCAAAACTTCATTGAATATTACTGTTGCATAAGCAAGCAATAACTCACCAAGTGAGAACATAGTGAGAACTGCAATCGATTTGACTCGCATAATTTAGTTTACAGAAACAATTCACCTATCGAGTTCCTTTGAAAGTAGAATTGAAACAAGCGAGACGAATCATCGATTTTTCTCATTTCATTACAGAGACAGTGCAAATGGGAATGACATCACAATGACTTCAAAGTGAGAAAACCTCGTAAGAACTACGGCGAGAAAAGTTCAAAACCGAGCAACAGAAGTTTAAAAGAGCTTGAGCTCTTTTTCATTAGGCAATAATTGTCTTCGTCGCAAGCAGTTCGTCGATTATTTGCAGGTATTCGGATTGAAAGGGAACTTTGCTATTGCTGTAAGCAAAGATTTTAAAAAACAAGAAAGAAGAAACAAAATGCTTAATAAAATAAAATAAATAATAATAACTAATACCGGAACTTTACAAAACAAAAATAAAAATATCACTGTTTCGTAGCCTAAGGTATCACAGAATTTCTACCTTAATCACGAATTTCAATACGCTTTTCTCAGCTTGTCCTCAGCATAGTAAACAGTCCAAGATGGCAATCATTGTATTTGAAAAAGTAGTTCTTATGGAAGCAAATAGTAATCTTGAGAAAAAAATGTTCTTTTGTTTTGTTTATGATGTAATTTTGTTTATGAAAAAAATGTTTCGTTCTTGTTTTTAACAAGATATATTGAATAAGTGGATATAATTATATGCATATCTATGTTTGTTTAAAATTAAAATTTAACAACATTTTTTGTACATTAGACTGCATTTAAACAATCAAAAACAATTAAAAATAATTTCTAAAAGTAGTCGGATTATTTTTTCATGATTACTTTTGATTCTTTTTGACTATTTTCGTAATCTCAATTAATCGTAATTATTTTTGATTATTTGTAATAGTAATTATTTGATTACTGAGAATTTTATTTAATCAATTATTTCACTTTTTTTAAAACTAGAATTACTAATGACTGCGATTAGTACCCAGTAGTTCCAGTCTTGAAGAAATCTCAAATGAATCATGTACGATTTTTCTTGATCCTTGACGAAACATGCTGATTTGGCCATACATTTCATTGACGAAAATTTCATATAAATGTTCCAAATTCGTTCCAGACGCAATGTAGAAACGTCGGGATTTATCCTGCACTAACCCAATATCGAATTATTGAGGAAGTTTCATTAACGAAAAGTAGACAGAAATAAAAAGAAAATTCGTCAAGGAATTAAAATCGAAAAGTGTAATAATTCGTGAAGGAATGTTATACCGAAACGTTGAAGTAGTTTCATCAAGGAACCATAATGGAATTTCACTAACGAATAATATACGAAACGTTAGAACTTATCGTGCACGAAAACAATGTCGAAATGTTGAGGAAGTTTCGTTGACGAAAAATAGAAAATATGTAGAATCAATTTCGTCAACGAATCGACGACCATTTTCGAGTGGAAGTGAAATATAATCAAAATTTAGTTCGCTATTTAGTGGTCTATATATCACTTTTTCTTCATCTATCTATTTCTTCATCTATCTTTGTCTATTTCTTAATCTATTTATTAAATTTATTAATATAATTAATTGTATTGACGAAAAAAATACCAAATTATCGAATTAAATTTTTATTCTATTTCACTTTCACTCGGAAGTGGAATGTAGGACATTCCAGCGAAACATTACAAAATTTCATCAACGAGACTCCTCAACATTTCGTAAATGAACACAAAAATTCAACGTTAAGAAATTTTTGTCTTGTGTTATGATAACATGTCGGCAATAACATGTTGGCTTCTTTTCAAAATAATTTATTAAAATTCATACCATAAAGTAGATCATAAAAAAATTCAAGTTTTATTTAAAAAATATTTGAAAAAAATTCATTTGAATTTTAATTTCAGCCTAATAAAAATAAAGATATTTAAAACATTTGTATGAAGAAAATACATAAATATGAACTATTTAATAAAACTAAAACATAACTGAAAAACTCTTTAATAAATAACATAAAGATGTATTATATACATAGATATGATAAAAATATAGATATTATTGAGATATTATTCAGCTCAATAAAAATAAAGTTATTCAAAAGATTTGTACTGAGAAACTTGAAGTTGTTGTAATAGAGTGGAAAAAGTTAGGCGCTGACAACCGATGCTTTGCATTATATTTTGTATGATTTTTTTAAGTCCAGCAGCTCATGCAGAATCTTCCTTTAAGAAATCATCACGAAAAGTTCGTCAATGATGCCACGAACTACTGGGTAATCATTATTTAACAGCTATGTGTTAAAAAGAAACCTAAAAATAGAACACTGAAACAAAGCAAACTAAGCCTTTAGCTTCTTTTGAGTATGTTTGTTATGTCATAGGAAAAATCAAAAAAGAGGCACACAAAATTACAAAATGCGTTGATGCGTTAAACCAATTAAATAAAATTTAGTGAATCAAATCCGAAAGTACTTTTATTGGTAGTGAACTATATCTGAAAGTACTTTTTTTTGGAGCAAAAGGAGTTGGGGACTTTTAAAAATCGAAAGGAGGTAAAAATGTTCTTATCCACTACAAATATCCTCCCTGTTGTGCACTGCGTAAAAGTTTGTTTTCTCGTTCTCTCTTTGCTCTCTTTGCTCTTGTCTAAACTCTGCGTTAATGACCACTGTTGTAAACGGCTGAGACTGCAAGAATCAACAAAAATTTTGGAAAATTAATAATAGGTAAAAAATAGAAAGTGTAATCCATTGCATAAATTCGGTAATAAATGTGTTCAAAATCAATTTTATCGGTTTTATTTGTTCCCATGGTTATAATGATTTTTTCTGAGCTTTAATTTTTGTTTCATATTTGAAACTTTAGTATATAGTAGGAAATGAGATAAAGTGGGTGAATAACTGAGAAAAAAATAATATTAGGTACAAAAAAATCAGGAAAATTTTTTAAAAACTTTAAGATCTTACAGAAAACACTAAAGATATAACGAAACAATCAAAACAGCACCAAAGGGATCATTTAAAAAAAAAATTTAGTCGAAAATGTAATGCAAATGTTTGACGTCTAAGTCGGTGATACGGTCTAAAGTACATACTTCCATGTTTTTTTTTATTTTTAATGGATTTTTTTTTTCAAAATGTCTAGATCATCCCAAAATGTAAATGTGTTTTTTCACTCTACTAGCAATTTCTAATAGAATGAGGTCAAAAACATTGATCTACATCAAAAGATTGGTATCGTTAGTAGAAAATAGCCAACCGGCCAAAAATTGCTTGAAAATAGCTCTAAAATTTTTTTCCAGGAAGACAGACAATTAAACAGGTAAGACTGTTCTTGTAATTTTTTTTTTTATATATAGGTATGATATTTAATGGTTTTTTTCAGATAAAACTCAATTTTTTACTCAATTTTTGTTAAAAAATTTCCCAAAAATCATAGAAAAATCTGTGAGCGGGTAGCTTTACATCATCATGACAAAACTATTATGCAAAAATGTACCAACAACAAAAAACATTTTTCTTTACGTACTTATTAATGTACTAAAGATGTGTGCAAAGTTTGATATGAATCCATCAAAGCAACTTCTTTTTATAAAATAAACAAAAAAACAACTAAAATTTTGACGTTTACACTGTTCATATCCCTTGAAACCCATGTAAATTACTTAAGTCAATAATAAAATAAATAGTTTTCAAATGGTTGCAGATACCTATTTCTGAAAACCTATTTTAATTATATGCACCTAGTTATTAGCCGACTGTCATTCTGGTTGCAAAAATCTCAGTAACAACCATTTTCAGATTCACACCATTTAAGATATATTTATTTAAAACTGATTTATAAGCGATTGAATTTTTTTAATTTTAGGTTTAAAAATTGTAATTTTTTGAATGCCACTAATGACTTATATGTTTATTTTTAATCATAAAACAAAAACTTAGTTTACCTTAAATTTGTCTAAAAGCCTTGACTTCAGCACTGGATAAGTTTTAACGATTTTTAATATTACGGACTGTGAATAAGTGTCCTTTAAGCATCCCTATGAGTAAGAGGATAGTTTCGCTGAACGCTATTTAGATATGCTAAGACTCAGGACATTAATAACCTGACACTATATATTTTTTCACTATATTACATAAATGCATTTATCCTCTTTTGTGTCTTGATAACTATATTCTAAATTAAAAATAATAATTTAATTTAAAGAGTATCGTAATGTAAATATTTTAAAGGGTTTTTCATTTTAAAATTGTGTAACAACGAAATCTGAATAGATATCTAATGATTTTAAAGTACTGTTGTGCAATTGATTATTATTGATAAATGTGTTTTTTGTTTCTATTAGTATTTTTACCCCTTTATAATGTGCAAGTTATGTTTTGTAGTTAATTTCTTCACTTTTCACTTATTTTTTTTTTTAACGAACTAATTGATTGATTAAACTTTTTTCTGAATATCCGAAAATTTTTGTTATATTTTGTTATTTATTATTTCACTTCATTTACTTTCATTGTTATTTATTTTTACAGGAAAGACTGCTTTGATTCAAAATGGTTTGGAGAATGTTTGAAAGTGCTTCTTATTCCATCCGATGAAATTTCAAAATTACAACATTTCATTAAAGTTATTAATGGCTCTCCAATATCATTCAATATGCCGCTGGTTCCAACATAACTTTAGTTCTAAATCGTATTATTTTTCCCCCAATTAATTTGTACTTATTTATTTTTGTATTTTACATTTAACTACTATTTTTACTATCGATTATCGATTAATCTTATTATTTTTATTTATTTTTAGTCTAAACATAATTATGTATAAAATTAATGTAATTTATTTTTTTATGTATAGGTTTTTTTACATTTTTGTTATAAATAATTTTATGGTTTGTTAAGAACAAAAAAAAAAACAACAACAACAAACGAAAAAATACTACTTTTTAAATAGGTGAAACAAACAAAAAACCAATGAAATCTGAAAAAAGTAGTAGAAAAATATTGAAATTGTTAAGATTAGATAAAAAAAGCAACAAAATCAAAATTTCATATAGTTTTTATATGAATGTGTGTAAAAGCCGTCCTACAATTACAAGCTATTGAAGCTTGTAGTAATTTTCCCCACAATCGAAGAGGAATTTGAGTTTTCACGAATCGCTGCTAGCAAATAGGAATGTACAAATATGTAAATCCACATCTTAAAACAAGAATTGAAAAAATTAACACTTTGAAGTATTGCTTAAAATAGTAAAATGCAATTTTAAGTACAGTACTTGAAAATAATTTCAAATTGAGAAATTTCAATTTTAAGAAATCTAAAAGTAGTTGGTTTTTTTGTTTTAATATATAAGTCGTTGGCTAAAGTTTTTTTAATTTTTAAGGTTTAATAATTAACTGAGTGCAAGACATTACATTACCTCACATAACTGCTTGCAAAGTAAGAACTTGTGTAAGGTATGCCTTTGTTATTTAGTGAAAAAAGCACAATTTTTTTAGCTTCTTAGATTTGTAGTTGTAGGACGGTGAATCAATACTAAATATTTTAAATTGTTGTTCATTTAATATTTTTCTACAATCTACTCCCATCCATTATTTGATTCCAATACAAAAAGTATGACTTTGGTTGATATGTTACCACATTTAAAACTGAACCGATAGTATTTGATTCTTTTTAAAGTATATCTTAATTTATGAAATACATAAATAGCGTTAAAGTATGACTTCAGCTTATCTATAACATAAAATAAAAAAAAAATTAAAAAAACATTGCAATTTGTGAAAAACACACAAAAACGTCTATAAAAATGAAATTAAATATTTTGAAAATGTTAAAAATATTAAAATAAACACACATAAATGTGCAGTTATTTCAACATTTTAGTTATATTTTATTGTTTTGCTTCACTCGAATTAAGTATCTATTAACGAAATTTGCTGGCAAATATAAATTTTATAAAATTATGAAATATGTGATAACAATGGAAAAAATGGAGCATCTTTAAGTTGGCTTGCAACGCTGCAAGTAAAGCGGTGGCATGCAACGCTGTAGCAGGGAGCTGTGATGGAATTCCAAATACATGAAATTCATCACAAACAAATGTTTTAATTTTATTGGTATGTTTTTAATTTCTTTTAAATACTTGTTTTCAATTTTAAACATTTTGAGCGTAGTTTTTTTTAATGATTGTAAATGTTTTGTTATTTTTTTATACTGCATTTTGATACTGCAAGAAAGTAGTACTATTTTTTTATATGTATATGCAAAGTTTTTGCGATACGATGGTTTTTTTTGGAACTTTTATTGTGTAAAACTGCTTTATATAAATAAGCACATTTTTGACACAAGAGTACAAAACATCTACAAATATTTTTGCAACTGGTTGAAATTTTTTGCAATATACAACCATTTTTTAAAAATTTATCCTTATTCTCTGATAATAGTACTGATAATTTTTTTCTTCTTCTATTCTCTGGTTTTTTCCCGATTTTTTCCCCCTCTAGGCAAGACTGTTTTGGCTCCCAGTTCTTTAATGCTTGCATTGAAGCCCTACAATTGCACGAAGAAATGGACAAATACAATGAATGGCGCGATACACTGGGAAAAAAGAAGTAAACGCTTCAAATGGAGCAAACAATCAACGGCAACAACTGAGCAAGAAAAAATCTTAAATAAAAGTTCTTATATTTGATGTAACTTAAATTTGAAAATGTTTAAAAAAATTATATTAAATGTTATTAATATTATTCCAAAAAGCAAAACAAAACAAAAAAATAACAAAAAAACTTTCTGATTCAAAGAATGCTTCTTTATTTGTATTATAGTAATAAATTTTTACCTTAATTCTTGCGCTTGCCAACTCTGAAAAATAAAAACCAAGCCGAAGCTGGTTTCAAACGAAACTCGAAACTTTTTAACACTATATTTGTATTATGATACACTGAAAGATAAACCCATTATAATTTCTGCTTGTCTGTGTAACTGAAATATTCCATAATTGTGTTTATTCGATAACAATGTACAATCTCAAATTATTTAAGTTTAGAACAAGCATCTTTTTTAACCAAGCTTAAACGCACATAAGCTTAAAGCGCGGCTGCTTTTATAACTAAAATATAAAAAAATGTCTGATGTATATATTTTTTCCATAATTTTTTTAAGAAAAAGTATTTCTTGTACATTGTTGCATTACATCTTAAGTTTAAACTAATTTTACTTATATACTATTTTTGCAATAATATCTGAAAATAGTGGATTCTGGAAAAATAAACAAGGAAAAAAAACAAAAACAAACGAAACATATGGAATGTTTATTGAAGTAAAAACTTTTTAATATGTTCTTATTATTAATATTTTATTTAATTTAAAAACTTTTTTGGATCTAGTCGTAAAATTAATAAAGATTGTAATTAAAAAAATATATATTTTTGAGTACATTATTTACTGTTGTGTTGTGTTGTGTTGTGTTGTCGAATCATCTATATCCCATAGATATGTATTAGTTTTAAACAAATGAGGAAATCTTGTACAATTAGACCTTGAAATGTATGTTTTTTAAAAGCACATTTCAGCCAAAAGGGTACGAACAGATTTGGAAATTTAGCATGCAGGCGCGTACCCAGAAAAAATTTCGGGGGGGTTTAATTTTTTTTTTGCCTAGACTTATTCCAATTTTTTTTATTATATGAAGGGCTTATTGCAATAACGTGATAAGCCACATTATCTAAAAAATTAATTTTTTAAGCAGAATACATGACTCAATGCATTGCCAACAAGCACTGAAGAGATTTTGTCTAATTCTTATTAATTTTCTAATCTATTTGTAAAAGTTTTCATGTTCAATTCCAATTCTTCATACAAAAATACAATTTTTCAAAACTTTAGAGCCGATTATTTCAAAATATTTTTTATTTGGCATATCATTTTTCTGCAATAAGCCAAGCCCTTCATATAATATATAATAATAATATATATTTTCTTTTTTTGGGCTAGTGCATTTAAAATTTCTACCGTGGTCACTTCCACATCCCTGTGAACATTTAGAAGAGCTAACACATTGAGCCTTTCTTCTCCAGTTTTACTTCCCATGCATGTTTTGAGTCTTCGACGCGACGAAAACGAGGTCAATTTGTCGTTACAGGTCAATTTGTCTGATTCAAGCAGTGCCTACAAATATGGGGTGCAAAATATTTGTTAAAATCAATATATACACTGAAAAAATCATCACGTTTTAAAATTGAACACAATGCCTTTAAAATCAATGCATGATTTTTCATACAAAATTTAAAAGAATGTGTCAAGCAGTTTTTTAACCACTTTTAACGATTTGTTATAAAAAATTTGCATCTAACATATTTCGTCAAAGTAGGAACGAATTGTTTTGAATATGTCGCCCATTTCACATTGAAGTGTAATTTCAGTTGCACTGACCATCTCCGATTTGGCTCAAATTTTGTGCTTAGATTAGTTTATTGTTTAGAAAACCAAATCCGGAGTTTGAGGTTTTAAGATTTTTTTCGCAAACCTGTAGCCATGCGAATTATATAATAGGATCTATTTTGAGACAACGTAACTCAGTCAATTTAAATACGATTTTCATAAATAGGGTATCACTTTCCAAAGATATGAAATGAAAGTGTGTTCTTTAAAGGTTCCGAAGTTATGGCGTAAGAACTTTTTCAACGAATTCAACTAGCGTTGATATTAACTGTGAAAAGACTACAATACATAGAGACTCAAAAAAATTTTGTACGTAAAAAAAGTAGTCCTTTTCTGCCGGTGTCAAGATATTTTGGTCCCAATTTATCGAAAACTAAAAAATCAAAGTGCATATTAAGAAGATTACGAAAACCTCAACTACTATTATAAGGTTTGGTTACAATTTTCCCCAGATACGGGGATCAAAAGCGTTGAAAATTACAACATTTTTTAAAAAGTCGCGTTAAACTTTTCGTATTGGGTCAAACTTAATAATTCTAGTAAAGGTTGTAGCTACAAGTACCTTTATTAAAATGCACTTTGAATTTTTTGTTTCCGATAAATTGGGACTAAAATATCTTGCCAACGGCAGAAAAGGACTGCTTTTTTATGCCATTTATCGAGAAAAGATGCATTTAAAAACACACAAAAACTTTATTTGGAATATTTTTTTATATTATTTACACTGAGAATAAAAACATACTTTAAAATGAAAAAAAAAATTAAAATAGAAATTTAACGCATTTGCGTTTCTACAAGACAACATTTAAAATAAGCGTATTAAATTTTCAACTAAAACTCATTTATTTTTTGTATAATTTTTTTCTTTTTATCTTTAGAATAACAAAAAATACGTCGCTATTTGAGTTTGAATTGAAAAATTAAGTTTAGTAGAATCAATAACAATAATTGCCAGATAATTGAGACCGTGCTGAGAAAAGCCCTGATTTAACATTGTGAATTTTTAAATTGGTTTTACAAATAATAAACATTAAATGAAACAAAAACTAATTTATTACTTAAATATTTAAAATATTTAAAAATTTTAAGCCGCAATAAAACGCAAACTTCATCAAATGGAGTTAAAATATGGTATTCGAGGGGTTCCGGGGGTCGCTAATTACGAATATCACGTCGAAAAATCGAAAAAATAAAAAAAATGAATCGAAAAAATGTCGGTTTAGTTTTATTGTTTTTAATTTAAGAACAATATTTTAAAATTATCTTTCAAAATATTTGTTTTCAATACTAAAGTCTTTTTAAAGTTCTTTTTAAACAAATTTTTTAAACTGTAAATGTTTACTGTAAAAGTATATCTAAAAACTTTGTTTTAAAAAACTTTTGTTTTTAATTGAAATGTACAAACATTTGAGTTTAAGTTAAATGCAATTTTTTCAAGCTCTGTTTCAAAAAAAAAAAATAATTTAATATAAGCACAGTTCCATTAAATTTTAACATATATTCCCTCAGTGTACTTAGAAAAATTTTAAGTCTATATATTATAGTCTTTTCACAATTAATGTTGAGTCTTTTTATTTTTTTTTCCCAATGTGAAATGTCATCTAAAGATCTTTGTCGTGACCATAAACACACAACGGCTGCCATGTTGTGCTGAGTATTTCTCTCATAGCTTGTTCTTTCATTTCAGGGGGGAGAGGGGGTTCTAACCCCCAAAAACCACCTGCATACGCGCCTGCTAGCATAACATAGTTATAACTAGACCTTGGAATCTCATTCACTAAAAATAAATATACGCATATGACATGCACTTAAAACTCTAAAATATGCGTTAAAAACATGTAAAATATGCAATTAAAAAATTTTTTCTGATATTTTATTATCGGTGCAGAAGTTAATATTGCATGTAATTGTAAAAAAAAATTTAAACAATTCATTCTAACATACATATTAAATTAACTTATAAAAAACAACAAATGAAGTGAACATAAAAGTAATCTTTTCCCAAAAGATGTCGCACTAATTTTAAATGGTTGTTAATCAAAAAAAGCAAAAGTATGCAAAAACAACAAGCATTAAAAACATGCAAAAATATGCACTAACGATTGAATGCCATTTTAAAGAAAATTTAATCATTCGTAAAGATAATCATGCTTCCAGTTTAAGAAGCCCAGTGAAAACATGCGTTGCATGAGATTCCTAGTCCTAGTTATAACTAATAGCATCTTTATTTTAAACGGAGCTATTTTTTCTTGCGTTGCACAGTGGGTCAGCCAGTACTGTTTTGTGGTCAAAAGACAATATCTCTACTTAACATAATGATTGATGGATGAAATTTGGTACAATGACCACGCCTCTTATATTATACAAAAAAGTTAAATGCTATATTTTTCGTATTGAAGTTATATCAAAATAACTCACTCAAAAATTTGTGATATATGTGTAATATACGATTCATAAAATTATTTTCGGCCCACCTCTCATTCTTTTTACATGAAATTTGTATAGCATTAAGAAGGATTCGTCGTATACCAATAAAATTAGGTATATAAGTTGAAATCGACTATATAAGATCACAGACGAAAATATTTGTAAATCTGCCCACAACCACGCCTACCTTCCATATAAAACAAAAATTTTAAACACTATACTTTTTTCGTATTAAAGTTATATTAAAATAACTCACTTAAAATATGTGTGTGTGAACAGTAAGAAGGAGTCGTCGTACACAAATGAAATTTGGAATAAAAATTTAAATCGGCTATATAAAATGACTGACGAAAATATTTGCAAATCCGCCTTCAACCACAATATCACATATAACACACAAATTTAAAAAACTACTTTTTTGAAAGTATAGTAGTTATATGGATAAAAATATTCTGCATATTCTAGCACGATGTGGGCACAAGATTTAATAGAACCTTTTTTTAATTTTTTATTTTTTTTATGTTTTTAATTCTTTTTAATTTGTTTAATTATTTTTTATAGTTTTCTGTTGTTTTTTTTTTTTTTGTTTTCTTAGTTTTATTTATTATCATCAAATTCTCTGATAATTAAATTTTTTCTAGAGCATCAAATGTTTGAATGAGGATCACTCAAACTCTTCATATATTTGCGGAATCGCAAGTAAATTTCTCATTTCTTGGCTTAACTCCAAAGCTTTTATTTTTTGTAATTAGACTCAAGAATTAAGAAAGAAATAATTGGATTACAGCTTTCCATAGCTCTATAGAACATATCGCACACCCTCTTCAAAAGAGGCGCAACTCAAGATTTCCAAATTTTTACTTTTTCGTATAAAACTATTCGTAATGATCATCATAAGACAGTCGATGTCTTCTTTTGTACACATATTCTAACTCGTTTTGTTTCTTTGTTTTGTAAGGAGTTCCTTGAAGAACGAAAATTTTTTTGCTCCTCCTGAAAATGTAAAAATTTTGAGTTGTGCCTCTTTTGAAGAGGGTGTGCCATATCTTCCATGGTTGATTCACGGCTTAAAGTTCTACTGTGAAACCTTTTGTAATTTGTATAGTCTTTATTCCGATATTCCAATTTTGTATGTATGGAAAAGCGGTAAAAGTGGACGTGGCAACATTTATGTACATAGTGCCCACCACTTGGTCTCATAGTACATACACACAAAGTTTTATTATTAAAACATGCACAACTTAGAAATTATAATGATTTTTAAAAGTAAGCGTAGTTCGATCACGCTCATTTTTTATTGAGTTGCCGAGAGTAACCGTACGAACTAAAATACCAAATTTTAGTCCATTACAACCGAACTCGTCTGAAATATAGCGTTTTTATTAATATGTGGGCAGTAATTGGGGATGTTGCAATTTTTTTTTTATTATTTCAGATATAAGCCCTAACAACAAATGTAAATTTGATGCCTTTAAGTGTTACCGTTCCTGAGATCTCGGATAAAAACCCGCACGGACGATTTTATATAGGGCACTAGCTGAAACCCACTGAAATGTTATCAGTGAAACAGCATGTGTAAATTCAGGTCTAATACTGACTTCAAAGTTATTCGATATCACAAATTTGGGTTGTATGGGAGGTGCCACGCCCCCTTTAAAAATGTCATGTAATGTTAACAGTACAATTGCGTGTGTAAATTGAGCTCTAATACTGAATCACAAAAATGTGCGATCTATAGAAGAATTACAAGAAGTAATCAGAAGTCAAACCGATCGGACGTGTTCAAAAATAGCTCCGCTACCTCGCTTACCATTGTTAATATAAGCAAAAAAAAAAAAAATATTGCATTGTTCTATGCAAATTTTGTGGCCTATTACCGATTAATTATAGCAAAAATACCAAACTGCAATTCTGCAACACTGGCCAAAAACAATCTTTACACAAAAACCCTAAAAATAAAATAAAATAAAAAAAACAACAACAACAAAAACATACCGCATACAATAAATAACAGAAATTCCGAAAAACACTTTATTAAAGCAATTAACCAATTTCGAATCAATAAAATAAAAAAATAATGAAATACAAAATCTGTTTTAAAATGCCTTATCGCCCATACCAAGCATATCGCAAAAAGGGTCCATCTCATGGCTTTCGATTTGTTTTATTTTTGGGCTATAGGTTCCTATTAAAATTCTAAGAACATAAGTTCATTTATTTTTTTTATCGCCATTCGTTAAAAAGTAATTGACCTTTCAATTCTGCAAATCATCCGAAAACGCAAGATTTGGAAAGTTTTTAATTAATTGTATCTACTTCAGTTTTTATCCAATTTTCATAAAAGAGGTACCGTTAGAAAGGTATTAGAAAGTTGTTTCTGTGAAAAAAACATAAAATTTTATAATTTTTGATGTTAGGGTTGCCATCATATTTAAAAAAAATTATTTGCTAATTTCTCAAAAAACGCGTAATTTTTTTTCGTTTTTTTATTTTTTAAATTTGAAGAAAAATGTTGCCTTTAAGTCAAAACCAATTTTATGATGGAGCTTTTATATGTTTTTTTGCATTTTCAATTGTTGTGCACATACCTTTTCACTTTGACTGAGATTTACCGCCTATAAATTTCATAACGGTAAAGATATTTGCAAAATTTAATCTGCAAAATGGTTTTTCTTATAAGGACCAACATTTGATTCATAAGTTTCGATAACCTTACACTTGACTTTGGCAGAGAAAACTGGTAAATACCGAAAAAAAAATACTTTACAATTTTTTTTACTTTTATTTGTAAAAAGGTGAACAACATTTTGTTTCAAGATTGCCATATTGAAGATTATTAAATTCTAACTGATTTTGTTCCAAAAAGTTTTAAAATCGGTCTCAAAACAAAAAAAGTTATGATGGTTTGATTAGCTGATATATTAAAAAATCCTCTGAAGCTGAATATCGTTGAGTTTTAATCTCCCTATTATTGAAGGGAATAAAACTGTGTAACTTTTGTGTGCCGGTTATAGCTTGCACATTTTTAAATTTTGACATCAACTCAGCTTCAACATTTTCAAAAGGCTTCAGCAAAACCGATAACATATTGTTGACTCCTTTCATTAGAACACAAAAGTTACACAGTTTTATTCCCACACAGTAAAAAATTTGAGGGTAAATTTTATCTTTTTTATAACATTTGTGTGGTATAAACTTTTTTTATTCCAAATAATTTATAAATTTTCTATCACTCAATAATATAAAAATAATAAAACAAATATAATTTAAAAATTTCATATGGATATCATGTGTTAATTAAAGGCAACATTTTTCTTCAAATTTAAAAAATAAAAAAACGAAAAAAATTACGCGTTTTTTGAGAAATTAGCATATAAATTTTTTTTAATATGATGGCAACCCTAACATCAAAAATTTTAAAATTATATATTTTTTCCAGAAACAACTTTCTAATACCTTTCTAACGATACCTCATTTATAAAAATTGGATTAAAACTGACGTAGATACAATTAATTAAAAACTTTCCAATTCTGGCGTTTTCGGATGATTTGCAGAATTGAAAGGTCGAATGGCGATAAAAAAAAATAAATGAACTTATGTTCTTAAAATTTCAATAGAAACCTATAGCCCAAAAATAAAACAAATCGAAAGCCATGAGGTCAATTTTCGAAAAAAAGTATTGCGTTATGCGTGGAATGGGCGTTGTGGTAAAAAAATTGCACGTCTGAGGACAAAAATGTGCCCAAAATCAATTGCAATGGGCTTTGTGCTAAATCTTTTCATTTCAATTGTATTGCTTTATCGAAAAGAATCCTTAACTACATACAAGAGTATGCAGCTAACTTTTTGTTTTTCTGTCACGAGTACAGAGAAATCTCCCCATCTCACATAATGCTCGCAATAAAGTGCCTTAATAGCTGCGTTCCTTTCGCCTTAATATAATCGCGATAACAAATTTTCTCAAAGGAACGGCATGAAAAACGACTCGTAGAGGGCACTACCGTTGCAGTCAAAATTAAATTCAAACAAGCAATCATGATACAATAACTATTAGGTGTCATGAGAATGTGTGTCGTTCAAAACTGTTGTGTAAAAAAATGGTAGCGATACCTTAGTGAACGATGTTTTTCTCTGAATGTGTCTTACTCTAAACGTCAGAAAAATTATAAATTTTATAATTTAATTATTAATATTATGCAATAATATAAATAAATTAAGTGCAATTGTTGGCTCCGCTGAATGCGTCTAATGTATGTGACACACGTGGTTTGTTTTGTTTTCTTTTGTTTAACATTCGATGGTCGCAGCTCGTGAGAAAATAGGTAGGTGTCATGGCTAACTAATAGTCATTGTATCAAACAAACAAGTAATTCAAAAAATGAAATGTCAGCTCATAAAAATATACAGGTGCGGCATCTGTGTTTCAAATTTTTTAAAGGCTATATCACAATTTTATATCGATAGCAAAAATAATCCTATTTGTTATAGGATTATTATTTTTGTTTTGGCTTTGCATGTACAAAAAAATAATCTGGATTATTTTGAAGCGAATGGAACGCAGCTAATGACTCTTTTGCTAGTTTTTTATCTGAAAACCAGCAATTTTTCAATAAGGCATCAAAACAATTGGCTAAATTTGATAACGTGACTCAGATATCTGTAGAAATTAGTTTCACTTTGGAGGCTTCGACTGGCACCATTGAAGAACATATAAAAAATATATTGAGAAACATAAAACTATTAACGGAACTTGCAAGCGACAATAACAAAAACTCTTACATCGAGACTGCGATAAGTGACCTAAAAAATGAGATTAATAATAACTTTAATATATTGAAAAATTCTAAATCAATGCAAGATATACGTGAAAGTATCAAATTAATTCGCAATGATGTGGATAATGCAATTCAATCAGCTTCTAGCACACCTTTACCTACACCTTATCAGCCAGATCCACTCATTTAAATTTTATATAATAAAGTCAATTATATAAGTAACGATATGTACGCTTTTCGTGCAGCGCTTGCCGAAATATCAGATGCAGTCAGGTTTCTTCCCAATAAACTGGGCATTATTACAGAGTTGTCTTCGCATCAAAACACATCTGTCATCAGTACCGCACCCAACCATACTCATGTGTAAATACTCAAAACTTGCCAGATTCCCCCCACCATGATGCATCTTCCATTTTTCAAGAAATCCTGGAAGCAGCTACACATTCTTCCTCGATTCTTTGTTTTTCTCCACCTTCGGCCTCTCTCTCCGTTAAACCAAACGAGCTAATCCTGTCGCTGCACCTCGTAAATTGATCCATCAGTTCGGAACCTAATGGACATCATCCGGATAGGATAGCAGGATCAAAAAATTAAAGAGCGTGAACGAAAGTTTTAAAACTACATTGTTTATTAAGGGTGTAGAAGTTAAAACAAGCGCATCCTGGATGTGAAATTACTTTGGAAATAAATTTGGTATTGCAATTTCTAACTGCCGGAAGATATCTTCTAAGACCAGGAAATTTTTCAGTTTTAAACTTAATATCCCAACTGAGGATGCGCGAATGTTCCTCAACTCCTATGGAGAGTGTGTTTGCATGGCCAGTGGATAATTTGCGAGTTGATGGATTAGTCTGCAAAGAAGCCGATGGCACGTACATCTAGCAACGAGAACAACAGACTTTTTAATTCTAATTCTAATAACAAGTGTAATGATTACACAAGAAAAACTACCAGTAGGCCTAGGAATAATGCTGACTCTAATTCTATTTCCAATTCTTATACTAATTACAACTCTCCTTTCAACTCTTACTTTAAATCTAGTTCACACTCAAACTCTAACTTTACGTTAAATTTTAAGCCTTGTACCATCCCTAATTCCAATTCTAACTCTAATAATAATTATAATAATAATAATTCTAATAATAATAATTCTCATAACAATAACTCAAGTTTAATTTCTAGTGCAAATACCTATAACCCTTATTCTAAGTCTTATTCTAGTCCAAATAATACTTTATTTAATGAAAACCCTAATTTACCTTATCCTGTTTACAATCCGTCCAAAAAATTACCTAACTCCAGTCCTAGTGCTGACCCTCATTGCAAACTTAAAGTTAATATTTTTCCTATTTTTACTCCTCAGATCAATGCTTATTCGAATCAAATGAATTATTCTCTTCAACCCTTTTACCCTAAACGAGTCTCATTCAATCTTAATCCTAACTTGGACACACCAGCAAAAAAAAGAGCCTTTTTTCTCGCTTTAGAGAGAATAGTGTCTACAACAATGTGCGTCTGTGTCTTACTTACTTGCATAAAGCGCCGGTCTCTACCTGCATAGAAGGCAAGACCAAACCTAAAAGTCTTGATTCAGCAAAAAGTAAGTTCTACCTGCTGATGTCGATGAATTGAGCCATTTATTCACCAGATTCCACGTGCAGCTTGGCTTGACGAGCCATCAAGTCAAAGAAGATCTTGACATATAGTCTACTCATGTGAGGTCAAAACATATCTCTTATCTTCAAAAGTCCCGTAAAGAGCAGCAACAATATTATTCCTAACCAAATTATTACTCCTAATCAAAACCCCAACCTATTTTTTGTCTCTCTTTTCTACCAAAATGTAAGAGGATTACGCACCAAAATCTCTTCAGTGTGCCTTAATTCTCTTAAGCTGCCCTACGACATATTTGCCCTTACTGAGACCGATCTTACAGCCGACTTCAAGGATACTGAGGTCTTTGCGTCCAATTTCGCAGTTTTCAGAGACGATGGTCTCAACAAAGATGATCTCTCCTCAGGTCGTGGCGAGCTTCTTGCTATTCACTATCGCTTCGATCCAACCTTTATAAAAAATCACCACACTGCTAACTTTGAATTTATATGTGCCAAAGTTTGCATCGCAAAACGTATTATATTCATCATCTGCTGTTATATTCGCCCATCTCAACCAGTGAATTGTTATCAGCTTGCAGTAAATGCAATAGATTCACTTTTCGTTCTTATGGATTCATTTGACACCGTTATATTTCTGGGGGACTTTAATCTTTCTAACCTTCAATGGGTCCTCTCTGATGACGAATCCTACTATTTTCCTTCAAATCCTACCTCTGAAAGAGAGATTCTGAAATACCAACTCGATTAATACCATCCACCACTATCCCTTACCTTATCTTATAACATTAAAATCAAAAATACTTACTTCGAGCAATCGTACAGCTTCAACTTTCGAAAAACTGATTTTCTAAAATTAGAAATTTTATTCAGTAGAATCGATTTCCAACATCTTTTCGAAAATGCTCATGAAAGCGTTGATTTTGCAGTTGCTCACTTCTAAAACATAATTTTCGACTGCGTCACACAATCTGTCCCCTTCACCAGGCAGAAAAACTTTTCGTCATGTTTCCCTTGGTACAATAAGGAACTACGTGTACTCCGTTACAAAAGAAACAAACTTTGGCACGCATATTTAATGTCTCCTTCTTCTCTTGATCTCACAAATAATCTTCACGCCTATAAACTTTTTCCCGCACTCAGTATGAAACGCACTCTGTAAAACGGCGGATCCTAAAAGCTTTTACAAATCAATCAATATCAAAAGAAAATCTGACAACTACCCTTACTACTGATATATAAGGAAAGATTTATAATCTAAAGGACGATTATTTTCCTGGACCCGATGATTTGCCTGCTATTGTTATCAAAAAATTAGCGAACTTGTTGGCTCATCCCCTATTGGCTCCTTTTCAACATTCTATTTCTAATTCAGTTTTTCCTAAGTTATGGATGAGTTCAGACATAAAATCTCTGCATATAAAAGAACCTAGAAATGATATTTTCAATTACAGACCTATTGCAAAACTGTCATGTACTCCCAAAATTTTTGAAAGTATTATCTATGACATTTTCTTTTTCCATTGCAAATCTATTTTTCCTCCTAGTCAACACGGCTTCCTCAAGGGTAGATCGACTACCACTAATCTTACAAAATTTGTTTCAAACGCTTTATGCTTGTTGGAAAGGGGGTGCGAAGTTAATGTAGTTTCCCCGACTTTAGTAGAGCGTTCGACAAAATCTTACACAATATCATCCTTCTTAAGCTTAAAGCCTTTGGTTTTCCATCACTGTTTATATAATTAAACAGGACTAAATCATATCTAGAAGAACGTCGTTACAATGTCATCTTTATATTTTCCAATTCAGAGTCTTTTACAGCTACCTCTGGTATCCCACAAGATAGTCACCTTGGTCCTTTGTTGTTTGTCTTAACACTCTCTTATGTAGATGGAATCATCAAAGATTCCAATTTATCAGTGTATGCTGATGATATGAAAATCTATCGGCGCATACAAACCAACACCGATTCTTGCAATCTTCAAGATAATCTGGTAAGTTTTTCCACTTGGTGTCAAAAAAATCTTCTTGAGCTCAACATCAGTAAATGTCAAGCAATAACATATTCACGAAAGCGTCTCCAGCTTCCCCCTGAACTTATTACTTACTCGGCATACCAGTTGCTCCTGTAAGCTTTTTACGGGACTTTGGTGTAATATGTGACTTAATTTTAGGTCTCATATTGATAATATCATTAGTAGAGCCAACTCTGCACTGGGTTTCACGAAACACTGGTACAGAGAGTTTTCCAATCCTTACGTGACTAAATCTCTCTACCTTACCTTTGTTAGAGCCATCCTTGAATATGTCAGCCAGGTTTGGTCTCCTATCTACAACACCCATTCTGTCCGAATCAAAGCCGTTCAACGAAGATTCATTCGGTTCGCACTTCGCGGTCTTCCCAATTCTGACAGTTTCAACTTACCTCCTTATGTAGACCGCCTGAAATTGATTAACATGCAAAGTCTTGCAAAACGAAGGGAAGCTGCCGATGTA
This sequence comes from Dichetophora obliterata, assembly GCA_963920525.1. NCBI lineage: Eukaryota > Metazoa > Arthropoda > Insecta > Diptera > Sciomyzidae > Dichetophora > Dichetophora obliterata. Next base: position 117,341,710 of record OY986437.1, read on the forward strand.
CTCTTCATTCATCAACTTGTATGCGGAACCATTAAATGCCCAGTACTTCTCCAATTAAGATCCTTTAATACCAACCCACGTAACCTAAGGTCTATTCCTCTCTCCCACCTCAACTTTCACCGCACCGACTACGGATGCAGTGAGCCTGTAACCAGGATACTTCGAGTAACCAACAATTTGATCAACGAATTCGATTTTCATCTGAGCAGACCTCGACTCCAAAATGCACTTCTTAACTCCAATGCCACTTCTTCTTAAGGGAGGGTTCTCCTGGATTTTTTTGGATTTGGCCGAAAAACAAGCAAAATTTGAGAATGGTTTGTGGGAAAATGAAAAGACATGCGAACTTATGCTTTTGAACTTTGATTCGTGGTTTATTGACGAGTAAAAAAAAAAAAGATATTTGAAAAATTCAAAATGGCGGCTTGAAAATGGCGGATCTCGTCGACCTCTGCGCACAAAACATCGACCTCCCGCGGACAGTGTGGGGCCTCAGGTAGTGAACTGAAATGAGAAATGTATAAAATTTATTAAAATTGATAACATTTCATATGCCTGGAACCTAACTTCAATTAAGTTTGGTAAAAAAAACCAATTTTATGGACTTTTAAAAAAAAAATTGAAATTTTTTGCTTTTTTGTTACTTAGATCTCGTTTAAAAATTATAAATCAACAATTTTTTATGCCAATGTTAGGTTCCAGGCGTACAAAAAAGTATATACTTTCAAACATTCTTTGAATGAAGGAAATCGGATCAATAGAACAAGCCCTGTGCTGTCCGTTAGATTAGAAAACATGGTTCCGAGAAAAACGCGTTTAAATTTTTTAGAAAGTTGGTACGCGCGCGTGACATGGGTAGGTTTGACACGCTCTAGCTCGAGAAATACGCGTCGTATTGAAATATCCCTTGGCACAAACATTCTACATATATGTAACTTTCATTTTATGTAAAAAAAAAAATGGATTTTTTCAAAAAAATCCAGGAGAACCTTCCCTTAACTACTGCGCCACTTTTTCCCCTTCTCTAATGATTTTCTTTCAATTAAGAAATGGTACATATTATAATTAATGATATTTGTAAGTTCCCTTTATTACTTTTCTTCTCGTATTTTCTTTTTGACGTTTGATGTGTTCTTTAAATTACGTCATTCAGGTAGGCGGATTACGCCCACCACAAATTGAATATCTTTCGAACACTAAAACTAGGAAAAGAGAGAAAAAAATAATATTAAATAAATAAACCCTGTTAGAAAGAGCTTAGGTCTTAGTTAATCAGCTTGTATTAAGCTTAACGAATAAATAAAAACATAAATATAACTATAAATCTATTCGATAGAACAAATTTGGGTTGTATGGGAGGTGTCATGCACCCTTGTTCAACGCCCATTAAATATTGGCAATGAAACAGCATGTGTAAATCGAGGTCGGAAACTGAATTCAGAGGCTGTACGACCTATAACTCCAAACCTATTTGATAGCACAAATTTGGGTTGTATCGAAGGTGCCTCTTAGAAATTAAAAATCCGATTCCGCGTGAAAAACAATTCATGATAGGGCTGAATATGCCTCGTGAAGGCTAAGTGTAAGGTCGGCTAAGTTCCTTAATGCATTTATGCAATGCATCCGTGTGTTTTATTTTGAATTTGTATGAAGCTTATTAACCAAAACTGTGCAACTATACTATTTTAAAGAATATTAACAGAGTTGCGCAGTTTTCGTAATTGAGCACCAATTCAAAATAAAACACACTGATGCATTGCATAAATTCATTTAGGAACTTAGCCGTCAATTTATTTCACTGATCACTAACAGATAATTGTTGTAGCTCGGATCGATGCTTTTCCGTAGACAATTGTATCAATAAAGTAGTAAGGTCTACTACTTTATCTTAAACTGTCAAAATATCCGATAACATCGTTTCGCCAAATGAGATGAGAAAGAGAGAAGGAAATAGTAAACAAAAAGTAAAGATATATGATAATTTAAAACTTACTCAAATAACATTTCTAGTTACTATCCGTTGTCTTAATCCGTTGTTCGTCGAAAACTTTAGAATATTAAATGTTATTATATTAAATGTCATTATATTAATTTGTGTTGTTATAAAACCCCAATTGTGCTTCGGCACAAATCTTTTCTATGACCGACTTCCTTTAGAAGTTAACCAATGTAAGTGATTTTTATTGTAACAAAGAAAATTGTATCACTATTTTATAAATTTTATTATATTTTATAAATTTTATTAGAGAATCATCATTGAAACATCAGTTAATTAAATCAAACCGCCTTTTATTAAGTTTATTCCCAAAAATCTTCTACGGCATAGGAAAGCAATACACAGTTTCATCGGGAAAGTAGCAAGTCTGGTTACTTCCTTATGCACTGACAGATGAAAGAAGTAGCTAGACTTGATATTTTTCCGCAAACAATTCACATTTTGGGAGAAGTTTTTTTAAAAATTTTATTATATTCAACAGAAGTTTTTTTCATTGTTATTTTACATCATCAGTATAAGTAAAAAATATATAATTTTTTTGTATCAAGATGGCGCTAAAGTTGGTGTGCTTAAAAAAAGGTGAATATTAGGCCACATCATAGCTCGGCTGGCTTTAGATAGTTTGAGAAAAAAAAACAAAAATGTTTTAAAAAAAAACACTAAATGAATTACATAATAAACAGATTAAAAAAAAACTACAATAGGTCGATTAGTGTATATCTATTGTAATTTCATATTTTTCATTGTATTCTTTTTTGTACTAAAAAACGCAGCCTCCGCAGTGGCTTCCTCCGAGCTCCGACCGGAACCCTGGTTCCGGTATTCCTTCTTTAACCAGCGAACAAAAAGGTTAACCTCTTCATCAATGCATAAAATTTTCATTGTTTTTTCAAGTATTGTAAAAATTACATTTTTTCGAATGAAATCTTTCATGGTAAATACACTTTCATTTTTTATAATAAAAATAAGCAATAATCAGTAATTATTATAATTTAAATTAAAATCCACAAAACTGGAATAAAGGATTGTTTAAACTGTTTAAGGATAGATAAAATCGTTGTCATCATATTATTAACTGGTCGTCGATACGCAAGTTTACAAGTATGTTCCGAGAAAAAAGCGCTTCAAGTTACTCTAATTAAACCTACGTGGACTTATGGAATACAGCTGTGGGGTACAGCCTCTAAATCAAATATAGCAGGGATCCAAAGGTTACAATCAAAAACATTAAGGATGATAATTGATGCCCCATGGTTTGTGTCAAATTTTACGATTCATAACGACCTAAACATGCCTACAGTTATCGAAGAAATTAAAAAAATATGCCGAGAAGTATATAAACAGACTCAGCCACCACTCCAATGTTATTGCGATATGTTTGCTAGACGACTCAGAAGAGATAAGAAGACTCAAACGGCTCCATGTACTGGACTTACCGTACAGGAAATGAATACTAAAAAGTACTCTTAAATATAATAAATAAATACATAACTTATTCTTATTATATAATTTTTATAGTGATTTTACTCAATGGAGTAAAAATCAGCATGTGTAAATTGTAATATTTATAATAGATTATGACATTTGCTTATTATCCTATGGATAGATTGTAAATATAAATAAAAAAAAATATAAAAAAAAAGTTACTCTGAACACTCTAGTCGAAAGTGACGTCACAATCTCAACCAGTTCAGAGACAGTAGAAGAAAATGGTTATATAAACGCACCACAGCGGTAAGAAAAGTTACAGAACCCAGCTTCAGAACAACATGAAATTCCACGCAATTTGACGAGATATAAAAAATGTTTTAAATTTTTTGATACATGTAGTTTGAAATATCAGCGACTCAATGAACCAATGTGCAAATTTGGGAATTTTTAACCGCCATTTTTTACATTTTAAAGCGCCATCTCCGTACTGTTTCACTAAAATCAATGATAAATTTTATTGAATAATCATGGTCCAATTATGTTCAATTATGCGTAACGCAACGCAAGGTGGCCGTAGCAAATGGCGGAATGCACGTAGACAATTTCGTGTTGATTATGCAGACGTACATCTACTTAAAAAACTTCAACTCAGCATATTTTGTTTACAACAAGTAAGATGTTTTTAACTGGCGGAAAATTATATTAATGGTATTCTTAACGCTTTTTTAACTGCTTAAACTTCTTAAACTGCTTAACTTTAAGCAATTGGGAAATTTTAAGAAAATTTTGTATGTAACATTTTTTACAAGGTTTAAGCTACAATTTCTATGCGTAAATTATAGGTCTGTTCCTGTACTTTTTGGACTAAAAATGGTTAAACTGTCAAAAGCGTGAGAATAAGACAAAAATCTCTCAAAAATAGATAAAAACACAAAAAAGTACGGGAATGTTTTTCGGACTAAAATTGTGCAAACTGTCAAATAAAATCGTCTGCCGAAATGAAGAAAAATTTTCGCATTCATATGTATTACAATATTGAAATTAATTCGTAAATTAACATTTACATTTAGTTTTTCACAATTTAACATGTTGCTGCTTATCATTCCAATAGTTTTTATTTATTTCAAAGAAATTTTTATGTTTTGCATTTTCTTTGCTAACTTGTAAAGAGCTGATTTTAAGCAGTTTGACACTTTTACCATTTTTTACCAGAAGAAATTTCTGGGACTAAAACTTGCAACTTTTGACTGTGAGGGGAAATTTTTACTCTCTCGACTGCACTCTTTTACCATTTTTTCAAGTACGAGAACGGTTTTCGGACTAAAACCTGCAAAACTGGCAAATTGGACTAAAACTTTAGAGTACGGGAACAGACCTTATGTAAACATGTTTGCTTAAACTATCAATTGTCAAACTTGAAACGATTCTATTATATGCTCAATTAATAACTGCTGAAATTCAGATTGTTTTAAATGTTTAATTCATTTTTTCTTTTCACTTTGCTAAGACATCATAAATTTTTAAATTTTAAATTGTTCAATTTATAACATCAGCTGTTATTGACATATGCTCGAAAAATTAAACAGAATGACAAAGGTTTGTGACAGTAAGTGTTGTCACTCTATCACAATTGTGGTAGATCTACCACTTTTTTGGATTCTACACTATTTAAAATTTTTAAGTGACAGCACTGGTGATAGCTGCATTTTCATAGCAACAGTTTACTTGCGATAAATTTGCTGATATATTTAGGGTATTCACAAGGTGTGCTATGATGTCATAATGTCCTAAGATTTTTTACTAGTTTTAACATTTTATTGTTGCCTTCCATATAAAAATGTACTAATATGTCTCTGAAAGCTATGTTTATTGAAGTGTCGAAATCAAACAGCTGTTTCTAATTTGCATTTATTTATCTTGTAAATTTTAGTTGTACAATTTTAGGACAATATGACAATATGACATGATAGCACACCTTGTGAATACCCTTATTGTGTCTTTTAACGAACAATTCTGTTTTTGTTGTCTCTTGTTTTTAGTGCGATAAATTTGCAAATAAATAAAATTTGCTGCCAATTAAAAACATCTTACTTGTTGAAAACAAATTCTGTTTTTGTTGTGTCTTTTGTTTTTAGTGCGGTAAATTTACGAATAAATAATGTTAAAATTTAAATTTCCCATTTCGTAAACATGTAAACTTCAGAGCTCTTGTTAAGGGAATGCACCGTAGAGCGACGTAAGTTCAAAATGAAATTGAACTTTTTATTTGTTATACGTTCATTTTAAGGCTGTGAGATAAGATTCTGTTTTCATCTATATTTATACACACAAAACCTATACAACAGAAATGCACGTGACATTTGCTACGGCCACCTTGCGTTGCGTTACGCGAACATAACTGGATCATTACAATTAGAGGGTTACACTGCCGACGTCGAAGCGACATTAGCGCTACGTGGCGCAAATTTGTACTGCATATTTTTATACAATGTAAGCACCAACATATTGTGTCTTTACTAATGTGCAAACAAATTTCCCTTAGTTTTGTATACCCCCACGTTTAAAAAACGTAATAGGGGTATATTAACTTTGTCACTCCATTTGTAACGCCGATAAGGAGGCGTGGCCGGTATAGAAAAGTATGTATATTCTTGATCAGCATCACCTCCTGAATCGATTTAGCCATGTCCGTCTGTCCGAAAATTCAATATATAAGCTTTTTATTCAAAAGGAGGTCTAGTTCGAAAATGAGCCAAATCGGATGAAAACCACTCCTACCTCCCATACAAAAAGGCTTAACCAAAACGGTTAATCTCTTTAAAATCCACAAAAATTAATATAATGACTTCAAATTTTGCACAGCGTCTTTAATATTTATTATAAACTTTGAGTATGAAATTTGTATAAATGGGATGAAAACCACGCCTAGCTCCCTTACAAAGCGACTTACCCAAAACGGTAAAAACTAATCTAATGACTTAAAATTTTGCACATAAGCTTTAACCTTTAATATGCATTTTTATTATAAGATTTGTAAAACCTTTAACAATTTATATAAACTTTAGGTATGAAATTTGGAAAAATCGTCGTCCGTGGGGGTATTTTAACTTCGGCCCAGTCGAATGTGCACAAAAACAGAAGCGGATCGGTTTCGAACCCGTTACGAGTCCGTTACCGCGAAGTTCGCTATTTTATATTTCGACGGATTCGTTTCGAACCCGTTACAAATCCATCAAAACAATAGTAAGAACGTAAACATAAAGGGCAGTTTTCCAGTTGTATCAAATCTTTTATATAATATTCAATAACAATCACTTAATGATTGGGAAAATAATGATCAATGAACTCACCAACATTGTACTCTTATACATCATAATTTGAATTAATATTTTTACAGTTTAATATAGCCAAAATTTTTTGTTGTTTTTGTTTTATTTTACGATTGATTTTCTGCAAGGAGTTTTCGAATTTGAATGCATAAAAAGCCAAGAAGTCAAAAGTAATGATGAAAAAAGTTACTATAATTCATTTTCATTCCATGTCATTTGTTCAGAATGTAATATAAAAAGTCAAGTTGATATTTTTACTAAAATAATAATAGAAAAGAAATATTTTGAATCTAACATAGCCCTTAATGTTCCGCTTTGAATCCAAGACCGTTTCGAATTCCCATTGTTTAAAAAAAATACTCCGTCTTGAATCGAAAAAAGAGTCCGAAAAAGGGATTCGTATATGAATTCCGTTCCGAGTCCATTCCGAGTCCATTCTGATTCCGAGACGAAACCGAAAAGTGGAAAAATCAATTCGTATTTTTGGGAGGAATTTCATTCGCAAAAGGATTAGTTGTTTCTGGTGCGAAACGCAACCCGTTTTAGATTAAATATTCGAAGAAGTCCATCTCGAATCCGAAACCCAGGGTATTTGCAATCATCAGTTTTTTAACATTTTGTTAACTTACTATCTGTATGCGTAGGGTTAATGTTGTGTGAAAGCATAGTAGAACTAGACAAGCTAATGTTAGGGCGGAAAGTCGGTAACCGAAACTGTCAAAAGCAAGTTGGCAGCTCAAACAAAATCTGCAACCGATGAGAATGCGATAAGAAAGCAAAAATAGCCAAGAACAGCAAAATTGTTGAATTTGACAGTTATGGTCACAAATGCGTACAAATAATTTTGTTGTTGCTTCCAATGCGATACTGTCGAAAATTTTGGAGAATACAGCAACATCCATTCAACAACCATATTGTACGGCCAAGTGTACGCCGAGCTAATGGACATCATGTAATATGGGCATAAGAAATAAAGCACATTCAGCCCTAACACTACCTTGTCTGGTTTTACCATGTGTGGAGGCTAAGCTATTTCCCAATGTTCACAAAAACCGATACGTATCTGTTTCGAGCCCATTATGAGTCCGTCAGCGTGTTAGAAATGCATCAAAGCAATGGTCAGAACGTTTACATAAAAGTACCGAATAGATTTACTTGTCAGAATTTTCAAATAATTATGATGACTGAACAAGTTAAACAGGATATTATTAAATTTTTTTACCTAGGTGCATTTCAAAGAAAATACCCAAATGAGCTAATATCGACAGTGGAGGATGTGGCGAAGAAGTTTTCTACAATGCGCATGATCGCATAGCCAAGAAAATGAAAATAATTTTTATTTCATTTATTTATTAAGAATGTAATATGTTTGAATGTAAAAACTAAAGTAAAAATAAAAATAATTTAAAAACCCTAAAATATTTTGATTCTAAGCCTTTTGATTGCATAAACCTGCACTTCCCGCTTTGAGTGCGAATTATTTTAAAAAAACGTGTCCGTCTCGAGTTTGCATTATTTAAAAAAGAGCCCGTCTCGAATAAAAAATGATTCCAAAAACAATTCTTATACGATTCCGTTCCGAGTTCGAGACGAATCCGAGAAAGTGGAAAAAAGCAATTTGCATTTTTAAGAGGAATTTCGTACTAAAAAGGATCAGTTTTTGATGCGAAACGCAACCTGTTTCAGATAAAATACACGAAGAACTAAGTCCATCTCGAATTCTAAACGGATCCGTATGGCGCACTTGGTTTTAAAAGGTTTTATAATAAAATTAAATTGATTTTCTATGAGTTAAATACAAATTCTAAATGTTTGATAGTTTAAATCATTCTTGATTCTAATGACAAATTCTAGTTGTTACGTAGTTTAAAATCGTTTATTTAGCTTTAGGTCAGGTTAGAACAATTAATTGCTCTAACGAATTTTTTCTAAAGAAACAACAATAACAACATTTTGTGATAACAACATTTTAATCTTTGTGATGCCACCGCTGGGAAGCGAACCCGGGCCGTGGTCGCCGTGCAAGTGCATTTTAGCGACCTTCCCTATAGAGGCGATGAGATTTCAGTGTCAATTTCTCAGTTTTCATATTTCTTGTTGTTGTTCTTTTTGCTTTATTTTAGCTTATGCTTATGTTATTATGGAGTCCAACTATCTGTTGGAATTCACCACTAATAAAGCATGGTTACTGAAGTTGTTTTTAGATTTGCTGAAAAATCTTCAGGCTGTTTCGATGTTTTTGTTTTTGGTCTGGCTTTTCTATCTCGCATTGAATTATCACAAATTACCACACGTCAAAAATACCACAAATTACAACAATTTACAAAAAAATCTCACAAATTACCACAAAATACCACAGGTCAACGAAATACCTCAAAATTGCTTAAAATATCTTTCTTAACAAAAACAGACCTAAACTACAATAAATTTTAACATTTTTATTTAATAAAACAATAATTTTCATAATATTTCAGTTCTTTTTGTTTTTGCATGAAGAAATCTGCAGAAGTTTTCTTTTCTTTCCAAACATAATTTTTGTTTTTTCAGTAGAAATTGTTAAGTCTCGGTTTCCACTCGTCAAGTCTTGTCGGTCAAGTTTTTTGACATTCCCTTCTAAGCTTGACGCTTCAGTTTCCTCACATCAAGAGTTGACGATCAAGTTTTGGAAAAGTAACAAGGCATCGAAAGAAGAGTAACATATGAAAACATATGAACAGCAAGTGAAATAGAAGCGTTTTTATAACGGGACAAAGCATAATGTCAAAAGCTTTATAGCCCAAACAGAATAGGCATAGCCAACATGTAGCGAGCTGTCGAAAACATAGCCAACGAAATGTTGTGTACAGAATCGAATTTGTGTTGATAACGCAGATAGAACTTTATGCTTACAATATTTTGTTATTTTTTACTAAATTAGTAGATAAAGCCTTGCATATAATAATTTGTTTGTTTTTTTACTAATTTGGACTAATATCTTTCAGTCAATTTTAAGTGTTCTAATTTGAACAATGTATTTTGACATTTCGCTACCGTTGGCTGCGGAAAAAGTTAAAAGTTCGTCAACATTTTTGTGTCGGCTGCGTTCGCTACGTGTTGGTTATTTTCATTATGTTCATTTCATAGGATTGCAAGGCAACCAACTTCTATGTTGACATTTTTTTTGTTGGCTGCGTGTTGGCTATGCTTATTCTGTTTGGGCTATTAAGGTACATTCAAGTCTGCTCTTTCCCCTTTCCTGATGTTTCTCTCTCTCTCTCTCAAACTGAAGAATTGGCCGTCAAGACTTTCCGAGTTGAAACTGGTACTAACGTTTTGCTTGCTAAACGCCAAAAAAACTATAAACACTAACACACCACCATAAACAAGTGCATTCATTTATTTAAAAGCCAAAGCTTTACTTAATTTAATATATTCACTTCATTTAATATATGAAAGTTTATATTTGTTTTTGGAATCAAGACTTTATTTAATATATTGTAAAGACGCCAACCTTCTTTATCAGTAATCTTTTGTATAATTCTCAAGTAAAAACTAAGTAGCAAGTTTGAATATATTTTTTTTTTTTTTAGATCAAAGAACCAAGGCTTGCTCCTTACACAAACAACTTTGGGTTTTTGGCCTGAAAGGAAAGGAATAGATTATTAGGGGATGAATTATCGATTAGGCGGAAGAAACGTGAAAGATCATTTGAATTGCTTATAACCGAGGCTAGTGTTATGCCTTAACCTCGGAAAGTATTTCCAGCCCTCAGTTGTGCCTGTCCTTTTAATTCCACATTTTTCACAATTGCTTTACGGATTTTTCGTTTCAATAATTCTTAAATGTAGTAAAGGACAAAGAAAGCGGAAAGAACCATGCCCGAACCCGGATTTGCATCGGCGACCTTTGAGTTTATAGGTATGTGGTAACAATTTAAAGAAGCAATATAAACTTATTAACGAAATAACAAACAGAACTCAAAAAGTGAATAATGGTCTGTCTCTAAAAATAAATTAATGCATATGCACAGAAGCTATACAATTGCAGATGAATTTAATAAATTCTTTTCTTCTACATCCGCTTCTTCCCCTATCTCATCTTCATACCTTGAACCGCAGTCGACAGTTGGGCATCGTCCTTCTGTCCAAAGTGTCTATTGCGAGGAAGTAACCGCAATAGAAGTAATATAATTGAATTATTCTCTAAATATTTCAAGCTCGTGCGGTGGCAATAATACTATTTCAAACAATGTATTTAAAAAAAAATAGCCTACAATATTTCTGATGTGCTAGCCTATCTGTTCAATCGATGCATCTGTGCAGGTATTTTTCCTAATGAACTTAAAGAAGTAAATATAGCATGCATGATATAGACCTATTTCTCTTTTACCCACAATATCAAAAACATTTGAAAAACTAGTAAAGAAAGGGGTGTTAAATTTCTTGAAGAAAACTCATTTTTTCAGCTCATGTCAATTTGCTTTCAGAGAAGGACTATCAACTGAAAATGGCTTACTTAAATTTTACTCCTTGCTTGTTAAAGGTCTTGACAACAAATAGTTGTGTGCGGGTCTCTTTGTAGACATAACGAAAGCTTTTGACATGGTCGATCATAGTATTTTATTGAACAAACTACGCACACTTGGTTTTAGAGGCAGCATGTATGACTGATTTGAATCTTATTTAAAATCCCGTAGTCAAAGAGTAAGGGTTGATAATGTTTTTGAAAGAACGTCGATTGTCCAGCAAAATGTTTTTGTAAACAGAAAAATTTCTTTTTACCTCTGCACTGACGAGAGGAACATAATTAAAAGATGATATGTCATCGGATTAAGTTCTTCTTCTAATTTCATAGTATTAAAATGTTTACCCCCTAATATTTCAGCAATAGAGCATAAAAATAGAGTTAATGAAAACTAGCATATCCTGAGTTGCTATCTAACACTTGTTTCATCTTTCTACATACCCTTTCGTAAGTTCCACCACGCACAGAGCTTTTTTTTCACCGAGGTCTATAAACAAAGCTACTCCTTTTTCGAGATGTAATGTTTTTAATGAAAGGGACTCTATTCTTAAAAGAATATGTTTAAAAATTTGTATTTTTACATTTTTTAAGTACGAAGAAAAACGAAAAGAAAATATTTTAAAATTACAAAAAAACTACCTAAAAAACCGAAAAATGCTCTAAAAACTAAAAATGTCAATAAAATAACTAAAAAATTGCTAAAAATTGCCCTAAATCTCGTAAAAATTACCTGAAAACCAAAAACCGATAAAAAACGCTGAAAAATGACAAAAAATTACCTAAAACCTTTTTTAAGTTTTTTACGTTCTAAATAACCAGGAAATGTCTTAGAAGCAACAGAAAAAAGATGACATGTTATCGAAATCCTAGCCCCGCTAATAAGTAATAAGAGGAGAATAATATTTTTTAGCTTAATAAAACAAATGTATTCTCAGATATTATATATCACGATCCTAGCTGCAAAAAGTTCATTCTTAATTGTCGTGCATTCTCATGAAGTCCCAATGCAATATTCATTCAATAAAATAAAATCAACCCTTTACTAACACTGCAAAAATGTATTGTAAGAAAAATTTATAATATGAACCAAAGATCTCCTTCGTTTACACTTTTTAAATCGTTAAATATTCGCCAATTCGTCACCTTTATTACTATATAATACTCTTAAGAGATTTTATTTAAATCACCAAAACCAACTTTTCAGATCCGCTGAAAATAGCATTACGCTTTGTCGACAATGTAACCATTTCAATTTTTCGTACAACAGCTAATCGTAACAGCTACATTACAAAATTGCAAAACATTACAATTTAACACTTTATAAACGATTTAACCTTATTTGTTCACTATTTTGCTGCAACACTTTTTCACGAATCAAACTTTTTGCATATACTAGTGATGAATAATGATGAGAAAACAACAAGCGATGTTAGTGATGAGAGTACGATTAGTCAGCAGAGTAGATAACAAAAAAGAACGAAGAATCACGAAAGCAAACAGCTTTTTTGAAGCTTAATTTGTAGCGGGAGCAAAGCACTTTTCAAAAGCACTATTCATAGGCAGAGTGAAGACCTTTTTACTTGCTTTTTAATAAAGCACTTTAAAATTTTTGATAGGATAGATTAAACATTACTAGCCACACCTCTTATTCTTTCTCTTTCTATTTTTTCAACTTCTATTTTTTCCTTTCCATCTTCTTAGCTTTCACTGACACACCTTTTGTGAATTTCTTGTAAAATGTCAATAAACACAGTATTTTAATACTAATATTGTCATCAACATATCTAAATTAGAATAGATATCAAGTATCTTCAAATATGTTTAAATCTAAATGAAATGTCACTCTTGGAATTTTATGAATAATCTCAATATTGGAAGCTAGTTTTAGTTGGAGGAACGAGAATAAATATTGAATTGAAATTTAATATTGAAATGAATTGAATTAAATTGAAAATAGTCTAGCGCACTCTTTACTAGCCGACAAAATCTTGAGAATTATATGATGGCAGACCGGTTTTCTGTATTTCTGCAGCTTTTCAATCCTTTTTTTTAAGAAGAAGAAAAAGAGCATCTCTATCTCAGCTTCCTTTCAGAATGTTCTTTTATTTGATCGGTAATCCACAGCACACAGGAGGCACAGAAGTTTTATCTGGAATCAACCTAATATGCAAAATCTGCAAAAGCTATCGCCTATCCTTTCGGTTCCAATATTCCATTAAAGGAATAAAATGGAAAAATTTTAAAGCTTCGAATGAAGCAGAGGATGTGTCTTAATAGAATCTATTTCGCAACACACTAAGCACACGTTTCCAACCGCACTTGTTAAATTACTTTAAATAAGTTCCGGCTTATTCAAGAAGTAACGGTATTTATTTTTAGTCAAGCAACATAAAATACCCAGTAGGCTGTCCCCAGATTAATAGTGATATTTATCATTACATCAAGTGCTTTCACATTTATTCGTAAAAGAAAAATCCTCATCTTCCATCAAATGAATATAGCAAACCTTAAAAAAGATCTGTTCAACTTATTTGTGAAAAATAAACAGTTAAAATAACAGTATGCAGTCAAAACTAAGTAGCGAAATGAAAAAACGTATGGAGTGTAACAAAAGACGATTTAGAAAGACATTTTTTTTAGTTTTTGCAATGGTCCTTTATTCATCATAAATGCATTTTTTTACAAATAATCGTATAAATCGCAATTGACAGGGAATACATTTACATTTGTTAATGGCTTAAGCAAATTTTTAACTTAAATAAATATTACAGCTACAATGTTGCATGTTGCATTGCTGTTGTTTATTGTAATGCTGATATCAGAAAATATGGAACAAGAAAGCAGAACAACTCAGTAAAATATGCTGGAAATAACAACATTCCGTACAAGGGCGAACCATTTTATAATAAAAACACTTCTACAAAACAAAATAAATCATATGTGTTATATGCCAAAGAAAGATAAATTTTTATGCTTTAAAAATTTACTTTTCTTATCTTTAAAATGATGGATGGCGTAAGTGCAGTTTACGGCCCATGCGTAAAACTGTATCGCTATTTTTTTTACCTATTCCTGTATCGCGGGGTGAAAAAACACCCAAAGTCAAGAGCCCGTATCTCAGGCACAGTGAGGCTTTGAGGGTTCCTTGAGGGTCCATTTATTTCATCTTTTGATCTAGAATAACGTGAACTAAATAGTTTTTGCCAAAATTTTAAAGAGTCTGGGAAAATTGACTAATAAGGTCAAAAAAAGTGAAAAACTAGCAAAATTACATTTTTCGTTAAAATTACGATATCTCATTGAGTTTTTGACTAAATTGAGTAATTTGAGTTCTAAAGGGGAGATATTATGATTAAGGAGTATTGTAGTGGTTTTTGCAAATTTTACAAAAATTGTATTTATCTTGAGAAATCAAAGTGCGGAAATAGCAAGAATTTTAAAAATAAATTTTTGTCGCATAGATCATCATAAAAAATAAGAACTTCGTTCAAATTGGTAAAAAGTATCTTTATTTGAAATTATAAGGTAAAATTATAGAGAATAATTACTCCACGATTACACCCACTGCTGCCTCTTTCCCGCCCTCCTCCTCGATATTCTCTCCTCTCTGTATTACGGCGTTTCTTGGATGCTGGAGGTGTACCTGAGTCATCGTCATCTGACTCCTTCGACTAAAAATTACAATAAATAACTAAGAGTTACATTTTTTGCGATAAATTTACCAAAAAAATAGGATTTACATACCTCAACCTCACTTTCGGACTCAACCGATTCTGAGCCACCCTCCTCTTCCGTTACATTTTTCTCATCACTTTGATTTTCCACAGGTTCAATGGAATCTTCCTCCTGTCCGTTCAACTGAACTACAGCCTCCAAAGGTCTCAGCTTATACCGCCTGACCATTTCTCGAATCTTTACACGATGAAAAAAAAGTGAAGTTATGTTATACAAACGCGAGTATTTATATATGTAAATATATATGAAGTGGGACAACTTGCCCAAAAAGTGCAAAAAACACGAAAATAAATTAACTTTAAGATGACAAAAAATATACACAACTGTATCGCGGGGTGAAAAAGCACCCCAGACGCACTTCTAATGTTCACTGCTCGAGCTACCACGTAACTCGAGTAACACTTCACTGAGTAACAGAGTTAGGCGTAGTGCACTAAATGTTGAGTGCACTCAGCCTTTCACTAGCACTAAAATATATTGAAAGAAATTCTATTTTTCACTATTTTTTTACCAGCTTAGTGATAGTGAAGTATTTCTTCACTATCACTAGGGATTTTAGTAGTAGTGTTATATTGTTGCACTATAACTAAATTGAGTGGTAGTTACTAAATCTCCACTACACTCAAATAGTGCGAAATTTGAACAGCCACTAAATGAAAGATGCAATTGAAAGTTTTTCCACTCAACTTTCAAATATGACTGGTTTTAAAACTATTTCAGTTAGACTCGAAATAAAAAAAATCTATAATTAAGAAAAACTATTTTTCGAGCTTCTGGTCATATATGTTTACGAAGAAAACAACAACAACAGCTCTGAATGAGCATCACCAAGCTAGGATCAGATACAGTTTATATAAAATTGGTGTTATTTAAAATAATAGTTTCATGAAAGTTAAATTGCTTACAGCAAATAATTGTTAGCATAGCTTATTTTTCTTGTTTTACTTAATATTTTTATATTTTACTAAGAATAGCATAGAAACAAACAAATTTCTGTGTAATATTTAAATACTCAATACTACTAGTAAACTGTTCCTGTTTTCTTTCAATGAGTAGTGATAACTTTCTGTGCTGTACCACTATTAGTGCAAGCATTTTTTTTTTTTGCACTATTTATTAAGTGCAAAAAAAAATTTTACACTAAGCTGTAAACATTTTCTTTTCCACTATTCTTACACGATTTTGAGTGAGAAATTTTTCACTATCACTATCACTCATGTATAGTGAGGCTTTTATTTTTCAATTCAGCAGTCAGAAATAATAGAAGATAGAGAATAATTTTACACTATCAGTACATGTAAGCTGAAACTGCAAATTTAGTGCACTACGCCCAACTCTGCTGAGTAACAATTCACTGATAAAAATGTAACACTTCAGATTTTTAATCAGTTATCTTCCCAGTGGCGCCCCAGTCATAGTTCATTTACACTAAACCTTCAAAACGTGTTTTATGCGTTTATCGCGTTTAAGAGCCAAAACACGACTTATTTTGAGTGCTTTACCATACAAAATTTAAAACACCTCACAGCGCGTTTTATTATAAAACACCATTAAAACACTGTAAAGGTTGAAACGTATCATGGTAAAAATGAAAGGTGGCAACACCTCAAGCTGTCAAAGCTTCATTTTTCACAAAAATGAGCAAAATAAAAGCAAAAATGGAACAGTAATGGGCATATTACACGATGCTCGTTTGCTCGGGGAGCAGATAATTTTGTTGTTGCTTCCAATGCGAAACTGTCAAAAATGTTGGAGAATATACAACAACTACCATATTGCACGGCCATGTACATGCCGAGCAAACGAGCATCGTGTAATATGGGCACATAGAAGTAAAATATAAGGAAGCGGTGTAGTTGAAGTGAAATGAAGTATTTTACAAACACAGTGAAGTTGACACAAACACAAAAACATTCAAACACGGCCGCATTCAATTATGTAGTAAATAAAGGCGTAAACTATTTTTTATTTTTTAGATGTATGCTAACTATGCAATTTTTCTATAGCACCGTTATATAATATGTTGCGTTACCAATTTTTTTACAGAGGAAAGCATTGCTAAAATAAAGTAAAAGACATGAACTCAGAATAAGACTGAAACGACAGAAGTTACTTTAAATGATTTTTAAAAAATTCATTTGAAAAAACTATTTTTTATAAACTATTTAATTGATATTAAAATAACACAAAAACTAAACAACTAAAATACATACCAAATTAAACTCTTTTAAAATAAATAGTTTTGTGTAGTTTTTTCCGAACTGTCGGCTTTTAATTAGTTTTTTTATATAAAAATACCTAGTTATAGCTTGTAACCTTCGGTCGCTAATCCACTTTAATTTCATGTCAAGTTTTCAAAGAAATTGTAAACAAATAACTGTTAAAGCTTAACCCAATAAGAAAAAAAATTAAGGCCCTTGCCACCCTAAATAATAAATGCGCTCATGAAGCAGAACTTGTGTTTTGACAGATGTTCTTCCTCAAAAATGGATTTTTTTTTTGCTCAGGAAGAACTTATGTCAAAAAACGACGCTCTATCTCGCTTCCTCAGCGACGAAAAATCCTTCTACACACGTATAGTGTGTGTGAGTATAACACCACTTCCTTATCTTTTATTTCTATGTATGGGCATGGTTAGGTTAGGTTAGGTTGAGGCGGCAGCCGCTGTACGTGCTTAAAACCAAAACGCACGTACCACAGCTCACTTAGACCAGTGAGGTCCGTTGTGATACCGCTGCACACTTGGCCTTCAGTCCGAGTGGAACCACATTGAGCTCTTAATAAAGCTTGTTAGACGTTTGACGCTTGTCTCCGACAGGTCGTCAAGCTCCGAAAAGAAGAATGACCCCAAATGTTTATGCCTTCTTCTCGCAAGCGCGGGACAGGAACATAGAAGGTGGGAGATAGTTTCCTCCTCCTCCTCGTCCCTGCAGCTTCTGCAGAAGTCATTAGTGATGACTCCCAATCTGGAGGCATGTCTGCCTATTAGGCAGTGCCCTGTGGTAACAGCCACTAACGTAGCCACCTCTGATCTTCCCAACGAGAGAAGGACTCTCGATCGCTTTGGGTTTAGAGTCGGCCAGATAAGCCTTGTTGTTCTGCATGTTGAGAGTTCAGCCCATCTTGAGTTGGCTTTAGATGTGGTGTACTCATTAAGTAGCATTTTGACAGTTGCCATCGGGATGCTCGGCGAGTTTCGACCCATTAGAGTCACCGATGTACCTTTCCTAGCAAGCTCGTCTGCTTTTTCATTTCCACGTATGCCCTTATGCCCAGGTACCCAGATTAAGCTGATGTCAAAGAACTTTGACATTTCGCCTAATGCAGCACGGCATTCTCTGGCTACTTTAGAGTTAATGGATACCTGCTCAATCGATTTGATCGCTGCTTGGCTGTCCGAGAAAATATGTATTTCTCGTTTAGAGATGACGTTCTCTGAGAGCCAGGTTGCAACTTCTTTAATCGCCATCATTTCGGCTTGGTAAACACTACAGTGATCCGGCAGCCTACGAACTAAGGATACCCCTAATTCTTTTGAGTAGACCCCGTACCCGACCTTGCCATTTAATTTTGACCCATCTGTATAGAAATAAAGACACCCCGGTTTCCACGGCGCACCTTTATTCCAGTATGTTCTAGGCGGAATAAGCGTACCGTAGTTTCCATCAAAGGAAAGCAGTGGTTTACAATAATCAGTCCTTGGTGGAATGAAGTTGAATTTGTAGAGTATAGATGCGTGTCCTGAACCCAGGCTTTTCCATACTCCAGTTTCCCTAAGTCTGACCGCCGAACAAGCTGCCTGTTGCCTAGCAACCAAGTCAAGCGGTAGAAGGTGTAATAAGGTCTCTAAAGCCGCAGTCGGTGTTGTTCTCAGAGCACCACTGATGCAAATAGATGCCATTCTTTGGACTTTTTGGAGCTGGTTTAAATATGTGACCTTGTCCAAAGCAGGCCTCCATATCGATGCTCCATATAGAAGTATAGGTCTAATGACCCCTTTATACAGCCAGTGAACGATATTTGGGGAAAACCCCCATCTTTTCCCTATAGCTTTTTTGCAAGTGTACAGCGCAACTGTCGCTTTCTTCGTACGCTCAAGAATATTAAGTTTCCAGCTAAGTTTCCTATCAAGAATGAGTCCTAGATATTTTGCATTTTCCGATACGGACAATGCAGACCCATTAAGCATGATTGGTGTGAGAGACGGAATTCTATGTTTCCTTGTGAAAAGGACCAAGTCTGTTTTGGCCGGATTTACTCCAAGACCACAGGATTTGGCCCATTGCTCGAGTTTGCAAAGAGCTCTTTGCATGACGTCGCGTATGGTAGTGGGAAATTTGCCTCTGACTGCGATTGCTAGGTCATCGGCGTATGCTGCCACAACACAGCCCTCCCTCTCTAGAGACAGCAGCACATTGTTCACTACCAGATTCCAGAGGAGTGGAGATAGCACACCACCCTGTGGCGTACCTCTTGTCACCGATCTTACAGCGCTGTACGCACCTAGGTCTGATAAGATTACTCGACAGTTGAGCAGCTCATCTATAAGATCAGTAATGCTTTTGTTCACGCCTAGCCTACGCAACTCTAGTCGTATAGATTGTGGCGTGACATTATTAAATGCTCCCTCTATGTCTACGAAAGCAACTAGAGTGAATTCATTATGCAGGAAGGATCTTTCGATGGTACCGACCAATGAGTGTAAAGCCGTTTCCACGGACCTTCCCTTGCTATATGCATGCTGTGATGCCGATAAGAGAGCAGGGTCGATACTGCTCCGTAAATATAGATCTAGTAACCGTTCTAACGTCTTCAACAGAAATGACGTTAGACTTATAGGTCTGAAATCTTTGGGGGTGGTATGTGATGTCTTCCCTGCTTTGGGTATGAAGACCACTCTGGCCTTATTCCAAGCATTGGGAATATAAGTGAGGCTTATGCAGCCATTAAAGATAATACGAAGCCAAGGCAAAATATATTTCGAAGCTTCTTTTATTTCTACAGGGTAAACACCATCAGGCCCTGGTGATTTATAGGGCTTGAAGCTGTTTATCGCCCATTTTAGTTTCCTGTCGGAGACTATGCCTTCGGTGTCCTGCGTAGAACGACTAGTACTAGGCAGTTGTGCACCAGGAGGCGCACTACTACCAGGGAAGTGCGTATCTAGTAGGAGGTTAAGAGACTCCTCACCTGACATTGTCCATGTTTCGTTCGACCTTTTGAGATAGCCGGGTGTGCATGGTGTGCTAGCGAGAATCTTGCGCAGTCTAGAAGCCTCTGAGATTTCTTCGATTCCTTCACAGAATCGTTTCCAAGAGGATCTTTTGGCTTTCCTGGTTTCAGTTTTGAAATTTTTAAGGGATACCTTATAGGCTGCCCAGTCAAGCTCAGCTCTCGAGCGCTTAGCTGCGTTAAAGAGCCTTCTAGATTCAGTCCTTAGTCCATCCAATACGGCGGACCACCACTTTGGTTTTGGCTTCCCCCTTGTAGTCCTCTTAGGACAAGAGGAAGCAAGAGAGCAATTCATTGCTTTGGTTACTACATCGACTAGTTTATCAAGATCAGCTGTCAATTTTGGTTTATCTATAGGGCCTGATGGCAAATGTTTTGCTAAAGCCCTTTTGTATGCTCCCCAGTTTGTCTTTCGAATGTTAGCCGGGGGTATTATTTTTGAAGACGTATTATGTAAATTATACTCAATGTATCGGTGGTCGGAGTAGGAATGCTCTTTTGACACTCTCCAGCCACCTATCTTGTCGAATATATGTTCTGAGACTAATGTTATGTCCAGAACTTCACTTCTGTTTTTTGTAATAAAGGTGGGTTCTTCCCCCCTATTGCATATACACAGGTTGGTACTTAATAGATAATCAAAAAGTAACTCACCCCTTTCGTTGGTATCCGTGCTGCCCCACACGGAGTTATGTGCGTTAGCGTCGGCCGATATAATGACCCCTCGACGGATGTCACTGGCGTCATCCACCAATTTCCTGACATTGTCTGGAGGCGGACTTCCATCGTGCGGGAAGTAGGCTGCTACCAACCAGTACGTATCCTTGCCTGACTCGAGGCTGGCTGCAACCACATCTCTATCGCAGTATCTGTGAAGCAAGAAAATATTAATAGTGTTTTTAGCTACAATGCATGTTCTAGGCATACCTTCATTACTGGCTACCAGCGTCTTGTAACCCTCTGCCCTCAATCCGCAAACCCTGCCACCACATACCCAGGGTTCTTGAATGAGGGCTACGTCGAATCCACCAATTTTAAGGTGGACTAAGAGATTCGCCGAGGCGAGCTTGGAGTGATGAAGGTTAATCTGGAGCACCTTCATCCGCTTCAGATTTTTGGCTGGCCTTCATCGTTACGTCAGGCCCCTCTTCCTCAGATGACTCTTCAGCCAAGAGTTCATCCTCGCAATAGAGGTCTGACACACCGGTGAGGCCAACCGAGCCCTCCGACATAACCTCGTCTGCATCCGAAGCTGGCGTACTGCCTGGGGTCTCTACAGCTTCCGCTACAGCCTGGCTTGACTGCGCTTCTGTTGTAGGGCCCCTGGACTTCTTGTCCTTGCCGTACACCTTCAGGAAGACCCTTAAGAAGGAATACCAGAGGACTCCCTTCCTCTCTTCTAGCGGCTTTAGCGACTCGGCAGTCATTAGCAGCAGAACCTGCCTTGAGGGACCTACAGGCTCCTCTATCTTGCCGATCGCCCAGCCTTCCATATTCATGTCCGGGTTGCAAGCCTGGAACATTTTTAAAATCTCATCCGGCTTTGAGCAGGTGACCGGAAGCCACACTCTTGCTCTTGGACGAGCCGGTATTTCGTCTCTTTCTACAGCCTTCAGCTTGGCCCCAGGCCAAACCTCGCCGACTTTGCTAATGGCCGCTTTGTACAACACAGCAGACCTATCATCGTCACAGACGATTAGCTTTATGTGGCCCGAGTTTTGCCACCCAGCGTCCCGACACCGAGGCGGGGGACCAGGGTTCTCCTCCAAGACCTGGAAATAGGTGCAGACCAGTGCGGCCTCCACCCACCTCCATTTGTCTCGGGGAAGTGCCCCGTCCCCCCTCTGTGTGTCAATGACACCCAGCACCCTGCCCTGCCCTTTGGCCACATCACAGTATGACCTGGCATCGGTGCCTTTTATGACCTTCTTTGGCCTTTTTGCGGCAGGCATGTCCTCAGTCGACCTCTGCCTCTTGAAAGCAAGAGCAGACTCGGCCTTTTGAGGAGACCCTGCTTTCTCTGCCTGGCCCTTCAGCATTTTTGCTTTGGCACATTTATCGTACCAGGCCTGTTTTGATGGGCGAACCCGTTTGTGTTTACCGGTTGAACCTGGAAACTGATCAGCTGCCAGTCTGTGACCGTGTGCAGTTTGTGCCTTCACACCCGACGAGCCACTGCCTGAAATAGTTCTGGCCTTGGCTTGTGCCGAAGTGCTCGGACCATCGCACACTGCTCCAGAAGCTGCCTTATTGACCGATTTCCTAGCTCTCGGTGTGCTTGTCTGTTTTATTGGCGGTTCAGACTCCACCTTATTTGTGCCGTAGCTTGACGCCTTGGCTTGAGCCACCATTTTGGCGGCGACGGGAGCTGAGCTCCCTTCCGGTTTTTTTGGAGTACCGGGCTCACTTGGTTTTTTTGTTTTGTTGACTTCCATATAGTTCCCACGAGTATGGGACAATGGACAGTCGGCCCCCACAGAGGTCCCTGTGTGCGGGCAAGGCTAAATAGTATCGGAGGTCGCCAGGTATCCGATACGCTCCGTTTAAGACTGGACTATTTTTGATGGGCCTCCAGCCTAGTAAACCCTCGGCACGGGTCGCATGACATGTATGGGCATAACAAAACATAAACGTCAAACTAAACACAATTGAGCCTATTCTGCCAAATATGTTATTCTGTTATGAATTTTCTGTTATGAATCATAAAAGATGCCGACCATAAAAGATCTGTTAAAATTGGTATTCTGCCTTTCAATCTTTTATGGTACCCTGCTATCAGTCTTCGAAAACAAAAATCTATTACAATTCCGTTAACTTCTGTTATGAAACAGCTGATTGCTGTCAATAAATTAAAGAAAACAACGCAAATTGAAGTTGTCGCTTTTAACGTGTGAATTGCAAATATTTCTGCAAAATTAGCATTAGAGAAGTGTCGTGCACTAGCATTACAAACTAGCATATCCATTTTGATTAAATTGCTTGTTTTAAAACAATGTCGGACTAAGAGGACGACCCAGAGCCCGTTTACAATTATAGCAGGAGCTCAAGTTTAAAATAAAAGTCATGACGGACGCAGTTATGGTGAAGGTGGTAGCGAAAGGGACAGAGGTGCCCGTAAAAGTTTCAAACGTAAGGAACAACGGGGAGACGAGTATGATGATCGCGATCGCCGTGGTCAAAGGAATGGTGGTGGTGGACGCAATTATGACTACCGAACAACTAGATTCAATCGTTCTGATTGTGTATGTATAATTATTGGATGCGCAGGATCTATTATTCGGACAATACAATCTGATTATAGTGTAAGAGTTGATTTAGATAAGGATGCAAAGGTGGTAACCATGTCTGGAAATTCCAAAGGAAACATCAAAGATGCTGCACGGTGGCGATAAAAGTAGCTCATCCTACCAAACGGTGAGTGCGGTGGACGCCGAGATCGTTATTAAAAACCAAAGCTGCAGCAAAATCTAGAATTCCATAAAGTAGAATAAATTCCTTTCTAGATATAAGTCAGCTTGACATTTATATAATTTTTATGCTGCATTTTTACACATACATTTATAATTTTTTAATTAGAAAGACCTATTATAAAAATTATTAATTATTGTACAAAAATAGAAAATACTTTTTATATGCAATTTAAAAAACTACACGGATTAAAGTTATTTTTTTAGTCTTCCAAGTCTTTGTTTCATAAATTAAACATAACGAAACACAAAACAATCTGATTTAGCTTGACTTATTAAATTTATTAAAATACGTTATGATAAAAGGCAGAAAAATTTATCTGTTATTCTGTTGTGTTTCATAACAGATTTCATAGCAGATTTTGTCATGCAGAATACCAGATAAAAGATTTTGTGAAAGATTTATTGACAGTTTGAAAAATCTGCTATGATTTATAACAGATTTCATAAAAGATTGTCGTGCAGAATACCAATTCTGGTTTCGTAACAGATTTTTTGATAGCTCAAAAATTTGTATGGAAAATCATAACAGAATAACAGAATTTTTTCATAAAAGATTCCGCAGAATAGGCCCAAATGAGGTTAGATTTGATTAGTGTGATATTTGTATTGTTAAAACTAGGTTTTTTGTTGAGTTTTCGTTATTAATAGCTGCGTTCCATTCGCTTCAAAATAATCCAGATTATTTTTTTTTACATGCAAAGCAAAAACAAAAATAATAATCATAGAACAAATAGGATTATTTTTGCTATCCATATAAAATTGTGATATAGCCTTTAAAAAATTTGAAACACAGGTGCAGCACTCGTATATTTTTATGAGCTGTCATCTCATTTCTTGAATTATTTGTTTGTTTGATAAAATGACTATTAGTTAGCCATGACAGCTACCTATTTTCTCACGAGCTGCGACCATCGAATGTTAAACAAAAGAAAACAAAACAAATCGCGGGTGTCACACACATTGGATGCATTCAGCGGAGACAACAATTGCACTTAAACTATTTATATAATTGCATAATATTAATAATTAAATTAAATAATTTATAATTTTTGTGACGTTTAGAGTAAAACACATTAAGAAAAAAACATCGTTCACTAAGGTACCGTTACCTAATGACACCTAATAGTTATTGTATCATGATTGCTTGTTTGAATTTAATTTTGACTGCAACGATAGTGCCCTCAACGAGTCGTTTTTCTTGCCGATCCTTTGAGAAAATTTGTTATCGCGATTATGTTAAGGCGAAAGGAACGCAGCTAATGTGATAGTTCTATATATCCACAGCTATGGATGGCGAAGTTTTAATAGAACTTGTACGGGCACGTGCAATTATTTACGATAAACAACTGTCTGGCTACTGCCTATTATAATTGCTATAACGTTGTCTAACATTGCGTCCCGTCACGGTTACAGTTAACATTACGTTACGTCTATTATAGTGGGACCTTTATCGTAATCATCCCCTTGTCGATCTGCGCGTCATCTATGTGTAAAAATCTGCTGCATATGCTGCTGTACGTAGCTGTCAAAATACAGTGTTCCCAACTAAGGAGATTTCCCCTAAATTTATGGAGAATAAATGGAATGGAATTCTTTACTGTGAAACCTAAATAAGAGCGTTGAGCGGTGCGTTGCCAGCCGCTTTCCGCTAACGCTGAATTTTCATCCCTAAATAAGAGCGGCGGCGTTATGTCAGATGTTGTCAAAAAGAGTTTGGCATAAAAGCCGCATTCAGTGGAAATTCAGCTAACACTTGTGAGCTGTTATGGTGGCGATACCTTAGTGAGCGATGTTTTTCTCTTAATATGTTTTTACTCTTAGTCAGAAAAGTAAATATATAGTAGTAATAGCTAATAATCAGTAGATAATTTAATTACAACGGTTCCCATAATTGTACCATTCAGTGTATTTTAACCTAACAGTTACCAGCTGTTGACTCCACTGAATGCAAGCATAGTGATGAATGACAAATTTTTCGCAGAAATTACAATTTCATCGTTTTCTGCAGCCAACTTTACTTTCTAACGCTCTGTCAAAATTGGATTTTCCAACCGCTGAGCGTTGCCGCCGCGTTATTATGGTTTGCTTCATATAAATCGTATGGGCATGAGAAATTTTTGACAGATAAAAAACGCTTCCGCGCTGATTTAGGTTTGACTGTTAGGGGTTTTATAAATTTAGGTTTTTTAGGGACTTATTGATATTCTTATGCACTGGATAATCCAATTTCCATGAATTTTTTGAATTTACTCCGATTTTGCTAGGCATTTGCTCCTCAATTTATTCCCTTTTTCATTCCATGCTCGTTAACATGGTGTAAAAAACAAGGTGAACGTGACATCTAAATATTTTGCTAAAGCTGTAAAACTTGTGAATGAGTGAAAGAAAAGGAAAAGGTGATTTCGTATGCTTTTAAAACTCAATTATTTGATTTTTTCATTAAAAATTTAAAATCGCATTCACCTTGTTTTGAGTAAAAACCGAAGTAACCAATTTTTTAAAAATATTTTTTTTTTAAATATAACAAAATGTTAATCGATATACAGTAGAATCGCGTAAAAGTTAACCGAAATGTCCCAAGGATAATTAACTTTTTCGAACTATTAACTTTTCTAAGCAGCTTTCTAAATTAACAAAAATGCCTTAAGAGACATATATTTTTCGAATGTAACACACTAAATTTATTTCAATGACTTAGTTTTCTTCACTTCAAAAAAGAAGCTTGGATTTAATTCGTACTGGATGGCTTAAAGTTCACAGTAACTCCTAACCAATTTCATGCGCAGGAACTTAATATGTATTAATTTGTTTAAAGAAGCAGTCGAGACATTTTTGTTTCTTTTTTATAAAAACTCTTGGAAATTTTCGAGGGCATTTGACAAAGTCTGCACATGATTTTCATCGTTATTGTTTTCATACCATTTTATCAAGGTATTGATGCTTTGAACTGTTTGAAAAATTAATACGCTCAGAAAAGTTAACACAAAAGTTAACTTTTTAGAGCAGTACGTGGAAGCTGAATCTCGGTTAACTTAATTGAGCGATTAACATTTTCGCGAGTTAACTTTTCCGCGATTCTACTGTATTTTGGTTTTTGGGATTTCCAAAAAACTGTAGTGATTTGAAGGGTTTTCGGCTAAATCTTTAGGGATAAATATTTTTGAGAGTTGGTAGCACTGTCAAAGTATTTTCATTTTGACACGAAATGGTTTTTTTTGCCAAAGCGCTGCTATTTATTTTCGCATAGCTTACTAATTACATATATTGAATTGTTTAAAACTAGGACACGCTTTTAACAAATGGATCACATAAATTTGGACAGCGATTGCGAGATACAAGAACCGGATATGAGCACAATCACAGTTGCGGACTCTGTTGGCGATGATTGCGACAGTATTGCTATTTGTAGTGATGGAGAACTCGAAGATGGTGAAGTCCAAATAATTGAAGATTCCAATGCAGAAGATTCAGAACAGCTAGTTGTAGATGACAAAGATAAGACAGCTCTTGCTTCAGCTGAAGAGCAAAAGCTCTTCGTAGTAATCTTCCACAACAAGCAGGTTTTCCAACTGCTCGGACACACAATTATGAATGCGCTTCGGACAGCGCTAGAACAAGAAGCGAATGAATACATTGATTTTTCCATCTCGGTAGCAAAAGAAGACTCTGTATGTTTGAAGGCATTTAGAATGACGTCATCTACAGCCGATGCCCTTGATACATCTCTTGTTGAGCAGCAGTTGGAGGCGCTAGATGATCAACCCAAATCGCGGGAAAATATTCGCTATTCACAGGATGTAATTCGTTCGGACAAAGAAGAATCACCTGATTTGTCTGATCTAAGTGCGCTATTTATGATTGACACTGAACCGGCAAAAAAATTGGATTCCATTCAAATACCATCGTACAAGCGTGCCATCAAGGACGTGCTAAACGAAGAGTCTGCGCAAAAACGTAAGAAAAATTCTGAAGACGAGTGTAAACGTGTGCGACCCACAGCAAACTGTTTCAACTGCGGTTCGACGGAGCACTCGATGCGTGAATGTCAAAAACCACGCAACATGAAACGCATTACTAAGGCAAAAAAAGCCTTTGGGACTAAAACAGATCGCTATCATGTTGATATTGAGCAGCGCTTTGCACATCTTCGTCCTGGTGCAATAAGCGATAAACTGCAGTCCGCTTTAGGCTTGAAGCGTGGCGAGCTACCATTCTTCTTCTATCGAATGCGTGTATTGGGCTATCCTCCAGGCTGGCTTGAAGACGCAAAAGTAGCTCATTCGGGTATCACTCTCTTCAACTCTGAGGTAGGCATGAGTAACGAAAATAAACAAAAAATTTCATTGATTTATTATTACAGGGAAATCCGGTATTAAAGCCCGATGAGGACGAAGGCGAAGTTGATGTGATGAACCATAAATATGATGTTTCCAAAATTGTTGGATTTCCTGGTTTCAATGTAGATCCCGGCAAAAGCTTTTATGATGTAAGTGCGATACGATATGTGCAAACGAGCCAACAACAAAAACAAATTCTATTAATTTGCAGGATTACAAACACCACAACGTGCCACCGATAAACAAGCTGGACCTGAAGGAAGTGTTCATTAAGACTCTTGGCGCCAACATCATCAAAGGCTACAAGCGCAAAAAACTAGTAGATCAACCTGCAGCAAGCTCGCCGTTAACGGCAGGTCACAACGAACAGCTTACGTCCCTTGAAGTAGCTGATATGGAAATTGAAGAAGATGCCATAAATGAAATAGACGATTCAAATGTTGTTTTTAGTAGGCCCATGCCCCCGGAAGAACCATGTCCAGAGAAAATTCCACCGCCTCCACCAACACCTCCGCCAGCAACACCACCAGCAGGTGATGAACAGGGCTCTTCCAATGCGACGTCCGAAGAGCGTTCACAATCACCAACATTGGAAGATTTAGAAGCGGAACAGCTTAAATTATTGCATGAGTTGCAATCCAACATTTCCAATATCACTGAACCTGCCGAAGATTCGCTCATCGATGAAGTGCTAGCTCTAGAAGTAACGCAGGAAGAAGAAAACAAAAACGAAAATGAATCCAATAATGAGACTTCCAGTCCAGCAGCAAGTCTGTCAAATACAATCAATTCGGGCGACGGTACAGCAAAAGTGAGCACGCCATTTGCAGCCACGAAACTAGTTCTATTGCTTAATGAATCTGATAAGAAAGCAGACATTATTAAAGAGTCGCACATGGGTACACCGCTGATTAAATTCTCACCATTCGATAAGTTGCCAGCTGGCGATAATTTCAAAGTCGGCGTCAGTGATGTTATTAACTTCGAAAATCTGCCCGATTCTACGGGCAAATATGAACAAATGAAGGTGGTCATAAATAAAGTACGCAAAATCATTACAAAACTAAACAGCGAAGACGACTGACAAAGATTGGACAAAACGTAGGCAGACTCAGATGCATTTCGGACAGGATTAATTAATACAATAAAAAAAATAGAAGATATATTGATCCTTTCCTTATTTTAGGAGAAGCCTTAAATTTATTTAGCATATAAGTTTGACTTTATATCAAAACATTCAAGCAAAAAAACATTGCCGGAAATTCAATACAAAATTATAAATAAATCATTTAAGTAGAGCTCATTTGGTAATTTTTCAAATGATAACACACACATATAGGCTAAAGCCCCGTGTAATTGCACTTGAAATTGGCTTAAAATTTTTTTTTTTATTTCAAACTATGCTGCACTGTCTTGCTTTCTGCAAAGAAATCAAGTGTCTGATTTCAGCGAAGACGAACAAAACAAAATAGCGCAAATCAAAACAAATCCTAAGATTGTTGATCTCATAGTAGAACCATAGTAGAACTAGACAAGGAAGTGTTAGGGCTGAATGTGCTAGGACTAACAAAGCATGGTTACTGAAGTTGTTTTTAGATTTGCTGACAAATCTTCAGGCTGTTTCAGTGTGTTTTTGGACGGGCTCTGCCATTTGATTAAAGTTTTCTATATGACCTTGTAATTTATTATGTTGATTTTCTATGATTTAAATACAGATTCTAAATGTTTGATAGTTTAAATCATTCTTGATTTTAAATACAAATTCTAGTTGTTTAATAGTTTAAAATCGTTTATTGAGCTTTAGGTCAGGTTAGACTTTACATCAAAACATTCAAGCAAAAAACATTGCCATAAATTCAATACAAAATTATAAATAAATCAATTAAGTAGAGCTGATTTGGTAATTTCTCAAATGAAAACATACTCTTATAGACTTAAGCCCCGCGTAATTGCTTTGGATAAAATTCGTCAGAGCTTTAGGTCAGGAAAAAATTCGTTAGAGCAATTAATTGTTCTAACCTAACCTAAAGCTCAAAAAACGATTTTAAACTATCAACCAACTACAATTTGTATTTAAAATCAAGAATGATTTAAACTATCAAACATTTAGAATTTGTATTAAAATCATAGAAAATCAATATAATAAATAACAAGGTCATATAGAAAACTTTAATCAAATGGTAGAGCCCGACCAAAAACACAGAATCTGACTAAAAATTTTAATAATTTTTTAACCAAATTTTTTTTATAACCCTGTTATGCATAACTTTTTAAATGTCAAAAAACAAAAAAGCCAGGCAAATTTATGTCATCATGACCATATAGTGAATTTTTTGTTTTTGCCCTTCTATGTGCCCTTGTAAGCCTTTCGCAGTTTGGACTTTATTTTCGGACTCCTTAACGGTGCCAACGATTTCTCAAGTTCTAAAAGAGATAAATGTAAATATCTATATTTAATCTTTGGTCATAGAAAAGATAACACTAAAAACTATAAGTTTACGTATTGTCAGCAGGGTTCAGAAATTTTCACTCATGTGACAGAAATCTCCAACATAAATGTAAATAAACACTATTTGAAGCACACAACACACAATTTTATTTTCATTTCATTTTTGTGTGTAACGTAGTTATCGTGTTGTTGATCATCCAACATGAATTCTTCGTTTTAATATTTGCTTGTGCGTCACACACTCAAACAATGATCGATCTCAACAATTCTCTGTGTTTCAGTTTTACACTTATGTTTGCGTCAAAATGTTCATGTTGGAGAATTCAGGCCTTTGTCAAAACCAAAACAAAGACAATTTTTCCAACATGAACAAGTGGTGTTTGCAAAATTGTCTTTGTTTGTGTCGGTCATTACGATCGATCACTACCGTCGTGTGACGTAAAAAACAAATGCTGTTCTGGTTGCTGTTCAGCGTATTGAACTGGTTTTTGGCCAAGTGTAGCAAATTTCGGCGACAATTAGAAAATATTTTAAAATATTAAAATAACAACCTAATAATATGTCTTTTCAGGAGTTTTAAACATCATTTATCAGTGTTAAGGGGTCGCTGATTTCGAATCAAAAATCAGAATTTTAAAATTCAAGATGGTGGATAGGGTTGCCACCTTAATTTTTTGTAGTTTTGTGAATTCGGGGCTGGCAAAAAAAAATGGTACACCAAAAATGGGTCGCTGAATCCGAATCCCTTGTCAGAATTTCCAAATTATAAAATTTTCGAAATTCGAAATCAGCGCCCCTTAACACTGATAAATGACGTTTAAAACTCTTGAAAAGACATAATATTAGGTGGCAACCCTATTATTTCAAAATTTTATAATTTGGAAATTCTGACAACGGATTCGGATTCAGCGACCCATTTTTGGTATACGAAGTTTTTTTTGCCAGCCCCGAATTCATAAAACTACAAAAAATTAAGGTGGCAACCCTATCCACCATCTTGAATTTTAAAATTCTGACTTTAGATTCGAAATCAGCGACCCCTTAACACTGATAAATGAAGTTTAAAACTTTTGAAAAGACATATTATTAGGTTATTATTTTAATATTTTAAAATATTTTCTAATTGACGCCGAAATTTGCTACACTTGGCCAAAAACCAGTTCAATACGCTGCACAGCAACCAGAACAGCATTTGTTTTTTACGCCACACGACGGTAGTGATCGATCTTAATGACCGACACAAACAAAGACAATTTTGCAAACACCACTTGGTCATGTTGGAAAAATTGTCTTTGTTTTGGTTTTGACAAAGCCCTGAATTCACCAACATGAACATTTTGACGCAAACATAAGTGTAAAACTGAAACACAGAGAATTGTTGAGATCGATCATTGTTTGAGTTTGTGACGCACAAGCAAATATTAAAACGAAGAATTCATGTTGGATGACCAACAACACGATAACTACATTAAACACAAAAATGAAATGAAAATAAAATTGTGTGCTGTGAGCTTCAAGCAAATGTTTGTGAGTGAAGGTGTGTGAATATTCTGAACCCTGATTGTCAGCCAATCAGGCTACATATTTCTTTTCATATATCTTTTTTGGCGCCATTTTGAGCAAAATAATTGAAACATTATCCTTTTTATTTTATCTCTCAAACCTTTTAAGAACGAAATTTTCATTTTTAGAGATTGTAGTTAATCTTATAGTTTTTGCCATAATAAACATAATGCAATAAGCTTTGGCTCAATCGGACTTACAGTTTTTCCGATTACATAATCTTAGACACCATTTTAAAAAATGCTATGTATGAAAATCACGTTTTAAGTCTTAAGGACATGCAATTTATTATATAGTATACAGATGTTTGTGCATATAAGCTATTATTAAAGATTTAATAATATACTTTAATTTTTGTAATAATATAGTAACCTTTAACCCTCTCATTGGCTAGGCTGAAATAAAAATAAAAGAATTGTTTTGAGGTAATATTCCTACCATTTAGGTCCTAAAAAGATGAAAAAAACTTACCTTTGATTTTTACCTGAGCTACTTACGTTTTGCAAGCTTGTACAAAGAAAAAATTTTTTGCTCCTGTTCGGCACAAAATTTTTTTTAATCCCTTGTAGGTTTTTTTCAACCCTTCAGATCTTTGTTTTTTAAGCCCTCTTAATATTATTTTCATTAAAGACATAAAAAGATAAAAAAGCATAAATTTGATTTTTATCCGGTTGATTGTTTCATATAAAATATGCCAACTTTTGTTTGCTTTTCTTCGCCACAAAATCGAAAATCCAACTGACTTTAATGTCAAATATCTCTCTAAATTTATTTTTATCATGTTGGCTTATCTTTTTTTCATAGAACCAAAAGAATTGATTTAAAAAAAAATTTATTTAAAGAATTGATTGATTTGCAAAATAAATAAAAATTACTTTCTGACGTGTCCAATATATTGTACTGAAAGAGTTAAATGAAAAAAAAAATAAAAATAATAGTTTCGATTGTATTCGTAAGTATAGACGTAGAATTCTTTTAATACAGTTATAGAGAAAAAAATCTATTTTTTTCCATTTATATCTTTCAAAACTGTTGTAAAGCATTTCGTCTTCTAAATAAAAATTATTTAAAAGAAATTTTTTTTTGTATACTTATTTTTCGTTTGATATTTTTAGTGCTAAATATGCTGTTATTGTTCATTTTTATGTCGGCCAAACTTTAATTTAATTCAAAGTTATATTTAATAAATGGAAATAAGTATGTATTTTGGAAAAATATGAATTATTTATTTTTTCTGTAATAAAGAGCATATTCATTTCGAAGAGGTGATTTAGAGTCTTAGATTTTCTTTGAGTGGTAGTTATTGTAAATATTACTTAGATAAGTAAACAATTTGAAAAATTCACCACCACGTCAACACATCCAACAATAATTCTGGTAGGACCTTACAAATATGCAATTAGTCAGCATTTCATTGCAGTTGATGGGACAATTATACATCTTCCTGTAGATCATAACTTTGTGGCAACTTTTGATACTTATTTTAAGTAATTTTATATGTTAAACATTAAGTTTGATCCATCACTAAATATATTGTTAACGTTTTTTGAAAGATTTATATACAACATAAAATCAAGTTCAGAGGCTAATACCCGACAAATAGAAATTGAGACAAAATTTAAAACAAAGTATTATTAATTCTTTTTTCCTAATTTAATTGACAAAAATAAATATATTATATTTCATACACCAGTAATTAAATCATTACAAATTTAATTGCATATAAACTGTAACTTGAGTTTTCATATGAGATATTTAAGTTTTCTGATATTACTTTTAAGCAACCATATATATATTATTATATTAGCAATTCCAACATGTACTTGCTTGTTACAAATATTCTTTATTAAATATGTCAATATGTATTAGAATTAACAAAAATAATAAAATTTAAAAAACTAACCCTTGCTTTTTATTTCCACTGGTTTAAAGTCTCGCCCCAGATTAGTTTAAAAATTAAAATTAGTTTTTCCGAGAACTAAACTTGAAACCATAAAAGACTAACTTTAATCTTAGCCTATACTAATACTAAGACTGTAAAAGTAATTTGTAAAAGTAATTTAAGATTTAAATTTCAGTTAACAAAATATTTTTTTATTATGGAGAAAATATGATGCATAGTATAAATAATTCGGATTTATTACGATATTTTAAAAATAAATAGAGGTTTCAAAGCACAACGCATGCATTTTTAGTAACGCATACGCAAACCTGCGTAGTATTAAAATAAACTCGCTCTGTAGCTACACCCATCTGTATTCTCTGTTGTATTTATCTAGCTGAAAATAAACAAAACCAATAACAACCCGCCAGTATCAAAAGTATCAATTGGCCAATTCACGCTAGCTACTTCAATAGTTTTATACGCACTAGATCCTTTTTTTACCCAACGTAATTCATAAATGGGTCAGTTCAATCAACTTCCATCTCGATTGTTTGTTGTTTATGTTTTTAACGTCTTGACTGACTCATAAAATTTATTCTGACGAACTCATACTTCGAAGTGACTTTTTCGAGAAAACATGACATATAAAACTTTTTAGTTTCGTTGAGCAACATAAATAAAATATCGGGATGAAAAAATTTAAATATATTGAATAAAGAATATCAGTCACTCTGCCTTGTTTTTTGTTTTTGTTTCAATATCAACTAGGGTAAAAGCTAGTTCTTCATGACTAGTGAAGTAACTAGGGAATGGGTGTGTAAAAGATAGCAATTGACCCCTTCCTATGACATGCTCGTGTAAAATTCGCCAGTTGAATACAAAGAAGGTAGATTGGAGTAGCTAGTACTGGCTACTAAGGGGCTAGTGAAATCACTAGTTTTGTACTAGTGCCATTAACTGCGGGGAAACGTTTAAAATGTTTATATACACAGTTAAAAATCTTGGACTAAATTTAAAACTTTTTTGGACTATATATACGACAAAACTAAATTAGGACTAAGTCTTGTCTTCCCGACGTTTAAATAAAATTTGTTAGTCCTTTTTAGTTTTAAAAATAGTCTTTACGAAGTTTAAGTATTGTGGTTTAAACCTGAGTCTTTAATGGTTTTTAATTTAGTTCTCGGAAAGATTAATTTTTAAACCAATTTACGATTAAGATTTAAACCAATTTCAGTCTTAGTATTAGTATAGGCTAAGATTAAAGTTAGTCTTTTATGGTTTCAAGTTTAGTCCTCGGAAAAACTAATTTTAATTTTTAAACTAATCTAGGGCGAGACTTTAAACCAGTGGAAATAAAAAGCAAGGGTTAGTTTTTTAAATTTTATTATTTTTGTTAATTCTAATACATATTGACATATTTAATAAAGAATATTTGTAACAAGCAAGTACATGTTGTTGGAATTGCTAATATAATAATATATATATGGTTGCTTAAAAGTAATATCAGAAAACTTAAATATCTCATATGAAAACTCAAGTTACAGTTTATATGCAATTAAATTTGTAATGATTTAATTACTGGTGTATGAAATATAATATATTTATTTTTGTCAATTAAATTAGGAAAAAAGAATTAATAATACTTTGTTTGAAATTTTGTCTCAATTTCTATTTGTCGGGTATTAGCCTCTGAACTTGATTTTATGTTGTATATAAATCTTTCAAAAAACGTTAACAATATATTTAGTGATGGATCAAACTTAATGTTTAACATATAAAATTACTTAAAATAAGTATCAAAAGTTGCCACAAAGTTATGATCTACAGGAAGATGTATAATTGTCCCATCAACTGCAATGAAATGCTGACTAATTGCATATTTGTAAGGTCCTACCAGAATTATTGTTGGATGTGTTGACGTGGTGGTGAATTTTTCAAATTGTTTATTTATCTAAGTAATATTTAAAATAACTACCACTCAAAGAAAATCTAAGACTCAAAATCACCTCTTCGAAATGAATAAATTTGCCAACAGTAGTATGAATTCTAGCTCGTGCTCGCTTTTTTGCGGTTACAGAATGTAATAACTTCATAAGACACAAAAATGGCTTCACTTCAGGATTCCAACCTATGAAAACGTAAAATAAACAACTAATTAAAAATAAAAAACAAAGCTATTTAATTTTATATTTTTGTCACCTGATAAACCAAAATTTTCGAGGATGTTGCACTCTCTAAGAACTCTTCTGCGAAAGTGGCATATTTGCACTAGTTTGATAATAAATTGTTTGATTTATTACCATATCGTAGTTCAAAATCATAGTTGATCTATAAAGAAACAAGACAGTGAGTATAACATACAAAATATATAAAATTAAGTTACCAATGGCGGATCATACAAGAAAACAGGAAATATCGTTAAAATATCAGTCCTTTGTAGAGAAAATAACTTAAGCAATTTTACATAGCCTCCTATTTTGCTGTTGCACACCTTATAAGTTGGGAACATAGCTATTATCGCTTTTGCCAATAGTTCTTTATCTTCCTTTTTTGGATAGTTTCCACAGATTTTACGAAGATAGTTTACAGAATCGTTAACCAAATGTCGCCTATTTGTATCTGAGAAGGTTTGCTTTTCTTGATATTCCTAAAATATGTAATAAAAGTCTAAATTCCGTATATAGTTTCCCAATTCCTTAAATAAGTAAAACACAGGAAAAGTTAAAGTTATAAATATGAAACGAATTTTATTTATTTACCTGCGAGTTATCCTTACATTAGAAAATTAATCGTTCGATGAATTTCCCCCAATTGCTTCTGTAATTGCTGTTAATTTTCAAAAACATTTATAATAAGAATTACGTACAAATGCTTACTTGTATTCAGCGATACAATATTTAAAATGAAGCTATTGCAAGATTTGTATTACTTTATTTTTTCGAGTAGTTCTTCAAGGGAAGTGTTTGCACCATCCACATTCCTTGAGGCAATTTCTTCATTTTCTTTGCAATCAAATCTACTTAAAAATAAAAAATATATAATAAAAAATAGGATGGAAAACTTATTACGCTTCTTGTATTTATCAATTATTTACTTACTTTTTACCAAAATGTCCTCCTCAATTTCAATCTTTATAAATTTTAAATCACCGCTTTTGCGTACTTTTACAAAAATTTTTTTTGTTTACGTTCACAAATAAATTCAACTGATTTTGCATCTGGTTGCTAGATTTAAAATTATTAATTAGCTGAGTTAAAGAGTTACCATCACATTTTTTTTAAATGAAGTTTAAAAATGAAATTTTAAGGAATTTTATAATTTTTATATTCTTAATTAAGTTCGAATATTCTGTTGATATATCCATGTCCGTCGGTATGTCTGTCTGAGTTTAGTGAACGAAGCGAATGTATGAGAAGTGTATTTTTAAATATTAACTTTATGCTTCAACCGCCGGTCAAGTTCGAGAATGGGCAAAATCAGACGCAAATCACGAAAATTTACAAATAATGAAACAAAAGTAAGTATGTAGGATTTCCACGTTACTCATGTAATATCAGAAAATTTGAAAAAATTTTACAGCCAATGTAACGTTATTTTAGGACAATTCGAGATACTTTTTTGATTTATGATGCTGGGTATTATCTAGTTTTAAATTAATAACACTGTGCGGCTCGAAAATCTGTATTTAATAATTTCAACGTTTTTCTCTTAATTTTTAAATGAGAAATCTCGTGGTGACATCCGTTTTGCCACTTAACCGAAGACTTTAGAACAAACTTTTTTTAAAATTACTCAAGATATACATTTTTTATCATGTTGATAACTCGTGAACCACTGAGAATTTAATTTTTGTTTATTCAGCAAAGTTATTCCTATTATTCTTTTTAACAACTTTGCTAAACAAATATATATGAAAAAATCGTTTGAAATTGTCTTTAAACTTTTGACAAGCCACATATGTCTTGCCCGCTTTCAACCCTTCAAAGCAATTAATGTTACTCATACGCTGTGTTTATCTAATTTTTTTCGTAGCAAACTATGCTGGCTTTGAGCTAGACTTTGTAAGACTCACTCCATAGGACCAACTGAAAGCGATTTTTTCATATTTATTTGTTCACCAAAGTTGTTGACCAGAATTATGGAAATAACTTTGCTAAAGAAACCAAAATGAAAATCCTAATGGTTTAAGAGTTATCAACATGAAAATGAGTGAATATCTTGAGTAATTTTTGATTCTGAGCTATATATGTATCTCAAAAAAAATTTCTTCTAAAATCTTCGATAAATTGGTAAGGCAAATGTCACCACGAGATTCCTCATACCAAAGTTAAGTGAAAAAGTTGAAATTATCAAATACAGAAAAAAGTCTACAAAAAAGCGCAGACTATAATATAACTGGTATTTATAAAATATTTCATAAAATTTTTTTTAAATACAAATAGGCAACTCTTTCTGTACGAAAAGTCAAGTGATTTGGGCAAGTTAAACTTTTTAAGACTACGATTTAAACTAAAAAAGTTTTACATTTTACTGAAACTTTCTTGAAGTTTTAAATTAAAACTTTTTTGGACTTAAAAAGCACCTAAACTAAATGAAAGTTTAAAATTTAGTCCAAGATTTTTCACTGTGTATGCATCTACATTTTATATACATATTACTAACAAAAACAAAAGCAACACAACAACAAACGACACGATTGCGAACCAAACCAACAATCACAACAACAATCACAACAATATTCAAACCAACAACCATAACAACAGCATAAGCAGCTACTGAAAAAGCTTGTGGGTAATTTTTATATGAATTTAATATGAATTTATTTTTCTTAGATTTTGCTATTTTGTGACTTTATTTAAAAAGTGGCAAAATCCAAAGTTAGATTTGCGTTTCATTCGTACTCTAACTGATATTTTGGCATATATTTTTTCTTTGTGCGATTAATTTGTCTTCCTACCACCTTATCTGAAACTTCTCCTAGCTCAACTATTATAGTTGATAGTTTATATTTAACCCAGGAAGAGATTTCTAATGCAATAAAAGAACTGGATATATTAAAGGGGCCAGGACCAGACTTAATACCTACAAGCTTTTTGGTGCGATGTTTAGACCAACTTCTATTGCCATTACACATAATCTTTAACGAATCACTGGTTTGTGGGACATTTCCTTCATATTGGAAATCATCCCATCTTACGCCAATTTACAAGAATGGTGATAAAAGATCAGTTGAAAATTATAGAGGCATAGCAATCTTGTCAGCCGTTCCAAAACTTTTTGAAAAACTTATTTGTGAAAAGCTAACAAGTTTCATTAACCCACGTCTAAATGAGCAGCAACACGGGTTCCGAAAAGGGCGATCTACCACCACTAATCTCATGATTATGGTATCAGATGTTTTAGTCAAAATGGAAAAAGGGCACCGAATAGATGCTGTTTATACTGATTTCGAGTTGATCACAACATTCTTATATATAAGTTAGAAAAATTTGGTGTTGCGGGGTCCATTCTAAGTTGGCTAAAATCATATTTAAACGGCAGATCCCAGTTTGTTAAATTCCAGGGAGTTCTATCGAAAAAAATTGCAGTCTCCTCGGGAGTTCCGCAAGGTAATCATCTCGGTCCTCTTCTTTTCAACATATTCATATCCGATCTGTCAGAAGTTCTTAACGATATCCCACATCTTATGTATGCAGATGATTTAAAAATGTACTATGCAATTCAATCAGATGCAGATGTAAATTTTTTGCTATCAAAATTGTTGTCTCTTGAGCAATGGTGTTTTCAAAATAAACTACATCTTAATGTTAATAAATGCAATGTTATTAGCTTTTCTCGTAAAAACAACGTAACATTACATACCTACCACCTCAATAGTACCGAACTAAAAAGGGTCAACCATATAGTGGATCTTGGAGTTGTCTTAGATTGCAAGATGCGCTTTAATCTGCACTATGATAACATTGTGTCCAGGGCCAGCAAACAGCTCGGTTTTATAAAAAAGACGTGCAAATGAATTCAAGAATATACGGGTCACTACATCCTTTTACCGTGCATTAGTGCGCCCAATACTTGAATATGCATTCATAATTTGGAATCCATCTTTCGATTCCCATAGAGAAAGAATTGAGTCTATTCAAAAGCAGTTCTTACTATACGCGCTTAGAGATATGTACAACCCCCATGATTATTGTAGCCTTCCATCATATGAACATAGACTCAGCCTTTTAAATTTGATGCCACTATCAACAAGAAGATCGTTATTGGGCTCATGCTTCACATTTGATGTAATTAATGGTGCTACTCACAGTGAATATATTTCTAATATGATTTCCTTTAACGATCCAATTAGGCGCACAAGGCATACTCGATTGGTAACTGAATATCAGCACCAAACTACATATGCAAATAATGAACCCATCAATCGTTGTTGCAGAGAATTTAATAATATCTCTATATACTACTCACCTTCTATGTCCAAATCCTCTTTCAAGCATTTGTTTAATAAATCAAAATTCTTTAACATCCCTCTCCAAATCTCCCTTTTACGTCCTTTTGGCCTTATAGTCTTTAAGAGTAATATATATACATCGTATCTTAAGTGTGTATATATTCTCTCTTGTTTTCCTCCTCTTCTCTTATTTTTGACATGGTTTTTGAAATCATGTCAATCCGGTGGGCGGAGTAAGCCCACTGAAAGCACCAAATAAAAAATAAAATAAAAACAAGGAAAGGGGAGAAGAAAAACAAAAAACTTAGTAATAAGTAAACAAAACCTGTTAGAATAAGTTAGAATAAGTAAATTGCATTGCCTTGTTTGGCCAATAAATAAATAAATATTAAAGGCTGCAGGTATACCGCAAGTGTCAACTAAAATCCTTAAATGAGCCTGAAAAAATTTGTGAAAACGACTCCCATACAAACCGCGCTGTAAGACCTAGGGATGTGCAAGTCAAGGTCGAAAGTCGAATTTTGCTTGATAATTTTCGACTTTTGGCAATCGACTTTCTGATATTAAAAAAGTCGAAAATCGAGTTTTACTTTCGACTTTTCCTTTCGACTTTTTTTCATTTTATGCGAAACAAAAACCTTAACACTAATCTGAGAACTGTCTTCTCTAAACTAATAAACGAAATCTGTTTAACAACAAATAAAGCTGCGTTGGCAACTCTTGATTCGATAAATGTAAAATAATGGTCGGCAAAATTAAAAAAAAGAGACTGTAAGTGGAAGTGTGACAAAGCAATTGGGTATCATCTGATTACGTTACACGCGTAACAAAATGTTTTAATGAAATTGTCACTACTTGAAAAGCAGGTGACAATTTGTATCAAAATTTATTATTTTTGAGCTTCAACTTTTGTTTAGAAAAAAAAAAAATACACTTTGCCAGAATATGGCTGTTGATACAAATTTATGTTCACAATATTTATATTTATATAATTTATATTCAAACTACGCTTAAGTCGATTAATTTGTTATTATCGAAAACAGAGAAATGTTCTGCTTTAAGTCAAATTGGCAAGAATTTAAAACGAGTGCTTGCCATTGAAATCACAAAAAAATTAGAATATTGAATTGGTAAAACCATACGCTTTTTAACACTTCTAGATCCTAGGTTCAAAAAGCACGCATTTAAAAATATCCGTGAGTGTTCTTTCACCTTGGTAAGTCCCGGTTTATACTTATCAAGAATCGACGATCAAGTCTTGTGTTCGTGGGTGCGGGAATCGTAATATTGACCGTGCCGTCAATTCGTTTTGTGATCGTTCGTTATCCCGCTATTTTGAATTTTATTTCGGCGTCATCAGTGCAAACTTGAGAAGGAAAAGGGATGAGTGAAAGAAATACTTGACCATTAATTCTTGACGAGTGTAAGTTGAATCATCCAGTTTAAAAAGGAATATTCAAAACTTGAACGTCAAGTCTTGACGAGTATAAACCGGGATTAAGCAGCAGAACATAAATAATTAAAGGCCCAGTTATTATAGACGTAACGTAATGTGGTCTAATGTCAATTGAGCAGTGTGTTCTTTCACTTATTGTTTCAAACAATACTTTCTTATACAAGTGATTATAATAAACGTAACGTAATGTCACGGGACGTAAAGATCCGTTGGATTTCGATTTTAACATTGAGGTTATATTCGATTATTGCGCTATTTCATATTGTTGAACTACGCTTTTTCTGTATATCCACAACTATGGATGACGAAGTTTTAATTGTGCTTGTACAGGAACGTGCAATTATTTACGACAAACAACTGCCTGGCTACTGCCTATTATAATTGCTACAACGTTTTCTTACATTACGTCCCTTTACGATGACAGTTGACAACATTACGTTACTTTACATAGGCCTTAAGGCCCAGTTATAATAGACGTAACGTAATGTGGTCTAATGTCAATTGAGCAGTGTGTTCTTTCACTTATTGTTTCAAACAATACTTTTTATACAAGTGATTATAATAAACGTAACGTAATGTAACGGGACGTAAAGATCCGTTGGATTTCGATTTCTACGTTACTTTACATTACGTCTGTTTAAAGAACAACTAAACATTGAGGTAAGATTCGATAATTGCGCTATTTTATATTTTTGAACTACGCTTTTTGTTGAGTTTTCGTTATTAATGTGATAGTTCTATATATCCGCAGCTATGGATGACGAAGTTTTAATTGTACTTGTACAGAAACGTGCAATTATTTACGACAAACAACTGCCTGGCTACTGCCTATTATAATTGCTACAACGTTTTCTTACATTACATCCCGTCACGATGACAGTTGACAACATTACGTTACTTTACATAGGCCTTAAGTCCCAGTTATAATAGACGTAACGTAATGTGTCAGTTGACAACATTACATTACTTTATATTACGTCTATTATAACTGGGCCTTTACTGCAAATATTACACCCCCTCCATTTAGGTTATCACTCAGCTACGCCTTTATCTGGCTCGCCCAGCTGTTGATCGAAATTTAATAAAAATCCGCTTGTTGTCTGGAAATGCATGAAAACTGAGGTTTTTCTACGTTCAGTTGGTGAAGATATGTGGTTCCCTTAATTGTGCATTCACTTGTGCAAAAATATACAGAGCCCTAATCGCCGAATCAACGTAAGCGCCACTTTTTCAAAATTAGTTTTTAAATGCCAAACGATAGTACGATAACAAAGTCGTCAATTCCAAAAATTGCACATCTCTACGTTAAACTGTTTTAATGTTATATCCAACACAAAAAAAAATTTACATGTACCGCTTATGCAAAAAAAAAAACAACAAAAATCAAGGAAAATGCTTCTCTTGTAAAATTTGGTTTATAATGCTTACGTTAATTCGGCGGTTAGGGCTTGATATTCAGCCCAATTATGAAGATTTTTTCCTGCGGAATTGGAAAATGTAGTTTTTATTTTGAAGGTAGCAGATAGAGACATCACATTTTTATTTACTTTCATAAATATTGACGGTTGATGAAGAAATTTGCAATAAAAAATTCCGAAATGTTCTT
The DNA here is from genome assembly GCA_963920525.1 of Dichetophora obliterata. NCBI lineage: Eukaryota > Metazoa > Arthropoda > Insecta > Diptera > Sciomyzidae > Dichetophora > Dichetophora obliterata. Next base: position 117,385,153 of record OY986437.1, read on the forward strand.
AAACTTTATCTTGAAAATTAACTCTCCCTTTTCCGATTACAAGGGAAAAATTATTCATAGGAAGTCTGATTATCTATATAAGAATTAAAATTGCAATATCTTGTTTTTTTTTAACCATAGCAAGTCGAAGTCCTACATAAGAATTCTCGAATATTTTTTATCTAAGAATATTTTCTAACTAATTATTTCTTAAATACAATGCGAGGCCTTCAAAGCCTGCTTACGATTATTATTTACATTTGTTTGGATATGGCCGCTAAAACACTGATGACATCTACCTAACACAGTAAGCGACGATGGGAGTATGTATGCACAAGATAGAACAAAAACATGATGCACAAGAAATAAACAAACGCCAAAAAAACATATCCAATTCTAAATGTACACATGACGTAACCAATTATTTATTAATGGGGTTTTCTAGTCTAGAAAATTTAAAATGAAAAAAATTTTAAATTTTTCAATAGTTTTTATATTCAAGAATATCTCCTTAAAATCATTTTTCGAAATTCAAATTATTTTAAAAGGAATCGCTGATTGAAAAAATGTTAGTTATATGTACCTACTGTTCTAACATTTAGACTGCCATTTAGACTGAAACTATTTTTTTCGAAAAGTTTGTTACAAAATCTCGAGTTATAATAATTAAATATTTACTATTTTTTAAAAAGTCGGAAAAGTTAAAAATAACTGAAACAAATTTCCCTCATTTCTGAGTAGCCGCCATTTTGCGTAAAAAATTTGGCATTTGTACCGATAAAGAATCTACCTTTTTTATTTTCAGATGACCGGAAGACAAGACAAGACCGTGACTAGATGGACACTGTATTGTTTTACCCCCTCTACTTCAACAGTGAGTAACTTTGTTAAAAAATTGTTGTTAAATTTTTTTAATTCTTAAAATATGAATAAATAAATGGTAGAAAAGTGGCTACTAAAAATATTAATTGCTTTTTTCGACAGTCAAAAAACGCCCGAAATTCATGACTCTAGACTAGAAACCCACCTTAAATACAATTTAGCTGAGGCCTCCAACGCCAGTACACAATTCCGAATAACATTTGTTCGGCCATGGTCGATGAAACACTGATGACATCTACGTTACACAGTAAGCGGCAATGGGAGTAGGTGTTCTGCTTATGCCGCACAAGAGAGAACAAAAACAAAATTGAACGAAAATCCTCTCTACGCTAAAAACATATCGAAATCATTTTCACAATAATATCTACTAGTATCGCCTGTGGTCGAAGTTCGACCATATCAAAATCGATTTGTCTTTTGTTTTTTTTTTTAATTTTTATTGAAAAAGTTTATCGAAACAAAAAACATTACATTGATAAAAAGCACTGGGTTCATTGAAAGAAATTACTTCAATCTGTTCAGGTTATCAGTTCGAGAGAGTAATTAAGAAACAGCAACAACAACAATGCCACGCAGCTCTGTTGAAGTGTTCTGAGTCACTCTATTCTCTCTCGTGTATGCTACAGCAACGATGTTTAACAGAGCTGTGTTGCTATTGGTTTGCACTGCCCCATTGGGAAAAAAGGTTTTTACATTTGCTTAGTTTTACCTATCTTAATGACAATTTATTCGAATAAATATTATATTCTGCAAATGTACTCTAAAATACCTTGCCAACGATGTAAGATTTATGTGGATATGCTGACGTTAACACGGGTAAAATTGTATCACAATTTTTTTGTTTGCTTAATAATATATAGATAATTTAATAAAAGGATTTACTACCTTTTTCTCTACCATATCAGAAGTAATGATTAATAATCCTTAGTTATTTTATCCTTAATTATTAAAACTTTCTAATAGAAAACACGGTGTAGCTATACAGACGAACAAAGACAATAAAATGAAACTATCGATCTTTACACTAATCAAATTTTTCACATCCCGCTTACAGCTCTGCATTACAATGACATCACCGACAAATTTTTACAAGAGGGCAACAAATTCGAAAGTGAATACACCGAAAAGAAGCAAACAAAAGCAAATAACGCCACAAATTATTTTCACTATACATTTTATAATAGAATGAACAGATTTATTATCCTTTTTTCGGACGAATACAATCAAACTGCTGTTTGATCAAGGAAAATCTACTATCGATCTTAATAACAGAAACACGATTTTGTGACATCCCGCTTAGAGTTTTGCATTACAATGTCATCACCGATATATTTTTATAAGCGGGAAATTCCACGAATTATAAAATAACGCAGCGTGAGAACATACCGAAAGGAAACAAAAAAGCAGATAATACCACAAAACATATTCACAAGATTTTCTATTATTCAATGAATAAATTTTTGCCAAAATTTTCCCTAGCATTTCCAAATTATTATATGGTTAAACTTAAATTACAATGAATAAAGCAGGGTGCGTAAAGCAATCAAAATGCGTTCCCGCTCTTCTGAGTTGTGTCTGCTATGAGTTTATCATTGTATAATATTCAGAGCGTATGCGGATAAAATATTCATTCTTCTTTTAACTCCTCAACTGCTTTCCTCGTTCGTGAGTTTGTATGATGGGAAATTTTAAAAGAGCGACGTCGTGTTGATGAGAGATGTTGAGTTTTCATTGCTCGTAAATTTTTAAATGATAAACTCATTGAATCGCTCGCCTTCATTTGATGCGAAACTTTAGTTAAACACTTCGTACATAATAAATTGAAAGGATTTACATCAATAATATTAAGTATTTTTCTAAATAATATATTTAATTAAAAAAACTTACAAAATCATTATATTTTATGAAATTACAAGCATAAAAGCCTGTCCTACGACAGGTCCTCCGCACACTTCTTTTTTGGAGGCTTTTGCCGACAGCACTCTTTTTAAAGCTTAATTTTTTATACACTTGATTTTTGAAAAATACAAATGTACCACTTTAAATAACAGTTAACGTATTGAAGTGTTGTTGGAAAATTAGTTCAAGTATAAAAGCGCACAAAGTCGAGTTTGGTAACAATCATATTCTACACAACTTTACAAACTGGCCTTGCAACCTTCATATACGTAGCAACTCAGGTGTCGTTTTGCGGCTGATACAATTATATTTTTTGGTACAATCGACTCAAAAGAATTTCATTAAATTCGTCATAACTTTTTTATAAAAGGATGAAAAAAGAGGTAGTTAGATCAAAAATGTACTATTGTAAAAAGACAATATTGTCACTGATAAGTATCAAATATATTTTCTGTGCATACTTTCAGGCTGAACATTATTGAGAACAGTGTGTCCTGTAAAATTACTTTACTGTCAAAAAAGAATTACAATTTGAGAAATACTGTGTGCGGAGCAGCATGCTTGCCTTTTGTGCATTAAAATGTGCATATTTTCAGGCTGAACAGTTAAATAGATACTGGATACGGAGCAGCGTGCTTGCCTTTTATATATTAAAATAAGAAACTGAGACAAGTAAACAAAAAGGAACATTTTAAAAATGTATTAAGTACTTTAATATTTCATTAAAAAACCGCAAAAAATATAGTCCAACATAAAACACGTATTTATTATTAATTAACAAGATCACTCATTGAGTCAATAAATGAGCGAACGCAAAAATACCATTTAAATGATTTTATCTTTGCAAAAACTCGGGAGCGAGAAACAATAAATGAATAACAAAGAGAAGGCGTTGTTCAACTCAGTTTTTTTGAGGAGCACAATCTACAACGAATAATATGAAAGAGCGTAGAAGTTTTTTCTTCACGAATGAGGAAAGCAAGTGAATCGTTCGCCAATGGAATAATATTGATTAGGAGTGCAATTTTTCTCTTCAATTGAGAGTTTTTGCGAACCCCGGAATAAAGTAAATTTTTATCCAGGCTCAAACATAAACAACACTAATTTTCACAAATACAATTTACTGTAAAACTTCCTGTAAGAAAACACGATGTAGCTACACAGGCGAATTCAGTCGAACTTTTTAACAATTCAGTCGAACAGCATTAACAATTAAAAAAGGAAGTCTGTTTTGTTATAACAAAAATTTTTTTATTTTTTTTTTTGCTCTTGCATTTATAATTCATTTTAATATTGTTCAATAGATTCGCAAGAATATGTAACAATAATTCATGGTACTATTTAAATGAGCGAATCGAGTAGTTATATATTACAAAAATATAACCATTTGTCTATCACTAGGTTTCGATCTTTCTTTGCGTCAAATACGTCAAAAGTAGGTTAAGTATATATATATATAAATATTTTAAAGCAATTCTTGTTGAATTACTATTCAGTTTGTCTGTCCAAACAGGCATTGACATGGCTGGCCAGAACATTTGGATTTCTAAATGATTTTGAGCAAATGGGGCAACTGTAAGTTGGACTCTGCTCTCTAGTGCCGGCGCAAGATGGAGGCAATACCTTTGGAATAAAAGATAACATTATTATTGATAATGAAGAATTAAAGCGAAACACTTAAATTTGTAACGCACTCTTATGGGACGTTGATTAGAATTGCTTTTAAATGGCACAGCAGATGTTAAACTTGCCTTTTCCACTGAACTAGCCTGACCACGCTGCTTTTCCATTGATTCATAGTGACGCTGTGCTTCTTCTATCAATTCCTGATTTTTGCGTTGCAATGACCGTAAATCATGCAAGAGTTGATCTTTTTCACCGGCCAGATCTTGCCGTCCAATACGTTCTATTTCGAAGTCGCGCCTGTAAACCTCAACTTGTTGACGCAATAATGCGAGTTCCTCTCTGATTTCCTCACGTTCTCTCTTGAATGTTTCAAACGATTCGTCCTTCTTCAAGTTTTCAGCTTTAAGTAGATTTACTTCTGCCTGATTTTGCTTGATTAATTCTTCGGCTGCAACTAAGTTCACTTTAAGGCAATTAATTTCGTCAATGTATTGTTTTTGCTAGCAAAGAAAGTAAAATGTTATTTGAAAAATTATTCTAAGAGCTAAGCCTATAACTTACATTATCGGTCAGGTCCAAATTTTTGGCCAGCAGCTCAGACATTTGGCGTTCTAAGCCTTTAACAACGCCATCATGTTCCGAACGTTCGACATAGTTGGTATTGTTGGACTTCATGGATATGCGATCAAACGAAATCTGTGTAGATGTGAATAGAAGTCATTCACATTTTAATAGTAAACAACATTTTGCAGTTGGGCAAGTTTTTAACTTACCACTTGTTGCTGCTCCAGTTTTAGAATTTGCTCACGCATATTTCCAATTATTGATGTTTTTTCGGAGAGAGTTTTCACTAGTTCTAAGTGTTCATGTTGGCGCAATGTTTCGGATACTTTTATTTCTTCCATTTTGTTTGCAACATCAAGTTTTAGCTCCAAATTATCATTGTGTAGCTAGAAGAACAATAAAAACAAAATTTCTTGTAAATAGAATATTTTTAATAGGAAGATTTCTTTATGAATAGGGTTTTAAAAATTATGTTTTTTTTAAATCAAAAAAATTGCATTTTTTTATTTAAATCAGATTTTTTTGTTTATTTTGTGCTAATTACATTAGACAAAATAAATCAAGTAATTAAAGTTTGTTAATTACTGACCTTTCTTTAGACATAGATAAGCACGCTTTATTTATCTCGATTTTTGATTAGAAATACCAACTTCGCAGCTTCTTCTGTGCCAAGTTTGTTTCTTAGTTTACTGTCACTAAATTGAAAGTGGAAAAACGCGATTGCGGTGAGCAGTTGTTTTGTCATTTCTAACTAATCCTGATTTATGCATTTCTTCATGTTGGTTAATGCTAGCCACTAGTCAAGGGTGTTTATTAAAACCCCTGTGAAGGTCTCAGTTCTTGCGTTTAATTGAATGATTGTATTTAGTAGATTTGTTCCTGCCTGTCCGTAGTTGTCATTTAAAAATTTGAAGGATTCTTCATATTCCCTTTTTGATACTTGCTCTTGTGGCAAATTTGGATTTATCATATACGTCAAAAAGTGTTTTGGCGTCATATTTTGGCGAAAACATTTCATGACTTTCTTTGTTTTTCTGAGTTTTTCGGCGACCAAAAATAAAATTTTTTTATATTTTTCGAATGTATAGAATAACATCGTAAAAATATTCACCAAAGTTTTATGTCAAGTCCGAAGAGAAGGCAAAGAAAAGTATTAAAGAAAAAAACTTTAAACATGTTTGTATTAAAAAGTCTACAGCATTACTCGAAAACTATGCTAAGGATAACTACCAAATTTGATGCATTTTTTGAGCAAATATAAGTGGTACTTTTAATCTATCAATTTACATTTTGGAGAAATCCTTTTTTTTTTTTTTGTAACCTAAAATATATGACGTTTTTAGTCAAAGATCAGTTTTAACTACCATTTCAGTAAAAATCAACATTTTTCTAAAATCTTCGATTAAAATCTCAAAAAGCTTCAGCAGAACCTTACTTTTTTTTCTGATGAAGCTACGTAAAATCGTGTCCACCGCATATTTCAGGTGCTTTACTAAACGGATTCCTGCTATATTAATATTTATATTTGACATCCAAAAAGTTTTCTTTAAAAGTTATACAACAAGCAGTCGGTTTAAAAGAAAAGTTTTAATACAGGACTTTATTTCGCTTAGAAAACTTTAACGGGCCCTTAACGCCATGTTGAATACTTTTAGCTGCTCCGTCATATCTTTCCATATGTGAACACATTCTGAAATTGTGCACCTGTCTCTCTGAATTTTGCCCAATGCTTTAGCTATTGGCTCTAATCTTGGAACAAGATCTTCAGCATTTGTTTTGATAGAAATATTTTACATAATATTATTGATGGTTTGCATCAATGTTGGCTAGATTTTAATATAGCTCCTAAGTGAATAATTTCACATATGGACTTATTTTGTAAAACAAACGCAGTCGCTTGCGTTATACTTTTTATCTGGCAATATATATAGAAACTAGCGGGCCCGACAAACGTTGTACGGCCATAATTTAACTAGTTTCTTTGTGATAATTTTTATTTTGTGAATTTTCGAAGTGTCCAAACAACGCGCCATTTGAGCCACACATGCAACACGTTTCTTTTTGAAGCTTCAATTCGTGACTATCAAAACCGTCAAAGCATTTTTATTTAATTGTGGGTGGTAAAAGGGGGTGTGTAAAAGCATTTTTATTTAATTTTTTTAACCGATATATTAACCTTAAGGTTATTAATAACATATGTTGTACATTAAGTGGCCCAAGGTGTTTCCGTTCCTGAGATGTTAAGAGACACAGCTCATAGCACATATACACTAAGTTTAATTATAAAACATGCAAAACTCGGTAATGATAATGCTTTCTGAAAAGTGGGCATAGTTATAGTTCGACCACGCCCATTTTTAGCTGAGTTGCCAAGAGTAGGTTAGGTTAGGTTAGGTAAATAGAGTTGTGCACCATTATCGGCGCTTCCGCGGAGGCCTATAGGTCCATTACAAATCCCTTTTTATTTTCCTCGCAGTACCATAATAACCATAATTATTTCGACTATTCCTTATACCAGCCTGTGCTTTTTATGAACCTCCTGATGTCTAGCAGTGGTGTGTTCGCTAAGTCTCCCAGGTCTTTGAAAAATCTGTTCCCCATATATCGGAGTCGACGATTCTGTAGACTTGAACATTCGCATAGAAGGTGAGTTATTGTTTCTGTTTCTTCCGGATCCTTGCAGCTCCAAAAAAAGTCTGGGGCTCTTATGTTCATTCTATTGGCCATTACCTCAATGGGGCAATAACCTGTTAGAGCTCCCACAAGAATCCGGGTTTCTCGTTTGGCCAAAAGCAGAAGGTTTTCGGTTGCCAAGAGTAACTATACGAACTAAATTACAAATTTTTTTCTAATACAGCAAAAATCGTCTGAAATATAGCATTTCAATTCATTTTAGGGCAGTTATAGGGGGTGTGGCAACTTTCGTTTTTCTATAACTTTATATATAAACCTTGATAACAGATTTCGTAATTTTGGTGGCCTGAGGTGTTATCGTTTCTGAGATCTTAAAAGACAATGCACAAACGATTTTGTGTGTAAAGAAGGGGCGGTAAAAGTAGGCGTGGCAATATTTATGTATAAAGTGACCACCACTTGGTCTTATAGCACATATACACCAAGTTTTAATTTAAAAACATGCACAACTCAGTACTATCTTTCGTATCTGAAACACACAAAAAGTTTTTAGTAGGGGAAAGTCTCCAGTTGTGGACATGCTCCGGTTGTGGCCACCCCAACCTATTTTTTGACAGTTGACAGATGCGGAGAAACTGATTAATGTCGAACTTGTAGTTTGGAAGCACACATAATCTGAGCAAATACCAATGCGTAAACACGCATATGGTTTCTTGTTGCGAGCAAACAAAAAAAAAATAGTGAAAATTTTGAAGCGTTTCTAATATTTTTCATTTCCAAAGTGCGATAAGTCGGAAAGAAGTGAGTGTTGCACTTTGTGATGCTATATATTTAGTGTACTTTGTGATGTGATATCAAGTTCTAGTGAAATGTTTGTGTTGTGTTAATTTGCTGAACAAACAAAAAATGGCTACCATATCCAGTTGTGGTCACCCTCGTGTACCCGGTTGTGGACCAGAGAACAGCATGAGTGCATTCAAATGACGTTTCGATTGTCTCGTCAATAAAAGAGCACCGAATGTGCCTCCTGCATTTAAATTAATGCGCAAATGCATGTTACCAATCGCTGTTGATACGAATGCCTAGAGTGTGAGCGCTAGCGATTGCGAACGTCTGCGACACAAGAATGTCAAACAAGGCACACATGAGGAACAATCGCCAAAAGCAAGGAAAATCCATGCTTTTATGCTCATTCGCACAAAAGAAAAATATAAGTTGCAGTGTTGCATTTTTTTATTCTGCGAATGTTGTTACCAGACACAAAAATTGCAATATTATAAAATAAGATTTTAATTAGAGTTATTATCGCACAAGTTGGCGAAAAAATATGTCAACAATCAACTTCTATGCTAATTCGACTGCGAGGTGGATAGCAGGAATTGAAAACGATTAATGTGAAAATTACTTTTATTAATATAGCCAATGGTATAAAAAAGTTTGTTTAAAGCCAAAACCTTTGTTGCAAGCCATAACCTTGGATTGGAAAAATATATTGGGGTTATTTTTTCATGTAAATTATTTTTGAGACATTAAATATAAAAACAACATTTTGGTATAAATAAAATTGCCCAAAAAAAATCACAGGGCAAAAAAAAAACAAAAACAGTTTAACAATTTTTGCGCAAAACTGGACGATTTTTTGCAAAAGAATGCTATGTCATATAAATGGTAGTCAGGAATTTTATATAATAGTATAGAAGATTCCCCAAGTGAACTGGAATGGTTTAAAATCACCTCTAAAAATCAAGTTTTTTATAAAAATATTGGCTGGTGTGGTAGTTTAAAAAATATAAACGGTCAGAAATAATAGTTATGAAAAAGCTTTTCCAACCAGCATCAACAAATATTAAATTTTTGCATTAGGATTAATGAAAATGCTGTTTTTCGTGCATTTATTAATTATTTAATTACTTATTAATTATTTTTAATTACATACAAAAAACACAATTATTTCAAATGCTATTCTCACTTTCAAGATATCGTTGGGAAGGTTTTGAATGGCTGCAATTATTGATTGATTCCTGGTCAGAATTCCGTATATTGATATATATTAAAACTAAAACATAAAATATAAAATAAGCACATACTGGAAAATATTGTAAGAAATTAAAAAACAAAATAGAACATATGAATATATTTTAATTTTAAAAGTTTTGTATAAATCACATGAATTAAATTGCGAGCTTTAGATCAAGTAAGTTTTGTATTAATATTTTGAAATAAAATATATCAAAAATATGTATGAAAAAAAGCATTATCTTTTATCCGATTGCATACATTTCAATTGTTGATGCAGATAGGAAGAGTTTTTTTCGCCATATAATTTCTGGCCATTTATTTCTTAAAACTATTACACCAACCAATATTTTGACAAAAAACTTTATTTTTAGAGGCTATTTCAAACCATTCCATCACACGAATGGCTATCACTAGAATCGAAATATTTGAGGAATCTTTGGGTGTATTTCTTTATTCATTCCGGATAAAGGAGAGAACGAATAGAATAGATAGTTGTTTATCCGGAACAAAATGAATAAAGAAACAGCATTGGAAAATAAAGAACATTTTGTTTTTGTTAAAACCAGAAACAGACAACAAATACACCAGATAAAATTTAAAAAATAAAAATGCAACAAAGCAATCTAACACATTTAAACTAAAAAAATTTTCCATTTTCATTTAGCTAAATTTTACTTCAAACAATCGAATATAACCTCAAACACAAGGAATATTCTTTTCATTCTACCTTAGCTGATAGTATAAAAAGAACGCCTTTGGAATATTCCGTAATAATAAAGAAATACAAAAAGAATATTCCGGATAATCAAACCTGAATAAAGAAACAAAAACAGCCATTCCGAAGGTCGGGAATGAATAAAGAAATACAGCCTTTATTAATGTTATTGCAACCAAGGATTTTTTGTGGAACTGACACAAACAACTTTACCTTCAGCCATTAATAATCATCGCACAAAGAAAAACTATATAATAAAATAAAATTAGTTATGTAGCGAATGAAACGAATATTTTATTAAATATTTAATATAATTTTTTTACAAGATATTTATATTGTATCTAAAATGTTATTTTATTATTTCTTATTATGTATTAAAAAATATTTTTATTATAGAAGCAAAAAACAGTTGCATATCAAAGAAAATAATAAATATATTAATAACCAGGGCTTGTACTTTGATGATAAAAACTGACTAAGTGACATAAAAAACTCAAACAATTACATAAAAAAAAGCCTTAAAAATAAAACATTACTAAACACGTATTGCTGTAAGAAACATAAGTAAGTTTGCAGAATAAAGTTTCTATTAGTTTTAGGATGCTGATGTGAAAAATCTGACTAAACTAACGTATACGTGTGATTTCACAAGTAGGGTGGATTACACTTAGTAGCACAACATTCAAAATTATTCTAAGCATAGAATTAGTGAATGAAATTAATAAAAAACTATTTATAACTAATAAAAAAGGTTTAACTAATTTCTAATTTAAAAATTTTTAAGATTTATACATTTTAGTCCTTATAATTGTGAGTTTCATTTACGGGTGTTTTTATAGGTAAGTAATCAAGGGTAAAGCAAACTCTTTTTACTAATACTTAAACTAATTTTTATTTTCAGTTTTACTGTATCTACTATTAAACATAACCGATTTTAATTTAAATGTAACAATTTTAAATTGTCCATATTCGCCGCTTTTGATAAATATCACAGGCACCTATAATTTTGATCAAATCATATTCTACGCCTTTCTTGGACTTTTCTAAACATATTCTGGCACCAAGTTCTTATAGAAATTTCGCAGTTCTTACATTCGAAATCAGAGGTATTGAATTAAATGAATCAAAATTATAGACTGAAGTGTTTTTATCAGTTCGACTACACAACATAACCTAAAATTTTAGCCAATCTTTGACAAGTTTACAGTTGTAAAAAATTTGTTTTATTAATAAATACTTGCTCGTTTTAGGTTGAATACTAATTTTTCTGGGCTTTTTCTATAAAATGGTTTAATAAAATTTTGCAGCACACGTCGCTTCTTTACAACAGTTGTCAGAAGGATCTCTTTCTAACTTACACAACTTAGCTCAGCTCGTGACCTTTGCTAAACCTGTACTTTCTCACATTCATAAAATAAAACAAATTAATGACAAGTTTGTGTTGGTATTCATCAAACATTTTTTAATTGTGTTGGAGTTTTGGGTTCGCTCGTTTTGAAGGGATAAAGAATGTTCATTGAAAGAAAAACATTGTTGTTATTTTACCGACAAACTTCCAATAATAGTTTGTATACTAATTTTGGTCGCTTTCAAGATTAACTTCCATGCACTCTTGGTCCAAATTTTAGCTTAGGTTAATTGTAAAATTTACTGCCATAAAACTTGCTACTGGCAATACTGATTGCTCCACACTAGAGAAAAGAAAACAATAAACTAAAAGGAAACAAACAGCACAAAGAAGAACGCGCTGCTAGAGAAGGTCATAGAAGTATGGAAACAACAAAAATTCATGCAGCAACTGACGCTCGAGCTTTAAGCGAAGCATCCGAATGATCTCGTGGTCTGGAGGCTGCCTTTGCATCAATTCGCAGTCGTGACAAAGTGTGCTTTGCAGCAATCGTTGTTTACGAACTCGAGCGGTATATATGCATATTTTTCTTGTGTGCGATTACGGCTGACGACGATTGTTACTCGAGTGGCAAAAACTGACGAATGGTCTCATGCAAATCTCTGTTGTGGACACCGCTGTTTTTTGTGTTTAAAGAGAGTGTTTGGCTTGTCCATGGCAGAATAACCAGGTAGGCGCACTAGAAACACGCTCTCTACGACAAACAAAACAATAACAAATGCGTAACTATAATGTCAAAATATATTTTGTCAATTCAAAGCGACACAAATAATTTGGTTACTGAACAATCTACCAGTAGTCAAATGAAAAGTTTATTAAAAGTTAGCATTTATTTGCTTTGTTCAGAGCCAAAATACAATTTATTCTGTATTATAACTAACAACACAGCTAATATTATTAAATTTTTAAGGATTTTGATAGTTTTTCTTATATTTTCACACACAAAATCTGGGTACTCTATTAATTTATAAGGTTACAAGTAACTTATACATTCCTATGGCTGAACGAGTGAACGTCAAATGCAAAAAAATGCCTTTGTTTTGCTCTGTTGTTTCTTGCTCACCGAATTGCATCTACCTGATTATTCTGCCATGGGCTTGTCGATAAGTTAAACATATAAAATTTTCTTAAAATGACGACACCGAAAAAATCAGCCGATTCAACAGGAATTAATTTTAATGCGCTGGTCGATGCCATTAAGCGCTGTTTAAAAGACAAGAAGTCCATCAAATCAACTGTGAAGACATTTGGCCTTCCTCGAACCAGTTTGATCCGGTATGTGAAGAAACTCGAACTAAATTTTGATGAACTTTCTTCCGTTGAAGATAGCGTTTTGTTAAAATTCGTTCGTGATTGTGGTCAACGAACTCCATCAAGCATGACAGCAAGCATTCCATTTCCGATTAATTTTTTTTTTCATTTTGCCATTGAAGGCCATTTTTTCATTCTGCCACTGAAGGCCATTCTTTCTAAAATAAATAAATACCTACATTAGGGCGGGTCAATTTGTATGGACGAATTTTTTGGTGGTCTGGCTCAGCGAAATTCGTAAAATACATGTAATTTCAAGACTTTTTCTCCACTACAGCATATACAAATTCTGAAAAAAAGCTGTGCGGACTTTCGTAAATAGATTTTGTTCTCAATTATAAAATATGAATGTATGAATGTATGTGTATGAATCTATTTACGAAAGTTCGCACAGCTTTTTTTCAGAATTTGTATATGCTGTAGTGGAGAAAAAGTCTTGAAATTACATGTATTTTACGAATTTCGCTGAGCCAGAATTTGACCCGCCCTAACCTACATATTCTTTTTTTAATTTATATACCTATGCATTTTACTTTATGTTTTGTAGATTTTAAGCGATTTTACAAGGGTGTTCACAACCGGGTACAAAAATTTGTTTAGCTAAAAATTATCCCTTCACAAAACTGATGATAAAATATTCCTGATCAACTGAATCTATATAGTTACTTCAGGAAAAAGATAGTTGAGGTCTCTAGCTTTCCAATTGTGTACGTGCTACGTATAATATTGACTTGAAAAAAAGTTATGAGCGAAAAACGCAAGTGTGTCCACAACCGGAGACTCTCCCATACTAATTTTATTTTTTGAAATAGAAAAAAAAAATAAATCAAAAATGGAAGTGCTGGCTTTGAAAGTGAATAACTCGGGCATGTTACAAAGGATTGCATTACTTTTTTTTGTTTGAAATTTTGATTAATTGTCCGTTACAATCGTGTATCAATCTTTTCCATTTTCGTTTCCCTTCTAATTTTTATAATTTTCCAAAAAAAACCTTAACTAATTTCTTTATTTCGCAAAAAACTTTGGTAAAAATATTTGTTGTTGAAAAAATATTCAAAACAAAAAATCGCTTTTTTAATGTTCTTTCATATGGTATGCATAAATGTAGGGATTATTTAAAGTTCCTATTGTAAAATGTATAAAACAAAAGTGAACTTTCGAATCTCAAAAATTTTATTTTTAATTTTCCATAGAATTTTCGTTAAAAATGAAAAATTTAATTTTTCAGATTCGCAAGTTCACTTTTGTAACTACGTTATTTCGTTTTCTTTATTTGATTTAAAAATTTTAAAAAAGTTTTTTCCTAAATGACCTCTATATTTATTATGTTGACTTTATATGATTTAAATACAAATTCTAAATGTTTGATAGTTTAAATCATACTTGATTTTAAATACAAATTCTAATTGTTTGATAGTTTAAAACCGTTTATCGAGCTTAAGGTCAAAGTTAGAATGGTAGAAATGGTAGAGCTCGACCAAACGGAAACAGCTGAAAACAAAATCAGCAAAAATTCTAAAAACAACTTCAGTAAACATGCTTTGTTAGTGCAAACCAGAGATTTGCATGAGACCATCCGTCAGTTTTTCCACTCGAGTAACAATCGTCGTCAGCCGTAATCGCACACAAGAAAAAAATGCATATATACCGCTCGAGTTCGTAAACAACGATTGCTGCAAAGCACACTTTGTCACGATTGCGAATTGATGCAAAGGCAGCCTCCAGACCACGAGATCATTCGGATGCTTCGCTTACAGCTCGAGCGTCAGTTGCTGCATGAATTTTTGTTGTTTCCATACATGATACAAAGAACTACAGATAAAGTATTGCGCATGTCCGCCATCTTTGCTGTGACGTGCAAGGTGCTCCTTGGTTAAAACGTAGTCACAATTTATTCATAGGGTATTAAAGATAGGGTATAAAATGCCTACATTTTCTTATGAAAACTTGTTTTACTGATATGAAATAAATATTGTTATATAAAGCACATGTCCAAAATAAAGTAAATATATTTTTAAGTACTGTTTGTGAAAAAAAATTTGCATATTTTGTAGGGGTGCTTTTTCCCCTTTTTACCGATTTACACAAAAAGCGGCTACGTTGCTTGATGTGCTTGACAGAATTTTGACTGTTTTTTCGTTTTCATTTTGCTATCTTCGTCACTTTTCTTCATTTTCTTTTGAATGTTTTCATCAAGTGTCACATTTGACGAGCACCGATGACGAGGTGCGCAGTAAATTTGGTTTGTTGCGCCGGGAATACTTTACCTGTAGCTCTTTGTATCATGGTTTCCATACTTCTCTGACCTTCTCTAGCAGCGCGTTCTTCTTTGTGCTGTTTGTTTCCTTTTAGTTTATTGTTTTCTTTTCTCTACTGTGGAGCAATCAGTATTGCCAGTAGCAAATTTTATGACAGTAAATTTTTAAAGTAACCTGAGCTAAAATTTGGACTAAGAGTGCAGGAAAGTTAATCTTGAAAGCGACCAAAACTAGTAAACAAACTATTATTGAAAGTTTGTCGGTAAAATAAAAACAATGTTTTGCTTTCAATGAACATTCTTTATCCCTTCAAGACAAGCGTAACCAAAGCGCCAACACAATTAAAAAATGTTTGATGAAAACCAACACAAACTTGTCATTAATTTGTTTTTTTTTATGAATGTGAGAAAGTGCAGGTTTAGCAAATGTCACGAGCTGAGCTAAGTTGTGTAAGTTAGAAAGAGATCCTTCTGACAACGGTTGTAAAGAAGCGACGTGTGCTGCAAAGTTTTGCTAAAAAATTTTATAGAAAAAGCCCAGAAAAATGAGTATTCAACCCAAATGTATGGAGTTCTTCAAAACGAGCAGGTATTTATTAATAAAACAAATTTTGTACAACTGTTAACTTGTCAAAGAATGGCTAGAATTTTAGGTTATGTTGTGTAGTCGAAGTGATAAAAACACTTCAGTTTTTAATTTTGATTCATTTAATTAAATACCTCTTATTTCGGGTGTAAGGACTGCGAAATTTCTATAAGAACTTGGTGCCAGAATATGTTTAGAAAAGTTCAAGAAAGACGTAGAATATGATTTGATCAAAATTATAGGTGTCTGTGATATTTATCAAAAGCGGCGAATATGGACAATTTAAAATTATGTTACATTTAAATTAAAATCGGTTATGTTTAAAAGTAGACACAGTAAAACTAAAAATAAAAATTAGTTTAATATATAAAAGACTGCTTAACACTTGATTACTAACCTATAAAAACACCCGTAAATGAAACTCACAATTATAAGGACTCAAGTTAATAAATCTTTAAAATTTTTAAATTCGAAATTAGTTAAACCTTTTTTATTAGTTACAAATAGTTTTATATTAATTTCATTCACTAATTCTATGCTTAGAATAATTTTGAATGTAGTGCTACTAGGTGTAATCCACCCTACTTGTGAAATCACACGTATACGTTAGTTTAGTCAGATTTTTCACATCACCATCCTAAAACTAATAGAAACTTTATTCTGCAAACTTACTTAAGTTTCTTACAGCAATACGTGTTTAGTAATGTTTTATTTTTAAGGCTTTTTTTCTTTATTTTTTATGTAATTGTTTGCGTTTTTTATGTCACTTATGTCAGTTTTTAGGTCATCAAAGTACGAGCCCTGGTTATTAATGTATTTATTATATTTTTTCTATGATATGCAACTGCTTTATTGTTTCTATAATAAAATAATTTTTTAATACATGATAAGAAATAATAAAATAACATTTTAGATACAATATAAATATCTTGTAAAAAAAATTATATTAAACTAGCTGAACCCGGTGTGCTTCGCTACCCCCCTCGTACCAGGATTGCATTTCAAAATTGTGGCAATACCAAAATCACTTTTCACGCCATTGAATTTTCGAAATAAGTCCACCCCAGCGCCACCTACCGTGTCCATTTATACACAAATTATTTTCTTATGATTAAACAAACATACATTCTGAATTTCAGTTAAATTGGTCCATAAATTCAAATTTTCGATATAAGTCCACCCCAGCGCCACCTATCGGGTCCATTTATACACAAATTATTTTCTTATGATTAAACAAACATACATTCTGAATTTCAGTTAAATTGGTCCATAAATTCAAATTTTCGATATAAGTCCACCCCAGCGCCACCTATCGGGTCCATTTATACACAAATTATTTTCTTATGATTAAACAAACATACATTCTGAATTTCAGTTAAATTGGTCCATAAATTCAAATTTTCGATATAAGTCCACCCCAACGCCACCTATCGGACTTTCCCGGAGGGTTTTTCCAAAATTTTCCTTCGTAAAAACCTTCTCCTGGCAATTATAAACAACTGAAAAAAAATTTTAGACAAATCGGCCCAGCCATTCTCAATTGATGTTTTACTATACATTTTTTACACCATTTTTATATATATAGATATTTTATAAGAATGTTTAATAAAATATTCGTTTCATTCGCCACATAACTCATTATATTTTATTATAAATTTTATCTTTGTGCTATGAATATTAATGGCTGAAGGTTAAGTTGTTTGTGTCAGTTCTTCAAAATAATCCTTGGTTGCAAAAGCATTTATGAAGATTCCTCAAATATTTCGATTTTAGTGATAGCCATTCGTGTGATGGAATGGTTTGAAATAGCCTCTAAAAATAAAGTTTTTTGTCAAAATATTGGTTGGTGTAATAGTTTTAAGAAATAAATGGCCAGAAATTATATGGCGAAAAAAACTCTTCCTATCTGCATCAACAATCTGATAAAAGATAATGCTTTTTTTATACATATTTTTGATATATTTTATTTCAAAATATTAATACCAAACTTACTTGATCTAAAGCTCGCAATTTAGTTCATGTTATTTATACAAAACTTTTAAAATTAAAATATCTTCATAAGTTGTATGTTGTTTTTTAATTTCTGACAATATTTTTCAGTATGTTCTTATTTTATATTTTATATTTTAGTTTTGATATATCTGTGGTCACAAGGAATAATGACTAAACTCAAAATATCGTAAAAAAGAGATATGAAATTTACTTTATTGCCAATTTTCGGAAGTATGCAGATATCCATTTTTTGCCCAGAATTGATCATCACTTATGTCTGTACATATTTTGTTTGTAACGGTTCATATATTTAAAAAAATTGGATCGTAGATCGTCGAATTAAAATATCGTTTTTTACGATACTTTGATTTTAGTCGTTATTCCTTGCGACCACAGATATATCAATTTACGGAATTCTGACCAGGAATCAATCAATCAATTGCAGCCACTCAAAACCTTCCCAACGATATCTTGAAAGTGAGAACGGCATTTGAAATAATGATTTTTTTGTATGTAATTAAAAATAATTAATAAGTAATTAAATAATTAATAAATACACGAAAAACAGCATTTTCATTAATCCGAATGCAAAAATTTAACATTTGCTGATGCTGATTGGAAGAACGTTTTCATTACAATTATTTCTGATCGTTTATATTTTTGAAACTACCACACCAGCCAATATTTTTACAAAAAACTTGATTTTAAGAGGAATTTTAAACTATTCCAGCTCACGGATGACCATTGCTACAGCCGAAATATTTGGGGAATCATCTATACTATTATATAAAATTCCTTACAACCTTTTATATGACATAGCATTCTTTTGCAAAAAATCGTCCAGTTTTGCGCAAAAATTGTTAAACTGTTTTTGTCCTTTTTTTTTGCCCTATGATTTTTTGGGCGAAATTTATTTATACCAAAATGTTGTTTTTATATTTAATGTCTCAAAAATAATTTACATGAAAAAAATAACCCCAATATCTCTTTCCAATCAAAGGTTATGGCTTCAAACAAATTTTTTTATAAAATTGGCTTATTAAGAAAAGTTATTTTCACATTAATCGTATTCAATTCCTGCTATCCACCTCGCAGTCGAATTAGCACAGAAGTTGATTGTTGACACATTTTTTCGCCATTTTGTGCGATAACTCTAATTAAAATCTTATTTTATAATATTGCAATTTTTTGTGTCTGGTAACAGCATTCGCAGAATAAAAAAAATGCAACACTGCAACTAATATTTTTCCTTTGTACGAATGAGTATAAAAGCATGGATTTTCCATGCTTTTGGCGATTGTTCCTCATGTCTTGCCTTGTTTGCCATTCTTGTGTCGCAGACGTTCGTAATCGCTAGCGCTCACACTCTAGGCATTCGTATCAACAGCGATTGGTAACATGCATTTGCGCATTAATTTAAATGCAGGAGGCACATTCGGTGCTCTTTTATTGACGAGACAATCGAAACGCAATTTGAATGTACTCAAGCTGTTCTCTGGTAGTAAGAACACCTGACAGATGCATAGTCTCAAAACAACGCCATTACTCTGCCTCTTTTAAGGCGATTGAGAACAGGGTCTTTTAATGTAAAAATTACAGCACTTTGACAACACAGACTTTGACAAGCAAAAAACTGACCCGCTCCCACTTAAATCACAACAACCCTGTTTCTAAATAGTATTTATTGTGACCTTTGGGTTCACTCACTGAAGGCGCTTACCTTGGTAATCTGCTGTTGGCAATCCTCCAATTGTTTTTTATAATCTTCCTCCTTTATGCGCATTTCATCCTTCCATTGCTTGGTCTTGCTGTAAAATTGCTTCATGGTTTCATTAACTTTGCACAAAGTATCTGCAAGAAAAAGGTTTTTAAAAACCATTTATAAAAGACAATCGGTGAGAAAATGAATTACTTTTTAATTCTACATATTCGGACATGAAGTTTTTAAGTTTGTTGACATCAACGGCACTGGCCTCCATGGAGCAGAGACTGGGAAATTGCGAATAGACGCTGGTCTAAAAATAAAAGAGACATTGGCTTGCGATTGAAGAGTTTAGTTAGTTTAATTAAAATTTTTGGTTGAACCTTTAAAACATCTGCATTGACATCGCCTAGAATGAAGCTTGCAGCTAATGATCCATTTGCGGCTGCCCCTAAGGAAGATTGTGCACTGCTGTTGTTGCTATTTTTGATACTGCTGGTGATGAGCACGTTAGGCAAATCTACGTTACCAGTTTCAACAGTTCCATTCGACACTTCCTTAATACTCGCCTGTTGGGTGGAACCGTCCAGGGAAGATTTCTGCATGGGCTCTGAAGCTGTCAATGATTTATTTTCGTTGCCTTTTAATTCTTGGTGAATTAAGTCCAATTGCGTTTGGCCAATCGAGCGATACGAGTTGCACGAGTTGGGTTCATCTTGTAGTGATAGTGAGGATCTGGGTGATGTACCCAAAATAACAAAGGATTCTTCGTCAGACATGATGTCAGACATGCCGCTTAGTTAGTACACCTTAAAAAAAAATGTTCTGCAATGGTAAAAATGTTTGAACAGTTTGCAAGTTTATCAAATAGAATCTTTTTGAGTGGTTTCCCAATCTTCCCTTTGTTTTTTGTGTCAGCTTTTTGTGTTTATTTTTCTATTATGATTCAACAGTCGACTTGTTTCCTGTTGCAATCTAGCAAATGACCAAACAAGTTATGGTTTCTTAAATATAACGCTGAATTACAGTTTATAATTTACGTATTGATACTTAGCACTTACTTTTAGTTTATTTTGTACTGTTTATTTAATGTATTTTTGTTATTTAATACCTTGCAATTACAGCAATTCAGCAAAATATACGAGAATTAGTAACAGCTGGCAGTGCTACCAACTTCAAAAAATATTTAACCCTAAAGCATTAGTCAAAAATCCCTAAAATCGCTACAATTACCAGAAAATCCCCCAAAACAAAAAAAAGATCAATCAACATATTGGCCGCATTCAGCGCAGACAACTGTTGTGAACTGTAATGGTAGCTCTACCTTAGTTCACGATGTATTTCTCTGAATGTGTTGCTACTCTAGAAGTTAGATTCAATTAAATTTTTATGTAAATTTAATTCAATTGCAAAGGTTTCTCACTTAAATTTGCTGCGTTCTTTCTGCGTTTATTGGTTTAACAGCGTCCGTAACAGCATCTGACAGTTAAGCAACCAGATGTGTTCGCTAATTTATCAGTTTTAGTTAGCGCTACCAAATTTGAACCATTCAGCGAATTTTTACACAACAGTTGTCAACTGTTATCTGCGCTGAATGCGGCCATTGTTATACTCAAGGCTCATTAATAAGGTTGTGGCAATTGAGAGTGGCTCGGTCGAACTGTCAGAATGGATGAAAAGAAATCAAGAAAATGAATGTATAGAACAAAGAAAAGCACAGTGACAGTTCGAAAAAAGGCTGGAAAAGAGTACAATTCTCTGAAGTGCCACAACCTTATAAATGAGCTTTGGTTATAGTCTTTAATAATAAATGATTTAATATATTAAAAAAAATTTTGGTTTCTATTGAAAACAAGGTGATCGTGATATTAAATTTTTGTCAAACCATACAAAATCAGCTTTTCTGTCTCTTTCACAAGTTTGACAGCTTTAGCAAAATATTTAGACGTCACGTTAACCTTGTTTTCTTACACCATGGTAATGAGCAGGGAATGAAAAAGGGGAAGTTGCGGAGCAATTGCGTAGCAAAACCGGAGTAAATTAAAAAATTTCGTAGTTAATGGGTTTATCCAATGCGGCTCTAAAAAAACTCCCTAAAACTATAAAACTTCTAAAAAATTCCAGTTTTCTTTCGCCTCCCTAAATTTAGGGCAAAACGAAGTTGGCAGCACTGACAGCTGGTTATAAAATATTAAAATACCTTGACGCTTGTCCGCAATTGCAATTGCGTTGCCAACTATGCGTATTTTGATCTAAGTCTACTTTTGCACACGGCAATTCACAATTTAAATTTTTTTTACATGAGATCATTTGTAAAGAAAAATAGTTGGATTGACTTAATAGAAATTTATTGGACATATCAAGAAATGTGACAAATAATTTATAATAATTTTTAAAATAAACTTCTTCCAATGTTGATAATATTGATAATGCTACTAAAAATTTTCCGTCATCGCGATATGCTAACTTCGGTGTTTAAGAAAAAATTAAATTTGACGAAACACTTGATGAATATGAACACTTTTGTGGTCAAACGGTTTGACAAACGAATGGATGAGCGATTTGAAGCATGAACGGGGCTAATTTCAGAAGTACCGACGAAACACATACAAAAAAGCAAAAATAAAAAAATGCATTAAATTGCTTTTTTCTAGTGTTATTTGTATGGAAAAAAGTTGCTTTTATGTTGTGCTTAGCTCCGTTTTACAAAAAACTGCTATTTTCCCCAGCATGAAAGGTATATTAAGATAGAATTTATATATATTATATATATATTTTTAAATATACCTTTTCACGTTTTACTCTCTATCAATTTCCCTTCTTTTATAATTGTAAGCGCTTTTTCATTCACCTCTCTCTTTCTCAGTTATCTTGTTAATTTTAAATTGTGTTTTTTAATTATGGTCAGTTTCTCATGAAGCTCGACCAAAAAAACTTAACTTTATTTGTTTTATTTTTCGATAGCTTATGATGTGTAGCATATGTTCCCAAAGTGGTTTGGCCGATCACGATTGCATAAAAAAGTTATCGTATACGAAAGGAACCCATATTTCATAATAGCACTCGAGAAACCAAGAGCCAAATTTTAAAACGCGTTTTTTAAAATCATGTTTTACAAACTGCCCTCCACGATATCTCAAGATCTACTCAATAAATTATTTTGGATTTTTCCTTTATTTTAAAGTAAGTACAATTTATTGGATCCTAAAGTCAGATAATATTTGCCGGTTATTTTTATAGCACTTTAAAGAGCGAAAAATGTGAAAACTGTCAAATCTGCCATTTTTGCAAATTTTTAACTATTTATTGATATTATATAGGTTCAAGTTCTAGTAAATATATTATAATTTATACCATTTTTTTTGTTTTTTGTATCAAATGACATGAGCGTGCTGTGTGATGGAGGGCGTTTGGGTACCTTTTTCGACGTGACGTTTGACGGCGTATTGGCACTTATATTAAAAATCAATAAATAACTGTAAAAAACTCAAGGTGTTCATTAACTTCCTTCTATGGAAAACAAATCAATAACTTCACCGTGTTTTTGGACCTCTAGATGAGAATCAGCCCTTATGTAACTTTGCATTTACTATGGTTTTAGCCTATGAATTGTTATTATTATTGTTTTTTATCTTATTTTATAAAAAACTGTTCATACCAGGGAAAAAGCAGCTTTTTGTAAAATGCAACATAAAAACAGCTTTTTTTCCATACTTCTTAAATTCGAAAGTAATTTTTTGTCATATGTCAATAACAAATATAATCAACAAAGTCAATAAGTAAAGGATTGTAAGTATTTATATATATTTAGTTATAATATAGCAATTATAGTCATTTACATCTCTTTGATTCAAAAAAATATGAAAGGAAAAACGATTAGTCTGGACTGCTGTAGCACAGAAATGTCAAAATAAAAGCTAAAGCTGCATTATAGCCAGCATGAACGCAGTTCGAAAAAGCATGTTCGAAATTGCAAAAAGCAGCTTTTTTATGAGCATGAACATGGTTATTATTAACCAATTTTTCCTTAAACGTAACATAAAGGCAGCTTTTTCCACACACTTGAAAAAGGCAATTTAATGCAACTTTTATTCTGCTTTTTTGTATGTGTCACTCTGTGTTTCTTCGATACTTCTGAAATTCGAGGTTATTTTTTTTTATATGTCAATAGCCCTGTTCACACTTCAGATCGCTCATCATATCGTTTGCCAAATCGTTTGAGCTAGGGCTTTCAATCCCGATGGGTTTTTGGAAATCCCGGGATTTCGGGATTTGAAATATAGGATCCCGGGATCCTAGGATTTTTAGGGATCCCGAAATGCACATTTTTTAAAATAATGGCATTAGCTGTATTAAAACCAGGGACCGTTAATAGCTCTTTCTCTCAATTTCTGCGTTTTAGCAAAAAAAAATTGCATATTTTTTTTTTAAATAAAAATTCAAACTAAATCCTTATTCATACTTAAAATATTCAAAAACACTCAAAAGTTGATAAGACAACACTAAGACGAAATCATTATTACTAATGAAGACAAAAGTTACAGTTGTAATGTACAAAGAAGAATATAAGAAAAAAATTCAACAATAACTGAAGAAGTTAAATTTTGAAATACCATTTTGTATTTTTAGAGTAAAAACTTGTACATTTTATTATTGAAAAAATATAATCATTTGATATAACTGAATCACTGAATTTGACTTGAAAATTATCTTAAAAAATGACGATTATGGTATTATGATGTTTTTTTTTAATAAAAATCATAGCTTTTACGGTCCTTAATTAAAGACATTTTCTAAATTTTTAAATATTTTAATTATATAATAAGTTTATTTAAAAAAAAGTTTAGATATTTTATATATCAAAAAAGTTCAACATTTATTTAAGAATAAAAACCCAAAATATGTAAAATATCAAATAATATTTCCCTTTATTATAAACATAAAAATATGCACGTAAATAAGTTAAACAAAACATACAACATAAATTTATCTTTTAAAAATTTTAAAAAGAAAACAAAACCACGCCCATAGTGTTAATTATTTACTTCATCTTTACTCATAATTATTTATCATTAATTATTGTTTAAAATTAATAAAATTTGTTCTCATGTTTTTTTTAAAATATAACACTCTGTTGATTTGTGTATCTACATATGTAAACATTATAAGTTTATTCTTGCTAGCACTTAAGGAAATTGATAATAAATTAAATAAAATAAATAAATAAATAAAACTTCTTATTCAAATAAACTAGTTAGCTGTAAGTAAGATGTACGATGTGTATAAAATATTCCTTTTATAGTAAAAAAAACTATAGTATAGTAATAAAACTCTTGTTCAAAATTCCATGAAAGTTGGAACTAATATCACAACCAAAACAAACTTAAAAATGGATTTTCAAAGTGTGTAGAGAGATAAAAAAAGAACAGGGTGATTTCGATTTTAAAAAAACCCATTGTTTACTTTGTAGCTGCATTTATAGTAGCCGAAAAATTTTATATTTATATATATAAAACAAAGTCGTGAAATGTGTTTGAAATTCCATAACTCAAGAACGAAGCGTCCGATTTGCTTGAACAACTGAACTAAAAATGGGCGTTTTCGCACTATGTTTACGCCCCTTTTTCAGGGGATAAGCATGAAGTGAAGCAAAGTTCGATAGGTATAAACTAAATTAAGCTCAAATTTTGGTGCTCGATTTGTTTTCAGTTCTAGGTGGTTTAAGGGAAAATATTTTGCCACACCCTCTTTTACCGCCTTCAAATCAACAAAAATGCTGTATTTTTGATGGTTTTGGTTGTATTAAACTAAAATTTGGTAATTTAGTTTATATAGTTACATTCGGTAGTGTATACAAAAATTTTGAAAATATAAAAAAATTAGCATGAAAATTCATATATGGCAGCAAGGCATTGGAAGGACAACGTCTGCCGGGGAATATTTTTATACATAAAGATCTTCCGTACATGGCTTTGTCACTGAACTTCTCCTTAACAGTATTTGAGAGTATAACTCAGAAACGAGTTGAGAAATTGTCATGATTCTTTCACTACACCATTACTTTTTATGCAAACAAAATTACAAAAATACAAAATGAATAAACATAAAAAAAAACCTTAAATTTTTATGACAGTTAGGCTTGATTTTTCGATCGTATAAAACGTTTTTAAGTTTTTACGATAGGCACTTCAAATAAATTCTACATGCGTGCATATCATATGAAAGAATATTAAAAAAGCCATTTTTGGTAGAAATAAAGAAATTCGTTAAGGTTGTTTTGGGAAAATTATAAAAATTAGAAGGGAAAAGAAAATGAAAAGGATTGAAACACAATTGGACGAACAATTAATCAGAATTTAAAAAAAAAGAAAAAATTGTAATATGACCGAGGTATTCACTTTCAAAGCCAGCACTTTCATTTTGGATTTATTTTTTCTATTTCACCAAAAAATAATATTAGTACTAAAAACTTCTTGTGTGTTTCAGGTACGAAAGATAAGTCATGAGTTGTGCATGTTTTTATATTGAAACTTGGTGTATATGTGCTATGAGACCAAGTGGTGGCCACTTTATACATAAATATTGCCACGCCTCTTTTTACCGCCTCTTTTTTACACACAAAACCGTTTGTGCAGTGCCTTTGAAGATCTCAGGAACGATAACATCTTAGGTCACCAAAATTACGACATCTGTTATCAAGGTTCATATCTAAAATTATAAAAAAACTAAAGTTGCCACACCCCCTATAACTGTCCACAAATTAATTGAAATGCTATATTTCAGACGATTTTTGCTGTATTGGAAAAAAAATTGTATTTTAGTTCGTATAGTTACTCTTGGCAACTCAGCTAAAAATGGGCGTGTTCGAACTATAACTATGCCCACTTTTCAGAAAGCATTATAATTACTGAGTTTTGCATGTTTTATAATTAAACTTAGTGTATATGTGCTTTGAAACACAGTAGTGGTCATTACATATATAAATGTAGTCACGCCTATTTTTACCGCCCTTCTATGTATACACAATCGTTTATGCTGTGTCTCTTAACATCTCAGAAACGGAAACATCTTGGGCCAGCAAATATACAACATTTGTTATTAAGGTAAATATATGGGTAAAAAAATAGCCACACCCCCTTTTACCACCCACAATTAAATAAAAATGCTTTGACGGTTTTGATAGTCACGAATTGAAGCTTCAACAAGAAGCGTGTGGCATGTGTGGCTCGAATGGCACGTTGTTTGGACACTTCCACACTTTTCAAAAATTCACAAAATGAAAATTACTACAAAGAAATTAGTTGAATTGGGGCAGTGCAACGTCTGTCGGGCCCGCTAGATTACTATATATTTCACTCTTGCTTTCGTGTACGAAATTTCTTGCAATTTACTTTCAAAGTTTCGTCGGCGAAAATTTGGACACTTGTATTAAATTTTCCTTCACGGTTTGTAAGGGCAACTCCGCAAATTTCGTCGGCGATTGAAAATTTTCGTACATGAATCTTTCATGAATCCTTAAGGATACAGCCAACTGGGAACCTTGATAAACGAAAACAAGAACTGAAAAAGAAGCACAAAATGGTCTAGAATAAAAATAACTTTGTTCAAGAGTGTCACCACTACAGTTGCATCGACCAACAAAACCAATTTATCGACTGTGAGCACCACATC
Organism: Dichetophora obliterata; assembly: GCA_963920525.1. Classification (NCBI taxonomy): domain Eukaryota; kingdom Metazoa; phylum Arthropoda; class Insecta; order Diptera; family Sciomyzidae; genus Dichetophora; species Dichetophora obliterata. The sequence goes on from OY986437.1 coordinate 117,412,398, forward strand.
ACAGAAGCAATGAAGCACCCTTAAGACCTAACCAAAATAAACGAGTCGCTACGTAACGAGTTAAGACAAAAATGTTCGCTTAAATGCAATTCAATATTGCTGTCCAAAATAGACACACGTCAACTCATCGAAACTGAACGAAACGGTTTGACAAAATGTTTTGTTCCGTAAGATCCGAACCTTTAGCGTATCAACTCGTCAACAACAGCTGTTCAAAGTGTGCGACATTTTTTTCACTCATAATTCACAGATGTTTATTTAATAATTAACAAAGTAGTAATTGTACATTAGTTTATAACTAAAAGAAACTCTGTTCGCAATTAATCAGCTGTTTCAGACGAGTTGAGCAAATCGTTTCATTTTGGAAATCGGATACAATGAATATCCCCAGTTCAGATACATTGAATCTAGTCGGCTGTTTTTCATTAACGCAATAAGACTTTGGAATTCCCTACGAAATAACTTAAAACGCGTTAATAACAAAACAAACTTTAAGCAATTAGTTCTTGCATACTTTTCTTAACTCTTTCTTATCTCTCTTTTTTTATTTCCTTAAATCAAATTCTTTTATTTATTTTTCTTGTTTTACGGATACCGTTTAAATAAAAATAATTTTTATCTTTTAAAATTTTAAATCTAAATTTAATTTATCTTTTAAAATCTTTTAAAATTTGTTTACTATTTTTTCTTCTTAAGTTGTTGTTATGCCAATTGTAATTTGTAATTTTTATTTAGAATTTCTTAATCGTTGCATTTAAAAAAGCTTTTTCTTGTATGCTAATATAATTTTTCAATTAATTCAAATAAATTCAAATGGAAAGCAATAAAAATTATTTGCGTGAAAACACGAAGAAAACTAACTTTTTCCAGAAATCTGACCTAGTTAGATCGTTTTTTCGCCCCCGTAAGTCCATGTATTGAAAATGTCATCAAAATCGCTTGGGATATAAACTTTCCTAACGTCCTCATAGGAAATGCCAGATTTTTGGAATCGAACTTCGGGTTTGAACACTTTTTGGGATGCACATAGGGGTATTTCACCGGTTTGGGCTGCCAAAAGTCAATTTTATAAAACACAGATATGATAAAAAAAAAAATCATTTTTGCAATGTTTAATAGTGTTGAATACATCCCAATGGTCGTACAAAGTTAAAATCAAATAAAAAACTTGAATAAAAACTATTTTCCGAATAAAATAATTTTGGCTGCCTAAGGGTCAGTTTCTTCACCTCCTTCTAAATTTAATGCTATATCGTGGAAGACTGCTAAATATAGAAGGGATTCTAAATTTTAGAACTCCTGCTAAATATTTATGTTTTTTCACTATAGCTTCTGATTTTGAAGACGAATTCTAGAGTTAACATAGAAGTAGTTTTTTCCCAATGGGAATTTTAATTTTTCTAAGAATTTGACACATTTTGACGGAAAGTTAGAACTAGATTTTGACACAAAAATAAAATAATAATAAAATTAAAAATAAAAACGGTTTGTCTGTAGCACAAATTTACAGAAAAATTATAATTTACGCTTCAGCACCGAATTGTTAAAAATAGTCTGGTCATGTGTTGACCCAGGCCAACGAGTAACTATTTCAAGCACTTTTAAATTAGCGGACGCTACCGTTTGCACGTTGAATGAAAACCAACCCTTTCGGTTTCGATAAACCTCAGCATGTTCGCCACCCGGGGATTGTATCCGAATGTGAGTACAATCAACTGCACCGATAGTGCGTGAAAATTTTACGATTTTGTAAAATTACGTTGATGCTAAACAAAATAAATAATAATATATCAGCTAATTTTATAATAAAAACACAGACTATTTATATACCTTCAGATATTTCTTGTTCGGTTCCTGGCATTCGAATAAAACCTTTGGAATGTTTGCAAATTGCTTTGGCTACGCGCGGCAAAACACAGCAAATAGACAAAGCAGACATGCCAACAATATCAGCAATCGCAATCTCCATCGAACCTAATGCGCAAAACCGCAGCAAAATCAAAAGTTGCGTTATTGGCCGAGTGTACCGTGACCTTTAATTGACCAATAATACCAATTATCATTTTGAATAAAGGATAAACTATTTCAATTCAATACCTTTAGTCGGTAAATTTCAAATCACTATCAATGAGTGCTAGAATTTTCGCTGCAGTTGGTTTTGTTATGCGAAAGCGGAATAAAAATCGGTGTCGTCTCATTTATCCATATTAATTCGCGGGAACATTTTTTACTCCCGACGAACCGACACTAGCATCCTCCCATCAATCACGTCGTCTGTTCTCCAATTTTTCACCTCCCACACACGATTTAATAGAGACGAGGTCATAATTATTGTAAATTATCGACTGGTGATGAAGTAAAATTAAAGCTGATGAAAGATAAAACGTCGAAAATCGCTTTCCAACTCAAAAATCCTCCTTCCAAGTGGAAATAGAAGGCCAACATTGGCCTTCCAGTTAAATCGCCTGCTAACGCTAGCTGACTTCTAACTTAGCAAACGGTCGTATTCTAAACTCTAGCTAAGTCGGTGAAGAAACAAAATTTTTTTTCTAATTTAGAAATTTCCTCCTAGAATGACTTCCAGCTCTTAGCAGGAGGTGAAGAAATTAGCCCTAAATCGGTCAAATTGTTTTATGCAATGTTGAATATGTCTCAATGATTGTGTTGTGTTAAAATCAAATTGAATAGAATTGAATATAAATATTTACCGAATAAATTAATTTTGGCTGCCTGAATCGGTCAAATACCCCAATGTGCGCTTAACAAACAAACAAGCAAATATTGCTCGTTTAATAGTAGAGTGCGGTGGGGTTAAGCGCTTCGCTTTTTTGGAGGCTCAATTTTTTAATGGTTTTGGGCTTATATCACAAGAATGGATATTTTTCGTAATTTGTATGTGCTCGGATTTGACTATTTTCAATTTCGGCAAAAAATTATGGGGATACTTCAAAAATGTTCGTTTTTCGATTTTTGAAAAAGGGTAGGGTGAAACGTTGGTGAAATGAGGGAAAAATCGTGTGAAATTTATTATGCTTGGTTTTCACTATGCCATTTTTATGACGACACAAAAGTTAATCACCTGAAATATCATCTCAATAAAACTCTAGAAGATTTTCTGCATAGCTCCATATTTATTCGTTTTTAATTTTCAAGATTGCCAAAGTTAGAAAAAATTTGATTGACAAAAACTGACCACTAAAAATGACATAGTGAAAACCAAGCATTACTCATCGCTTATATCGAGGCCTGTCGCATTTGTTGCAATGAATTGAGTTGTTCGAATTCAATTTTTTTGGCATCAATTCCGAACACAACAAGCAGAAGTCTCGGTCTTCTTCGGAAGAGGGTTCCTGACGATGACGCTGTTTCTTGGCAGCAAATTTCATCGGGCCAATATCAGCCAAAGTTGAACGTAGAGAAGATGTGGAATCAGAGACGGATGTAGAAGCCTGAACTGATTGGACGCATATACTAACTAGCACCTCCTGATGTAGACACCTCCTTTTTCGAGCCAACGTCCGTATTATCAGGAACGACTAGCATATTTGGCACATATTCAGCCGTTTTCGGATCTTCGGCCATTAGACTTTCGCCGCAAGAAAGTCATCGCTGAATATGCTCGCGTTCAGAGGATAGATGTCAGTGGCTTCGAAACCAGTTCTAATATTCCGCTGAGTCACGGCCTACATCATGGCCTTATCAGAAAGGTCCAGCATTTGGAGCACACGGCCAACCTGCGACTGACACCATTTCATACACTTCTGCGTGAATACGCGCTTGAAGGGCCCGAAGACCGAAACATCTAAAGGCTACGTTTGCCGGCTGTAATGTGGTGGAAGAGTTACAATCTCGATACCGTTGGCTATGCATAAAGTCTTGAACACATTCGGCACAACAAGCGACGAGCTCCATTCTGTCGTTGTAGAGATATGTTGACCGACTTGATTTTAATAAACGCGACAGCAACAACCTTCAGCAGCAAATGTTTACCATTTGATATTTACAATCAATTATTTTTGTGGATTTGTGCTCATTTAATATATAAACGTAGTTCTATAAATTTAATTTGTAACATTTGTAGCACGAAACAATAACAAATGTATACAATGGAAGAAATTTCCTTTTGTAGCGTGTCAAATTAGAATTAAATTGAAGCTGGCGACAACGGCATTCGATGCCACGCGACAATGTCGTCGTAAAAGTCTCCAAGTATTCTTCCCATAAGAATTACACGGAAATTAAAAGTGATATTAGGCGCTCGTCGCCTGTCGCGAGCTATGTGTTTACTGCTTTAGTCGACACAAAAACACTAAATACGCATTAAAATGGCGTTTGTGAAACGCTTCACCCCACTACGGCCATTTTGAAAACACGGCTGGCATCACACAACCACACTATAGACATTTCACACCCACTTCATATTTTTTAAGAAAAACATTAAACCAACACGACCTGACACCTTGAATTTGTGTTAAGTAGTTCGCATTAAACACGATAAATTCACTTGATCAAAAAACTTTTGAAAACAAATTTTACCACTGTTTTGGAAGAGCCACACAACGTACGTCTGAACGCTTTGCTGTATCATGAAAAATTGTGCGGTAATGAAAGCAACACGTGACGGTATGACACTTGGCTATATGTTACCCGGCGTCTCCGCAGGCAATCTAACAGATATGAGCTATATCAAAACAAAGTTTTGTGTGTGGGCATTTCATATCTTGATATACGCATTTGTGAGATGGCGTCAAACACGAATATCGCTGCATTGAAGCGCTTAAAAATTTAAAAAAAATTGCACGAAGTTGCTAATGAACAGCAAAAAAGGCAAGCATATAACGTATGGTGAATGAAATCGTGACACATTTTTAACGAATGACATATAAATGACGTTTAAATTGCAACAACAACTTATTATGGATAAAAATTAACGGGATATATCATTCATCACGCGGGATAGAAATGTTTGCAAAAATATGCATTTAGAGCCCAAACAGAACCAAAGCGGATGTCGGATGGCGGGCCTCTCTCGGCGAAATCCGCTGAGAACACGTCTAGAATTGGAGCGGTGGCGGTTGCTGGATCACGGTTGCATTTTATTTGGGAATGATATGGGAATGAATGAAAGAAATAGAAATAAATATGGGTTCTGGAAAAAATGTGTGATAAGTGTCACCAAAGTTCGCGCTCGCTTGAAAGCTGAAACGCAAGGACGATGTGCTTACAGACAGCCAGAAAATATGAAGTTGATAAAAAAACACAATTCGTCAAAAGTTCTGATTTCGATTCGATTCGCGTCGTTTTAACACCGAGGTCGTGAAGTGCGACTAGCCAACAGTAATTGTGTTTGTGGTCCACCCGCTGATGCGACTGACACAATCAAAGTACAGTTTTTAAATAGAATCAAAAAGATTCGTAATTGGTGATGTCGTTATAACGCCATTTATTACGATTTGGCCAAATAATTTCCTCTTCACTGATTATTCTTCTTGAGCTAGGGAAGCCTAGCTTTCGGAGTAACTTAAATTAAAAAAAAACAATTAGAAAGAATTTACAATCAAAGAATATTCAACACAAGAAAAAAATCCGCTCCAAAGAATACAGTAAACTATTAATACAAAACCCGATTAGGAAAGCTCTTCAAAATTTTTTTGCACCCAACTCTTCTTATATTTTTGTGATGGACGACGAGGCCTACTTTACGATTGATGGCAACGAGTGGCAGGAAAAATATTATTTTGAGTCTTCCAATGTGATAAAATCAGAGAAGAACAAATATATTTATAATACCAAGTTCCCAGAGAAAGTTCTGTTGTGGTTGGCTAGTAGAGAGCGTGGAATCAGCGAACCCGTATTTTTCAAAGGAGGCTTGGCGGTGACATCACAGATTCCTTCCAGTACTGGAAATCACTCATGACTTTCAACGGTCATAATTTCATGCATGAATGCTAGCTAGTGAATAATTAACTAGTACCCGAGGTAATGCAGCAGGTAGTGGTAATTTAATTATTTTCTTCTTCCACATAAATTCGCAAAAAAATTAAATGATGTGAAAAGAAGAGGTACAGTGTACAAGTTGTATTAGCTAGTGGTAACAAAACTAATGTAGTAGCCATTGAATGGTAATTGGAATCATTACCGGCAAGGACATCTCCGTGTTAAATTCATGAGTGAAAGCTATAGCCGGTAACCAGCAGAGATTATCGATAGCTAGTGAACTCACTCATTCGTCACTGGTGAGCCGTACTGGAGGGCTAACAAAGAAAGGTGCATACCAGCGCACATTTCATTTGTAAGTAGCACCGACGGGAAAAAATAGTTTTTTTGACTAGACCTGGCGTCTGCACATTACGCTTACGCAACTCTCGATGTTTTGAAGTCACGTGAAATTTTGAGTATGTGCAGAAAAATTTAAAATCGCGGAATGTTCCACAATTGCGGCCAATCAGAAATTTTTGGGATAACTTTAAGAGGAAGGTTTACAGTAACCCATATCGACAAAAAAATATTGAAAGCTAAATTAATAAAATTAAAAAAGATTTAAAAGAAATAAAGGCGTCTGGAATTCAGAAGTCGATGAAAGACGTACCAAAATAAAAAAAAAATACGAAAAGCAAACCGCGATGGAATTGAAGCTATTCTTTACAATTTTAAAAATTAGAAATTTTAGCAAGCCCTTAAAAGATTCACTGCATAAGTTTGCGTAAATATTACTGTTGAATAAACCTAATAAAAATATTACTAAATATACTTATGAAATCTTTGTATAATTTATTTAGGTTTTAACTCTTTTTGGCTGATTGAAAAATACTTCCAAAATTTGGAGAATATTATAAAAAAACCGAATTATTTTTTACAATTTTGACAATGAGGAAATGAGAGATAGACATTTGGCTATGTACTATAAATAAAAAATTTATTTATAAAAATAAATTTATATAACATATTTTTAAAACATGTTTTTCTGCCGTTTAGCCAGTGTGCGACAAACACTACAGGAGGTAGTGATTATTCTTTTGTGTTAATATTCCTTTAGCAAATAATGTGAGGAGACATTTTTAAAATTTTTTAACAAACAGAGAAGACACGTCACATTAACCTAACAAATTAACTCGCGGAACTAGATAGTTCCGCGGACATATAATATTTGTCGACAATATTTGTGATAAAATAATTAAAAATAAATCAAATAAAAATAAATAAAAAACGGATTTCTAAGGATTTGTTTTTAAAATTCCAAAAGAATTTATAAAATATATATGTCCCACCAAAATTTCTCACGTTTGGACACCCGCCCTCAGATATTAACAAATAGTAGCAAATATTTCCATATGTTAGCATATCGCTATCACTAATAGATCTTTGGCAATATATAGCTTCAGTCAGTCAATATAAGCGAAAATTTAAAATAACCCTAATTTGTATAAACTATTTGAATATTCATATTAATGTTTTTCCTTTAACGATTAAAATTTCCCATATCGTAAAATCGTAACATTCCAAGCCTTTGTTAAAGGAACGAAACTTTAGACATCTGATTAATATGCCATGCCATATGTCAAAAACAGATGGTAAAAATAATGAGAATTAACGTAACTGAAACATTTATCATGCAGAAACAAAGCAAAAAGGAGGAATTAGTAAAATATTTCAAACTGAATTAAAAAAATATTTTAAAGACCAGCGTACAAAAGAAACAGAAAAGCCACCACAAAAGTTTCAACAGTTTGACAGCTAAAAGTTTAAGCATACTTGTTTGCATAGTTTAACTACTGAAATTGTTGCTTAACATCGTAAAAAACTTTTTATACAAAATATTTCAAAATTCACGATTTGCTTAGAACTAAGCAGTTTAAGAAGTGAAAGCAGTTTCCGGGGAGTTAAGGGAATACCATTATTGTCTTATGTCTATTCGACACTTTGAAGGGAAGCTATGTCAACTTTTCAAATTGCCTTGCGCTAGAGATGGGTCGTTCCAAATCTTCTGCGGAACTATGTTCGCAGTCGGACATAGTTCCAATCGTTCCTTCGATTCATTTTTAGCATCTCTAGACAGTTCCGGTTGCAATGATTTTTTTTTCAAATTAAGCAATATGAATCGACATCTCTTTTACACATATTAGAGATTAAAGAGCTATTATATGAAATGGTAATATGACATATTGTCGTTCTTGTTGTGCGCAATGCTCGGTTTGTTTTGTTTTTAACATGCTTTCAATCAATTAAATAAATGGAACTGGAACTATCTAGTTCCGCGGACATTTTAAAATCTGCAACATATGATATCAGTGTTGGGAACATTGATGATTTATCGTCATTTTGACAATTTTTGGCACAAATTATGACGTAACGATTTTCTTTAATTTTTATGCCAAAAATTACGATTTTAAGTTGACTCGTTTTTTTTTACTATTAAAAACTTAAGTTGGCAAGAGATTAAAGTTCAGATTCAAATTTAATTTGAACTTAACTTGGGCCGTAAAAGCGTACTGCATTGTTTCTGATGCTGTCAAACTGTTACAATAATGATGAGTGTGTGGCCTTTTATGTTTTCTTTTCTTTCTTTCTTTCTTTGTTTCTTCCTTTTTGCAGCCAAACGCAGTTCAATTGGATTATATTGCAGTTCAAATAAAGCATTTTATTCTGCAATTTTTACAAAAAAATGAAGTTATTTCCAATCTTGATATAAAATTACCTTGTGGTAAAATAGTAGCTTGAAATCAAATTTTAAACAGAATTTTTTATGAATTTCAAACTCTAATTGAATCTAATAATTTTTACCCTTTTTAATACATCTATTACATTTTTTATTAATAGTCACTGAATTTTTAAAGATGTTGAGTAAACTTATATAAATAAATATGCTTTTGAACAAAAATTTACTGTGTTGTAGTATTTATTTGTAGTAAATGACGATTTTGACGATTTTCATGGTGTGAAAATGACTACTTTTTTTTTCATCCCATCCCTGTATGAGATGCATGAGTTTCATATTTATATACGTTTATGAGGAACGGCTTGAATGCTCTATTGAATGAACGAGACACATTATTATGCACATTGTTTTGTTCATTTGGTTAAACATTCAAACGGGCGGAACGAGATAATTCCGGGACATGTTTTGCTTCCGAGACAACTGCTTCATAAACGGAGATAATTATTTTGCCTGAATCAAGCAAATGTGTTGCTTAAAAGCAAAACTTTGCTCAATCACGCTGTGATTTCAAAAAGATTAGGAAAATATTGCTTAATTCAAATCACTCCTCATGTCTTTAGAAAAGCAAAATAATATGAAATTCAAGCAAAATTTTGCTAAGTTATAATAAAATGCAAAAGCAAATTTATACTTAATTCAAAGCAAGTTTTTACTAAATTATTATAAACTCAAATAGCACATTTTTACTAAACCCAAGCAAATATTTGCTAAGTTATTATAAACTCAAATAGCAATTTTTTACTAAATTCAAGCAAATTTTTTTTCAAACACACGAGCACAAGCTTATTCCTAATGAAGAAAATTAGGCGGCGATTAGTTAACAACTGCGGTGGTTGAATGGACAAGCCCATGCACTTGCACTCACGCGGCTGAGGTTCAAGTCTCCGGATAATGGTAATTTTTAAATTTAATTTAATGTGAATAATTATTTTACTTTAAAAATATGCTAAATTTCAGCAAAAACTAATCAAAATTTGCTTTTCCAATTTATAATAACTTCGCAAATATTTGCTTGAATTATAAATTTTCTATTATAAACAGGGCTGCCAACTCGTTTCAATCAAATTCCCCTATTCTGGTAATCGATTACCCCCATTTTGCAGCCGATTCCCAACCAACAAATGTATGTGCTTCAAAACATTCTTTATTCAACAAATATTGTGATAAGTAGGATTTTTTAGCCCATATTCAAACATCCACAAAAAATTTGATAAAACACTTTTAAAAAATAACATAAAACATTATATAAAATAGGTTGTAAGAAACGACTAGAGTATAGCCTCTTAAAATTTAAGTTTAAACGTGCTTTAAAATTTTTTTACTTTTTCTTAAAGCATTTGAAGCATTTTTGTATTATTGACTTTTTTATAAAAGCTATATACATTGCATATTTGTGGTTAAGACTTATGTGCAAAATTAAAGTCATTTAGCCCTATTGGGAATAACTTTTACGCAGATAAACTACGGTTGATAAACAAATTTGTATTAAAAATTTTCAAAATATGCTTAAGCTTTATTTAAAAAGTGAAAACTCCCTTTTCCAAATCCGCGTGAAAACTTATTCCCGATAGGGCTGATTAAGTTTATTTTTTGGAATTGAAAGAGATTTTACCGTTTTGGTAAAGTCACTTTGTATGGGAGTTAGGCGTGATTTTCTTCAGATTTTGACAAATTTTAAATATGTGATGAATATTTCACGCCAAAGCATGTGTGCAAAATTTCAAGTTAATATATTCATTTTTGTGGCATTTAAAGAGATCACTTTTGCTAAAATCCGTTTTGCTAAAATCACTTTGTATGAGAGGTAGACGTGGTTTTCATTCGATTTTGCTAGGTCTTAGTTTTTTTAACCCGAAACACCCTGTCGTTGCCATATGGCAACGCAAACACAAACACTTAAAATGTGCTTGCTTTAGTTTAAACCATTTTATATTTGCCTTAACAGGTCATTCTGAAAATTTACTCAGCGTGATTCAGGTTAATATAAGCATATGCTTTTAATTTTATTCAAAATTGCGGATGTAGTTGATAGGCAGACAGACGGACCTGGCTAAACCAACTCAGGAGGTGATGTTGATCAACAATAAATATACTTTTTTATACCTACCACGCCTTCTTATTAGCTTTAAAAACGGAGTGACAAAGTTAATATAGCCCTTACGCAAAACGCGTGGGGATTAAAAAACAAGTTAGCCTCTTGTTATCACTTCTTGTGATCGTAAATTAGCTGATTAAATCAGTCAAAGCGAATGCCAAAAAAGGAAAGCTGGAGAAATGCATGTTGCCAACTGAGGTTTTTAATGCAATTTTTAAATGAATTTATAAACAAAAGTAAAATGAAGTTAATTCCCTCCAAAAATTAACTCCTTCCCCCACTCCCCCATCGAGCCAAAGTTCCACCCAAATGGGGGAATTCCCCCTGAGTTGGCAACCCTGATTATAAACTAGAATAGCAAATTTTGATCAGTTTTTGCTGAAATCTAGCATAATTTTGAAATGGCTGAGATGCAAGAGCAAGTTTTGCTTAACCGCAATACAAATTTAGCAAACAGTTTAGAATGAAATTGTAGATAAAGAATCTAGAATAAGTTTGATATATTATGCATATGAGTATCGCATTTATGAAAAGCAGATTTAATAATATTTTCCCCTTCTACAGTTCAAAGAAACTATACAGTTCTGCAGACATAGTTCCGCTGCAAGAATGATAGAATACGGCTGTTCACATTTCAAACCGCTCATCAAATCGATCATCAACTGATTTGACAAATGATTTGACCAACAGAATTTGTATGGATTTGATGGCGATTTGACGAGTGTGAACACTCATCAAATCGTTGGTCAAATCGTTTGATGAAAATCAAAATTTTTTGATTTTTCTGCTGATTTGACGAATGATTTGACGAGTGTGAACACTCGTCAAATTGTGTAGTACGATTTTATCAGTTCTAAAAAGTTTTCAACCTGAGCACATCGCGGTAAAAGAGGGAGCGGAAGAAAATAATAGCAAAATAATAATAAATAACTGTTGCAAATAATTTATAATAATTTATAAAATAATTTATTCTTCTTCCAATACGATTTTAATAACAAGTGGTATTAATAATTTTCCGTCATCGCGATGTGCTTACTTCGGTGTTCAAGATAAAATGAAATTTGATGAGTCTGAACACTTTTGTGGTCAAACGATTTGACCAATGATTTGATGAGCGGTTTGAAATGTGAACAGCCCTAATACAAAGATTGCGCCGAAGACAAGAAAATGAGTACAACAAAATTGTCGTTCTGCGCATGTACGTCATAATATCAATGCTGTTTTGGAGAGCGTTCACTTTGCATACGATTTCTACACAGAAATGAAAGTTGCATACATTTTAGTTTGTATAATTAAAATAAAAGAATTAAGAAGCAATTTATTGGAACGAGAAGAAGGTAAATTTATTAAGTACTCCTTTGCATACATTATTTTTACTGTTATTTTATTGCAGCCAGTAAGCAGCTTAGTCAAAAAAAAAAATTTGTCTGAGAAACCAACTTCAGTGAGCATTATTTTTCGACTTGGATTTTATAAAAATGTTTAATACGAGTTTAATTGATGTACTTTAACCATTCCCAGATATTTTATTTCCATTTATTTTCCTGTGAATTGAAAGGACAAATAAATTATAGTTCCAAGTTTTTAAATAATGAAACAAATTTTGTTAAGTTAATATATTTTTGTTTTCGTTTGTGCGCGTTTTCTACAATTTCTTGGTTTAATTTTTGTATTTATTGCAAGCATCAGGTTTCTAAAACATATTTGTTTGCTTTTGTTACCACAATTAGCAGCTGCACACTTCATTTTTTAAATTTTAAGTTAAAAACTCGCAAATATACTTCGATATATACACAATTAAATAAAACACAACCGATCGCAGTACGCTTCTCAAAGAAATAAAATATTGTGACGTAGTCAACTGAACATATGGTTGTCAAACTCGATTAGCAGAAGTAACGGACCTGCGCAAAGCGTAATCTCTTATTCTATCATTCTTGGTTCCGCTGTATAAAAGAAACGTTCCATGTTCGTTTCGACATCGGAACCGTTTAGCAGAAGCCTACGTTGCGCATTTTAAAATAGTTATCTAAATAATATCTAAAATAATTTTCAAAAATGCCCAAAAACACAATACTAATTGTTTTTTTTTTAAATTAATCTACTTAACTCTATAGATATTTATGGATTTCACAGATCTTACAGATATTTATTAACATACATATATACATACTTTTTAAATTTTTCAGAGCTTACGTTCACTTTTTTTACTAATAACGAGGCAGTTATTATTTTTCTTTGATACGATTGAATTTCAGATCTTAGATTTTTGATACAGTTATTTTATAAGGTCACCGGTATCATTATAATCCGTTATTACTTTAAATAACTTACTTATATTACAAACTTTAAAACAATGTTGTTGCACTAAATACAAGTGTTGTAGACTGTCTTAGGTCTGGTTAAGTACTGGTTTCTTAGCATCTTAAACATTTCGAATGGCTTATCGTTTTAATTTATATGATTGGTTAAAGCTAAAACTCACTCATATATAAAATATACTATGCATCTGTAATATGTCCTTAAGCTCGTTACGAGTGTTCAGGTAGTCTTTGTGTTTTTATTCTAAGTATAGTCAAAATTTCCCAAGTGTTTTAAATTTTTGTACCTAGAATTGTTGTCCTTAATTATATATAATAAGCTGCTTTATCATTTGTAGACCTGTGAGCAAATATGTATTAAGATACATGCATAGGCTAATTAAGGAGCTCTGAAGCGTTATTCTTAAATGAACTTTTATAATTTTTGAAAAAGGACCATCTTACTTTGGTTCAGGCAACGAGTATATCTTTACTATTATATAAAAATGAAACTTTTAAAAAGGTAGCACGTTTGTGGTCGCCAGTAAACGCAAGAACCGCTGAACGGTTTTATGTGAAATTTTCACTATTTGATTCAGACATTTCCTGCCTAAACAGTAAAATACATCTGAAAATTATGTATGAACATATGAAAGATCTTTCCAATTCCAATAAAAAAGTCTAAAATGACATGCATCTACGATCAATGGTTTTGTCATTAAATTGACATTTAATAAAAAATTAAATCATTTTCTTGCAAGCAGGTTGCCTGTTGATTGACTTTAATGCTGTTACTGCTTGCAGCTTTAGTTTCGTTGTTGTTGCGTGTTTCTTTGTAACTACAACAACAGTTGTGTGTTGGGATGACAAGAGAACAACGTGTGTAGTTTTTATCAGAGATAAAGATATGGAAAACTCCGTTGGAGAGGGATAGCACTATGCTCAATTTTACGTTAAATTGGCTCGAATACTAGCACAAAACATTTATATGTGGTCGTAAAATCAACGGAAAACAACCCTGGTTTATGGTAGATTTAAGAATTTCACCAGTTACGTTTGAGGTCCGATAACTGTAAAACTGCATATTATTGGAACAAAATGGGTAACAAAATGGTATACCACAAAAGACTTCAGAAAAGCAATGAAAATCATCACTGAAAAATCATGGTGAAATTATCTTAGAATAATTACACCATAGGAATACGTCCAAGCAGTGTTGTCGTTACGAAAAATTTATGGATAATTTTTTAAGCCTTATATATGATTATATGTTTTTATTTGCAAAAATATAAAAAGTAGGCATTTCTTTAAATTCGACAAAAATGTTAAGAAAAATTATGTCATTGAGTCATTTTTGGACAGTATTTTTTTATCAAAAAATGCATTAACGCAACCTCTTAACAAAGAACTTTACAATTTTGTCATAAATATATTAAGTCTGCCTCATAGCACAGCTGCTGCTGAATGGATTTTTTCCAATTTAAAGCTTACTATAAACGATAAGACTAGTAGATTTTTTGAGAATAGGTAAAGTATATTGTTTTGCAAAATACATAAAACGAATAACTTTTAAATTTAATATAAATAAAGGGCAATAGCTACCCATTTTATTTATATTACATTAAACTGAATAAGCTTTTAAATTACTTTTTTTATGTATTTATATATTATTTTGTATCATAGCTGTTAAATAATTACTACTAATCGTATTCATTAGCAATTCGATTATTTTTTTAAAAATATGAAATTATTGATTAAGTACAATACTTTTATGTTTGTAATCGTAATATAATAATAACAATCAGAAAATAATTACGATTACTTCAGATGACGAAAATAATCAAAACTAATTAAAAGTAATCAAGAAAAATAATCCGACTAATTTTAGAAATTATGCCTAATTCTTTTTGATTATTTAAAAAATTTCAGTCTAAAATACTAAAAATGTTGTTAAATTTTTTTGATAAACAAACATAGATATGTTTAATTATTAAACAAAGATTGTCAAAAAAATGCATTATAACATTTGCTCTGTTAATTTTGTCAAGCACTTTATTTCTTCTTTCTTGTTTTTTGAAAATCTTTTTTAATGATTGTATACATATATTTTTATTAATGAATAATATTTTACAAGTAGTACTTTATTGAGTCTTTAATTAATCGATATAGCATAAGCATTAGCACCGGCAACAAAAAGGAACCATGAACCCAAAGTTCATACTGTGGCTCCCGACACTTTTGTTAATAAAACTTATTAAGTTTTCGTATAACTGTTATTCGTATAACTGTGTTAACTGAAAAAGCCGTATCAGTGTATGGGCGATTTCAGTTAAAAATGACTGGTTGCACTTCACAACCTCACCGTTGAAACGATGCGAGTCGACCTCAAACAGCATCAAAAATAATTTCTAAAAGTAGTTGGACTATTTTTTCTTAAATAATTTTTATTCTTTTTGATTATTTTCGTAATTCCAAGTAGTCATAATTATTTTTTGATTATTTGTAATCGTTATCAATTACTTATCAAAAACATCTCCCTCAAGGATTATATAATGATTACAATTATTTTTAAAATATAATAATACAATCTAATTGTTTTTTAATCGTAATCGCAATTTAACAGCTATGTTTTGTATATTGTTTTTTGTATAAAAATCAAACCTTTAAAATTAATGTAAAAAACATAATGAAGGAGGAGGCTTAGAAGGAATGATAAATAAGAAAAAAACAATAGGATCAGCTCATACATTAAACCTCCTCCTAACGGTCATCGATTTTTTGATATTAACTATAATAAACATTGTTACATTTTGTGTTTTTTGTATCGGGAAACCTTGAAGGATGTCAGATAGAGAATAGGTGAGTTGAAAAGAAGTGTTAAAGGGGAAAAATAATAGGAACACCTCATATATTTAATCCCCCTAGGGGTTATAGATTTTTTGATATGAACTATAAAAGGTTTTGTTTTTATATTTTGTGTTTATTTGATGCATTTTTTCACGTTATCTCGTAAATATCAAATCACGGACATGTATCTCATATTTTAGTCATTACCAAACATTTATATCAGTATAACCAATTGAAGCACCAACAAATGACAGTGTAAATATTAAATAAACAGAATTTTTGTATGCAAATTTTTATTGTACTTTTTTTTGAGATGTTCTCTTTCTCTCTGTTTTTTTTTACAAAAATCTCTCATATTTTTAATTATAAGAAGCAACCAATGATGTATTTTTTTTTGAAAATTTGAGGAAACTAAACAATTTTATTAATTTTGTTATACAACTGTTGTTTTAATCAAGATACATAAATTTTTTTTGAGGAATATATGAGTCCTTGGAACATGTTAAAGTCCCAAATGTACTATATTTTATTGACGAAACTACATTACACATTAATAAACAAATTTTTAATGTAAATATGTATCACGACATTAAGGCAACCCTGCTCACTTAACACAAATCACCTTGAGAATGTTCTGCATATTTTTGTACGGAATTTAATTATTCTAGCATTAATATATACCAAAATTAAGCATATTAAATTAAATGCCGCGTCCACTTTTGCAATAGTATAGGAACATAACTAACTCATCTCTTAAACAACTTTTATAAACCTAGCTTTCACCCTGTTGATTAATCCTGACTACATTTTGATATATCTTAAAAAATATCTTTCTCCTCATTAAACGAACAAAACTTCAGCAACCAATTGTAAAAGCAATGCAAATATTTCTTTCTCTTTTCAGATAAGTTAAATACAAAAATCCCTTTTTTTAAAAATTCCCCTTAAAATTAAAGAAATGAAACACCTTTCAAACACATTTTGAGAGTTGAGCGCAATTTAAGCTCAAAAGTGAAAAATCAGTTCTGTATTTTAAGAAATTATAGTGATTAAAAATTACCAAATTGGATAAGCTGCTTTGTGAGCATTGAGAAGAGATTCTGTTTTCGACGTTAACCATGTCTTTAATTTGCTTTGCTTTCAATTGAAATAAAAAATAAATAAAAATAATTAAATACAAAAGAAATTACGGGTTCTTCATTTGACTCTTTTTTTGATGAGTTTGTTTCTTTTTAAGCTTCATGCTACATTTAAATGAGGTGATTATAGTTTTTTTTGAGTAAACTCAAAATTTTAAAATTCTTAATGCACGTCCGCTAACCTTAAAACAACTCAAAACGGAGTCAGTATGAGTTCTCAAACAAATCCACATTTCGAAGTAAAGTGAACACACAAACGGAGTTAAATATAGTTTTACAGCTTTGGCAAAAAACCATGCACGAAAAGAGTTAAATTGACTCCGAATATGAAAATTTAAGGAAACTAAACCATTTTATTAATTTTGGTGTTTTTTTGGGTGTAGGTGCTCGGATTTTAATTGAAATTTATTTGAATTTTATTTGAATTGAAAAATAAATAAAATTAAAAACATAAACGAAATAACGAGTTCTTAACATTTAAACTGACTCTTTTGTGGGTTGGTTTGTATTTTTTTTAAGCTTAATGCTACATTTGAATAAGTTGGTTCAAGTTTTTTGTTTGAGTAAAATTCAAATTTAGAAGTTCTTAACACAAGACCGTAAAGCATAATATAACTCAAAATGGAGTCAGCACGACTTCTCAAAAAAACTAAATTTTTGGAGTAATTTTAATGCATAAGCAGAGTTAATTAAAGTTTTTATCGCTTTGACAAAATACCATACACGAAAAGAGTTAAATTGAAACCGAATATGGCTTTATTTACTCCGTTTTTTTTTGGGTGTGTGATACATTATGAATTCAGAAAATCACGAATTGCATTTGAAAAATTTACCAAACATCAATCCGCGATATCCTGAGGCTGTATTGAGAAATGAGACGATTTAAACGTGCTTACAGCCATATTTTCGTGCTTACATGGCAATATTTTGATAATGTAACACAATTTTTCTTTAGCGATAATTAGATAAATATATATGCTTTACAGCCGATCAAATGCATAAAAAAAGGTTTCTTGTGCTAAATATAAATTTTTTAGGAAAAGACGTTTTGAAATCTTCCAAGGCATTGAAAAATCATTTTAACATTGGAATATACATTCTAAAACCTGGGAAATATTCTACTAAATACTGAACAATAATTTTAAAAACTTTATTTAATAGAGTCATTTGTTTGTTTAAACATATAATTCAATAAAAAAATTGTTTACCAATTCAAAAATGCATAGCACCGTTAGCCATTTTGTCGACGTTGTGCATTTTTTACTTGTTTTGCATATGCGAGGCGATACTGAAATACCGGACGGAATACATTTATTTCAGCCAGTTCCATATCGTAATCCTCGTCCACTGGTGCATTGGCATTAATAGCGTCTGAATTTATTTTTGAAACTTGATATTTCTCATTTTCCTGCAGATTTGTTTCGGCGTTTATAATTAGTTGATCAGTTTTCATCGTAGCAGATCCACTTTCTTTCGCTAGAGCTGGAAGATTTGAATAAAGATTTAGTTTTAAGCTTTGGAGCAGATTTGTTTCTTCAGTTCTTTGGTTGATGGATGAACTTTCTGTTATAATAATTTTGATGGGAAGGCAACAAAACGTCAAACACCAAATAATAGTACTGAACTGTTGAAGTTTATGGAAAAAGTAAAGTGAAATTTCAGTTTTTGCTTAGTTTTATTTATTGTTTTAAAGAATAACTTACAACCATGACCCAGACCTTGGGTAGCCTCTCACAAAATTCTGATTCACAAATAATATTAGAAATGTTTTGCTGGTTAGTTAATTGCTCACTTCGTTGTTTCTCATTGAATTAAAATGTAAAATATTAAGCATTTTCTTTTATATGAAAATGCTTCGCTGTTGTTGATTTTGTTACGCACTTTTTTTATTAGCTAGCAAAATTAGCTGATTGGTGTGAATAAGACTAAAATAGATTCATGTTGTTTGATACCACTAAACAAAAAAACGAAGTCGGATTCGTTTCGAATGGACTTTTTTTATGAAATAAAACAATAGAAGAAGAAAATTTTTTGTAAGCACGCTCACGAAACTTAGATGGAAGGTTATTTTAATATCTTATATCATATCTTATATCATAATCTGATTGTGTAATTGCATTTAAGGGAGGTTTTAGGCAAACTTTTTTTTTAAAATTGGTTTTTTTTCAAAAATGATTATTGTTGTACAAGTAGTCAAGAATGTGTAAAAAAAATTTAAAATCAATCCTGCTTATAATACAGATTCTACAGCACTTGAAACCAAGTGGGCCAGAGCAACTTTAACTAACCAGAGTAACTTGAAACGCGTTTTTCTCGAAACGCACTGGATGTCAAAACGGTCCACACCACTGCACACAAGCTAATCGACCGATTTTAATTATTTTTCTTTTAATCTGTTTGTATTGCAATTCTATAAATCTTTTAACAAAATAAGCGCCTTTGGAAAATTTTTCTAGTTCTTTCAGGCAACAATGGGATAAAAAAACGTACATTTTTTAACTTTGTTTCCACGCTTAATAATTTTCCATATTTTTTATTCCATTTTGGTAAACGATCTGCATTCAAGATTCTGTTATCAAATGCATTTTTGTTTTTTCTTTTCAGACGATCTGGAGCCGATCTGTGGTGTGGTCTGATTTTAACCTTTTTTAAGCACACCAATTTCAGCGCCATCTTTATATATGGGCATTTCCAAACTGGCGTTACGGTCGATTTGTACGAAAAAATATTAAAAAAAAGAATGAAAATGTCAAATTTTTAAAAAGGCTTTTTTATATTTTCGTAGTAATTAAGTAGCACTATATTAATTTTGACTTTGATTACAAAATTTGCAAAACTCTCTGAATTGGGCAAGACTTTTTATATACAACCTTTTTTAGAAGGGTTTAAAATAACATAAGTTTATTTTCCAAGTGACTACGTTTAAAAATCTTCTCTGGTTTTTTTTAATATGCTTTTTGATTTGGCGTTACGTTACTTAAATTTCCATTGTAGTGTAATTGGGTATTGAAGTAATTAGGTAATTAATTAATTAGGTAATTAAGAAATTATGTTATATAATAATTAAAAAACTAATTTTATATATGTAGTTTTCTTTATTTGCCTAAACCATTTTTACATTATATTTAGCCAATGCTATCCATTTTTACCAAAACAAAAATTTTACTAAATATGTAGTGAATATTTACTCATCATGGTCAAGGTATTTATATCTATACTTCTATATCTGTATCTATACTCTTTTGGCGTATTGTGTTTGACCATACGGGCGTTCTGCCTGCCCGCAGCAAGCAGCACGGACAACAGCATATGCTGGATGAATTCGGGGGTAAAAGGAACGAGGGGCATGCACAAATAGAATGGGAAAGAGCGTAAGAAAAAGCGCCATTTATATCGTAATCAGTGTTGCCAGAAAAATGTTGAGCCTGTAGCTAAAATTGCTAACAAAAGTAGCTAAAAGAGAATTTTTTGTAAGCTAAAAAAAGAAAATAGTTAAAAGCAAACACAACTGCTATATTTAATCAGTTTATCAGATTAATCAGTTTATCAATCATATTGTTTGATTTGTAAATGCAATGTATTGCTGCATAAACAATTATTAAAAAATATTGACCTTTGTTAATAAATGAAAGAAGTAGTTAAAAATAGCTAAGCTCTAAAAGAAAAAAGCTTGAAAAAGAGCTAAAACACAATTTTTGAAAAAATAAGCTGAATCTAGCTGAATCTAACTGGCAGCACTGATGGTGAGTGTGAGAGTCTGCTTTACGAAAGTCATAATATAGCTCATAAATGTTTACAGGGCTACCACCAGTGTGACCAGAGTGGAATATTATATTCCACTTTGGCATATTTTACCTTCCGGAAGCATATTTTTTTTTATAAAAATATGCAGCATAAAAAGTGGAATATTTTGCGTATTCCTATATTTTTTAAAATTAACAAAAATTGCAATAAAAAATGTCTATTTGAATACTAAGTGGTTATTTTTGGCTATCGACATTTTATATTTTTTCATCTCTGAACCACCTTGTGAAACGCAATATAAGGAATTCGTTTTGTGGTTAACTTCTTCATTGTCAATTTTATTGCAATTCATTTAATAACTTCCCGCAGCTTAAAAAGTGAAGTAAATTTGCTTATATGTTTGTTTGGTTGGATTTTTTATGGATTATGTTACAGCAGTAAGTAATATACTTAAGACAACATAAGGGGTATTCACAATGTGTTGTATTTCCCTTTGTATTGTGTATTTTTGATAAATTCGATATTTGTAGTAAATTTTGTAATATAACAAAAACAAAATGCACAGTTTTCAAAATACAACCCTGTGGAAAAAATGCAACGATGGAACACTATTGTATTCTGTGTAAATTTCGTTGCGTATTAGATCAGATGATTGTGCAAGCATTTCTACTCAGCATATAGCAAGCTACCGGCTACGCTGTGAGTTTATTTAATAAAAATTAGTATAATTTATTTTTTTATTTCAATTTTTGTATGATTTCCTTTAGTTAAATGATGTTTTAAATTAATTTTTCCAAACAGAAGTTCATACCAAAATCAGCTGATTTTAAAAATACAATATGTACTTTACTGAAGGTTCGTTCACAAAGTTGTAAGTATTGTAAATTTTGCAAAAATTTATCACAAATGCACCACATCGTGAATATTGCAAACAATATTTATTTCTTTTAGCTATTTTTAAAAGTGGATTCAAAGCAACAAAGCAGAAAAAAAGTTATTGATCAAAGATGGGAATCTGAAGAAGATTTATCAAAATTGTTGCTTTCCTTGCATAGTTTACCATTTAGCAATGCTGAGGTTGAGAAAATTTTTAGTTATATGAATCTTATTAAAACGAAAATTCCAAATAGAATGCAAGAAAAACTCTTAAATAATTTGTTGAATGTAAAAACATGGCTACATGTTTGAAAAAAGTGTTGTAATACCTATTAGATACCAGATAGCTTAAAAAAATTTAGAAATGCGAACTTCTATGATAATAATACAAGCAACAATTTAAGTATTGATCTCGAAGATGGGCCTGAATTTTAATTTTGTATATTGTATATCGTTACTTAATATTCAAAAACCATAAAAACGTTAATAATTTTTTACAGGAGAAGCCAAAAACGTTTTAAAATAGCACATATAGTAGATTGTAAAGTGATAATTTCATCATAATTTCGTTTATTAAGTAGTAATTTTTAGGTAATTTTTAGTAATTTGTCCAAAAAACGGCTTTTAAATCTAAAATATGTCTCATTTAAAAACGTTTTTGGCTTCTCCTACAAAAAATTTAAAATGTTGTTGGGGTTTTTATATTTTAGGTGACAATATGTAAAACACCTATGTGTTTCTGACTTAAAAATGAAGTTTTCTCTGTGAGAAAAGTATTTGACTATTTTTAAGAGAATATAATTCTTGAAAAGACTTTTGTAAATTAAAAATCAACTGATATATGCTTTGTTTACGTGTTATTAATATAATTTATTTAATATTAACTTATGTTTTATAAATTTAAGTGTGATAGTAATCAAGTATATTTTTTTAAACTTGCTTCTGTGTTTCTTTTATATGCATATTTAGTGTTATTTAGATATATATCTTTGAGATTGAAAGTGGAATATTTTTGTGGAATATAAAAATTGAAAGTGGAATATTTAGCATATTTTTTTTTAACAAAAAGCATATTTTTTACAAAATCTTCTGGACACTGGTTACCACATGAAACAAAGATATACAGTTAGCATACTCCGTGCGCAAAAAATTAAATCTTCTGCGCACTACGTCACTCGAGCTTGTCAGCTGTAACACATGGTGCATACATACAAAAGAAAATGTGAAAAAGCAAAAAGTAAACACAAGCAGCACAATTGCAAGCATTTAAGAAATATTGCATTAATTTAGGCCATTAACTTTTTTAATTCGGGCCATAAAATAAATTTACAACTTTTTCAACAAACGAAACAATAAACGGAATAACAACAAAATGAATACAAAGAAGCAATCAAAGTGCTGTCAAACACATCAAGTAACGTAGCTATTTTTTTTTTCTGGGGGAACAAATGCGAGAAAACACCCCTATTATATATGCATTTCTTTTCAATAATAAAACTGAAAAATATATTTGCTTAAATTTATTTATAAATATATTTATAATGTTATTAATTTTATTTTAATAAACCAAGTTTCAATAAGAAAATATCGATATTTCTTCATCGCTATAAAAAAATTATCCCCTTTAAATATATTGTGACTACGTTTTTATTTAGCCACTTTGACAAGCTCGAACTATGCCACAACAAAGATGGCGGACATGCGCAATACTTTATCTGTAATTCTTTTTATCACGGGGCTACCACATTTTTATTATTAAATACTTTATAAATTAAATCTTTTAAAAGTTCTTAAAATATCTTATAACTGACAGCTAGTGTGTAAAATCAAATTGAGCTATATAACATTGTGGTTTTAAAAATGCTTTTAATTCAATGTGGCGCATTATTTATCCCAAGCTGATATCAGAGTTTTTTTTTTATTTAAAGTTACTCCGAAAGCTAGGCTTCCCTAGCATAAGAAGAATCCTCACTGAAGAGGAAATATCAGAGTTTTGACTTCTCAAACTTCAGTATATTTTGAACCGTTCAAATTTTGAGTTTAAAGGCTCAAACATAATAAGCTCGAGCTGGCTGTAGCTAATGTTAAAAATCAACGAAAAGCTAGCTCAAGTTCTGCCAAACACTCAATTTGACCAAAATGACATGATCGAGCTCGTCTTTAAGGGCCAGTTTTTCAGTACAAGTTTAAGGTTCTAGTTAAATTGAGCAGACCTTAACTCATCAAAATTAGATGTTTTAACTTTGTTTAGGCAAAAAAGAAACATACTATTTGATAACTTAAGTCAATTTTACTTCAACGAATGCTAAAATATCTAGTTAAACCGAGTTTAAACGTCCAATTTTAAAGAGTAAAGCTAGGTTCAATTTGACTAAAGTTGAAACTCGTACTGAAAAACTGGCTTTGTCATTGAAAAAATTCGTCAATTTGCATATAAATTAGTTTTGTTTAGTTTGTTCAGTTGAATTTGTGATAACCGGAATGAATCTCGAAAATAAGTTAATTATTAATATGTTAATATGTTAATTTCATTTAAATTCGGTTGAAAGAAAAACAGCTGATTTCTTATGCAACATTCGATTTTAATTGCTTTGGCTGCAGCCAGATCAAGTTAACGAAACTTGACGAAAAAGCTAGCTTGAGCAATTATGGGCTGTACGCATAATTTATATGTAGTTGTATAAAATTTGACATTAGCTGCAGCCAGCTTGAGCCTATTATGTTTCGGCCTTAACATACCGTTTCGAGGAAAGGAAAGCAATTAAAAGTATATTCTCCAAGTTAGCGGTTCCAAAACACAAATTTTTGACTGAACGCTTTAATTGAATTGTTCATTTCATAAATTTAATTTTTTTTTACATTAAGGTCAAATTTAAAGAAGACGTTTTCTATAATTTCAAATCGTTAACATTATGAATAAAATTATAATACTATGTTTGATGGAAGAAGTATTAATATGAAGGGCTTATTGCAAGAACATGATAAGTCACATAAAAAATTTTTGAAATAATCGACTCTAAAGTTTTGAAAAAAATTATTTTTGTATGAAGAAATAGAACTGAACACGGAAACTTTTACAAACAGGTTAGAAAATTAATCAGAAATAGCCAAAATCTTTTCAGGGGTTGTTGGAAATGCAATGAGTAATGTATTCAGCATAAAAAATGGATTTTTTAGAACATGTGGCTTATCATGTTTTTGCAATAAGCCCTTCATATATTGAATTAAAAATATATCATTGGTATTCTTAAAAAAATAGTTGTATGGTAACCCTAGCATGAGCGCCTGCATTGCGAATGAGTGAAATTATTGCAGCCAAAGCAATAATTTCACTCATTCTGCTCAGAGCCGCCTAAAATCAATGTTGCATCCTCAGTGATATAAAAATCGGGCGCTTTGTAACTGTAATCGCAAATACTGTGCAAATTATCCAGTTACCGTATCGAATATGTATTTTGTCATAAAAAACAAAAAATTTTCGTAATATTTTGACTGTTAAAATTTTGAGAAAAAAAATATTAATTGTTTTTTTCTTATTTTACGGAAAAATAAAACTTAAAATTTGCCTGATATTCTGCCATAAAAGAAGTTCTAATTGTACCTGCGAAAAAAGGTTATACAATTTTATCAATATTTGCCTCATATCTGATATTTTGTTTTGTTTGAACGTTGAACATTAAAGGCTGTACGTTTACCCCAAAGTTTAAGCAAAAACAAACAAACAAATTTGCGCTATAAGACTTAACTATACGTCAAAGCAGCATCGCTTTTAGAAGCTGTGTCATATAAAAAACCCTTTTAAGGAAAAATATGCAGAATGTGCAACACTGCTTTTTCATTACAGCATGTTATCGCTCTCACGTGTTCTGTACATCTACGCTCTTCATCCTCTCAAAATTTTCCGCTCAACCCTCAAATTCGTCACGCAGACGACAAAGTGCACTGCCTGCCCTCTGTCAACGCACGGCAAGAATTCTGGACGGCCCTACTCTATACTATTATATAAAAGGCTTCTCACGTATCTGCGACGACGCTAAACTTAAAAACTACTAAACCGATTTTAGTAACTCTATCACTAATATAAAACTGCATGTTCAACTTACAATCTTGCGTCATTCATTTTTTAAAAGAACTCTTAAAAGGTATTAAAATTTAAGTTTATAAAAAACATAACACAAAATTTATTGCTTCATTAAAATGTTAGAAGGCACACAAGCAGCATACAGTTTATATTGCGGTGTTGGATAGCTTCCCAGTTGGAAAAGACGCCCTGCTGCATGTCTGCTGGCAATATGCCTTGGAAGGACAGGAGACATACTCGCCTCTATACCCGCTTATATCTTTTTTCTATGGGTGTGTCTTATATGCATGAGATGCATGCTGCATCGCTGGTTTGGCAGTTTATTTGACAGACATGCCGTCCTAGGACATGCCTATAGAAAAAAGATATAAGCGGGAATGGAGGCAAGCATGTCTGCTGAATTTTAAAGTAATGTTGCCGGCAATTGAAAAACTACCATTATCCGGAGACTTGAACCTGGACCGGGTGAGTGTAAGTGCATATGTTTATCCATTCGACCATTGCAGCTGTTAAGTAATCATCGCTTAATTTGCTTTATTAAGAGTAAACGCACGAGCACAGAGTAAGAAAATTAGCGCGTTCGATTTGCTATTATAAGCAATTAAAAAAAAAAAACAGAACGAAATCACTTAAATGAACAAAACAAATTAAAAGTAACCAAAACAAAACAAAAAGCCATTAGAGGAAAAAAAATTATGTCTCTGATGGGATTTGAACCCACTACTCAAGATTCCAAACTACATGAATAAAAACTAAAGCCCTAGCTAATTGTGTAATTCGTACTGTTGTGATTTTGTTGAAATGATATACTCATTACATCATTGTTGCTATCAAAAGTGCTTCGATGAAGTGTCGGCATGAAATCATGAAAATATTGAAGTTGTTGTCCCTTAAATTATCCGGAGTTTTGCATTAGCAAACATGATACTTTATTATGACACAACAAGGCCCAACCAAAATAGACGATTTGCTCCGTAACGAGTAAAAACGTAAGTAAGACTACACATTTTAATGTAGTTACCCAAAATGAGCAAAACGTAACTGAACTAAACTAAACGAAACAGTTTGACAAGACGTTATATTCCGTAAGAACCGAACTGCTAGCGTAGCAACCCGTCATCAACAGCTGTGCAGAGTGCGTTTTTATTTTATAAATAATATAATATTTTAAAAACTGCACAAATTAAATAAATTAATCACACTCGATTGCTAACTGATCAGCTGATTCAGACGAGTTGAGCAACTTGTTTCATTTTGGGTTAAATCCGTAACGAGTGCAGACGTTACTCAAGTTGCTATCGTCTCGTTTCGTCTATTTTGGTTGGGCCTAATGTTGTTATTATACTTATATTGAATGTATTTATGTTGTGCTATAAAAGAACGTAGTTCTTACCGTACTGATGCTTTTTGTTAATAAATAATAAAATTAATAATAATGCACCTCACTTAAAAGTAAAAAGGCAGTTTTAAAATTTAAAAAATAGACCTCTAGCATTAAAATTATAGCCATGGGCAGGCTTGCTTTGTTTCTTATCTGGGTTCACACATTTATGCATTATTTTTTCATTATTAAACAAACACAATTATTTTTATATTTTGCATTTGAAGATGCAACAAAATATTTTAATTTTATGATTTCAAATTTGTACATGGTATTTAATATTTTTATCGCAGTCGAAGCCGCGGGTATTTGCTAGTTTATGTATAAATTGCTAAAATTAATAATATTAAAATATTTCTCTTAGATAATATCATAAAATAAAAAGTTTTTAATATGTTTAAATTTTTTGGTTGCGGAAAACTTTTGGAGGTATGTTAAGAAAATAAACATTTGTTTACTTAAACTGATGATGTCAAATGAACATGCAAATAGGGTGTGTTCGAAGGTCAATTTATACATTTATTCATTGAATTGGGGCAAGACAACTTCTGTTGGGTTCACTATAAAAATATAGACAAGAAAAAAGATTAAAACACAGATTTATGTATAAAACTTTGGAAAGGTTTGAAATATTTGAAAATTTTTTTCACAGAAATCAGTTTTTAAGCTGTAGAACATTGTAAAAAATATAAAATCAACATTTTAAACAAATAAGTTTGCATCAAGAAATCATAGGGGAGGAGGGGTAGGTGGCCCATGATTTTTAATGATAGAAACTGTTTATATGTCACAATGGCGCAATTTTTGCAGAAAAATGATATGTCACATGAAAGAGTAAGGAAAATGCAAATTAAAAAAAAAAAAAAAAATTAAACAATAACCAACTTTTGGCGCAATGTATTAAAATTTATAACTTGAATTTAAAGTTCTAGCAGTTGGCACTTCCGTTCCTCTTTCTGTAACTTCCTTTCAGCCATTTTGCAATAAATAATTTTTTCACTTTTGTGAGGACTATGGAAGAGCACACTACGGTAAATTGTCATTTCTATATCCAATTTAACTATAATATAATCTTTAACTGTATTCCAGAAATTATTTTGATTAACTTGTAATTAACCATCTGAATAAAAACCAAGTTTAAGTTGACGAGTTTTTCAATATTAAATTCCAGCTTACGTCTTCACGACACAGACAAAGAAAATTTGACGAAAATCGATTTGAAAATGGCGGAGATGTTGGCTTGCTAGGTCAAAACTTGAAATTCAATCTTTTTTCTCATTCTGAGGCTTAAGAAAACGCGTATACTGAGAAAAAATACAGTTTTTTAGATATCGCAATAATTTTGACGTCAGAATAATAGGATTTTTTTTTAACATACCCCTCTATCGGTACGAAATATTTTCGAAAAAGCTTTCATTTACCGTTATTTTTATTAATCAACGACTTTTTAAAAAAATAATGCGTTCTACTGAGACAATCTAAAGTTTTTAAGATATCTACAACTAATATATAATAATTTTTATATTTTGCATTTGATTTAGTACAACTAAATACTTTAATTTTAAGATTTCAAATTTTACATGGTATTTAATATTTTTATCGCAGGCGAAGCCGTGGGTATATGCTTGTATTATTTATATTCTGTTAACACTAAGTTATCGATTACTCAATGCATTATATTGATAAATTACTGTTTTGAAAATAAAGCATTTAACCAAATAAATGTTTTTCTTCCGATAGTGAATTCGAAAATGAATCATTGACGAGACTCGTTAGCGAATAAATTTTCGCAGAGTACGGATTAATTTGATTTGTTGGGATATTACATATTCAACAGTTAAATTCAAGTGCAAATTTCAACGTACAACTTAATTAACACTTTATTTGTAGAGTGTTATTGTAGAGTGTAGTGACGAAAATATTTTTTCGGTCGACTAATACAACAAGTATATATCTATAAGAGTTTAACTCGTCGCTCGTTATTTTTTGCTCGCTGATATTAGCCATCCATCGACAGAACAGGCTATTTTGATGGGACATTTATTTTATACCCCTTCAAAAGTGCGAGTTTGTTTACATTTTGTTTTCTATATTTTGATCATTTTGGCTGCGTGCACAAGGGAGCAAAAATATCGGTATTTTTTAATGTGCTTGCCTGTTTCTTCTTATTTAAATATCTGAAGAAATATTGCAAATTTTATGAATGGCAATAAAATATTACAGCTTCTTATTATACATATGCATGGTTGCCGAATTTATATTGTTTCCAGCTGGACATTTTTGTTGTGATTTTGTTGTAGCTGGTATTTGGTTGCTGATGCAGAGAAGGATTTTTAGATATTTCATTAGCTGAATAGAAAGACAGAATTCTGATTCGGCTAATGAAATAATTATTGGATAGTAAAAAAAATTTAGCAATAAAATAGAATTGGTTTAGCAGTATTTTATAAATTTAAAGTAATATTTTGGTTGCTACTTTGGATACACAAGCATAATTTTTAGATACTTCATTATCCGAATAGATAGACGGAATTCTGATTCGGCTAATGAAATAATTATTGCTAAGTCAGGACTTGAAAAAATTTTTATTAACGGAACAAAGTAGTGCATTTTAAAAAGGTTTCCTCTGATTTATTTGGAATATAAAAGAAAATACATACAAATAAAACCTAATTGATTTCAAAGTATTTGCGCTGTAGTTGGGTTCCCCGGCCTCATTTTCAAGGTTTATTTCGGCAATTTTCATATAAATTTTTTTCATGTTTTTTAATATTTTATAATATTTTTTAAAATTATTTTACGTCCAAAGTGGACACCTAAAAGAAATTTGTGTTGCTGGCACGGGTGATTATGGCACTTGAAGTCATTTGAAGAAAACAAAATTTAAATATATTATTGTTCTGCGAGTTGTCATTCTGGCAGGTAGTAGATTTTAATATTATTATTAAAAAATGAAAAAATGGCAGACATTTACAAATATCAGGTTTTTTCATCAGGATAAAAAAAAACCGAAAAAAGATTAAAAACTAACAATTCTACTATCTGCTAGAGCAATTGACTGTAGAATTATGAATTGAAAATTCAGCCCAATCGGCTTGATAGATTTTTTTAAACACCCTGGTCAAAAAATTCAAAAAACTTTGTTTTGAGCAAATCACTTTTCTATAGACGACGATTTTAAATATTTTGTAAAATATTACTTTTGAAAACAATTTTCTATAAATATAATTTATATAATTGTATAAAAGTATATATTGAAACTAGGCTATTTTTATTTTTTGATAAACATTAGGGCGGAGTAAGGAGTCAACTTTTTAGTTTTGTCGATCCCGCGATTTTCGAGATCTGCAACTACAATCCCGGGATTGTATATACTATATTAAATACAATATGTATTACAATCATGCATATGCATAATAAGAGGCTGTAATATTTTATTACCAGTCATAAAATTTGCAATATTTCTTCAGATATTTAAATAAGAAGAAATAGGCAAGCACATTAAAAAATACCGATCTTTTTGCTCCCTTGTGCACGCAGCCAAAATGATCAAAATATAGAAAACAAAATGTAAACAAACTCGCACTTTTGAAGGGGTATAAAATAAATGTCCCATCAAAATAGCCTGGTCTGTCGATGGATGGCTAATATTAGCGAGCAAAATATAACGAGCGACGAGCGAAAACTCTTATAGATATATACTCGTTGTAGTTTGTTGACTACTCGGGTTTAAAGGTGACTTTCGTAAATCCCCTCATGCGGGCGAATAATCGACAAACTGCTTCCGGCAAAGGCAATTATTGCCGAGTGAAAAGCGGGGCAAAGAGATCTTGCTACCATGAAACAAAGATATACAGATAGCTTACTCCGTGCGCAAAAAATGAAATCTTCTGCGCACTACGTCACTCGAGCTTGTCAGCTGTAACACGTTGTGCATACATTCATAAGAAAATGTGAAAAAGCAAAAAGTAAACACAAGCAGCAAGCAGCACAATTGCAAGCATTTAAGAAATATTGTATTCATTTAATTCAATTTCTAATATTGTGCACTTATAGTACGCGTAAATTATAATTTTCAATTATATTTTATGTAATAAAAATTAGAACTAAAGTTTGAGATGCTTTTGATGAGAATAACAGCGATTTTAATTCGGGCCGTAATATGAATTTACAATTTTTTCAACAAACGAGAAGAACATGAAAATGAAAACGAAAAATCAAAGTGCTGTCAAACACAACAAGTAACGTAGCAATTTTTTTTGTGTAGGAGAACAAATGGGAGAAAACACCCCTATTATATATATGCATTTCTTTTCAATAATAGTACTGAAAAATAAATTTGCTTAAATTTATTTATAAATATATTTATAATGTAATTTATTTCATTTCAATAAACCCAGTTTCAATGAGAAAATGTCGATATTTTTCATCGCTATAAATAAATTATCCCCTTTATATATATTGTGACTACGTTTTTATTTAGCCACTTTGACAAGCTCGAACTACGTCACAACAAAGATGGCGGACATGCGCAATACTTTATCTATAGTTCTTTGTATCATGTCTTGCTACCAGAGCAAGACAATTATTTCTCTCGGAGCATTAATTGCTTTCGCCGCAAGCTCGAGAATTTTCGTGTGTGACGAGTGAAAAACGGGACATAGCAAGCAAAGTTCTGTTTTTTTTCTGTGGACGATTCGGTGCATCACCTCAAACGCTGCTCAACCGCTGTGTTCTAGCTCTTCTCTGTGCGTCGTTCTTTAAGATTTGCTTGGTAATTGTTGTTGCTTCACTTGATATTTTTTTAAATGTTCTTAATTTTTACTCGACCTGAACAGCTGATTTTGACAACTATCTCGCTTTTCTCTACTTTCTACTTCATTCCTCTCCGAGTCGGCCCTACCTGGCTATTTTGCCATGAGTTGGAGTACGAATAAAATGAATTTTTATTTTCAGAAAGATACACTAAATACACTAGAGAATACAGATGCGTGTAGCTACAGAGGCAGTGTGTACGTATACTACGCAGTTTAGCGGATGCGTTACTAAGCATTTAAAAACTCCATTTATTTTTTAAATACCATAATAAATTCGAATTATTTATATAATGCATTAAATTTTTTCCATACCAAGAATTTATTTTGTTTACTAAAATTTTGATTTTAAATTACTTTTAAGATATGCATATATGTATATGCTCTTTACTACAGGAAAAATAAATAATTCAAATTTACCCATATTTATTTCCATTAATTAAACATAACTTTGAATTACATTTAGTTTTAACAAACATAAAAAATTAACAATTTTATCACTAAAAATATCAAACGAAAACTTTTTATAAAACAAAACAAATTTCTACATGAATTTAGTTGTGAGCTTTTTAGATCAGGTAAGTTTGAAGGACAAAAACAACAAGTTTGTTTTTGAATAATTTTTATTTAGAAGATGAAACGCTTTAAAATAGTTTTGAAAAATATAAATAAAAAAACCAGAATTTTTCTCTATTACTGTATAAAAAGGAATTCTACGTCTATACTTTCGATACTATCGAAACTGTGTCTTTTTTTTAAATGGTTTTTAAAAAAGACAACTTTTTTAAAATCTCGAAAAAAAAACATTAAAATGAGCGTTGGCGTAACCCCAGTATTTGTAATTCAGTAAGTTCGTTTGACCAAACTTAAGAATATAAGCTAGTGTCACTCCTACAGAAATTAAACGCAGATTGGTTACACACAACGCTCCCATCCGTTCTGTATTTCGCAGCACAGTCCTGTTTTTTCGAGCAATGTCCTGCGTCCTGTGGAACGGGCTCAAAATCGAGCTTTTTATTATTTTGTCCTGTTTTTTTATTTCCTCCCATGCTTGCAATTTAGTCGACTTTGTTTATTATTCATACTATTTTCAGTAATATGTCAAAGTTTTTCCTTAGTGCACTTTTCCTTTTTTTACTAACTTGTTAAAAGTTTCTGTGCAAATTTTTTCTTAAACTTGTAGAAATATCGAAGCAAAAAAGTGTGTTAAGCAATCAACTTAAGAAATATTCATTCCTGGAAAAAACAAATATTTACAGTGAAGTGTTCTGCTCAAAGTGCAAAGTAATACCTGGAAAATCTTTTTAACGTGCCATTTTTATAAGACCAATTTGGATTTTTTTTTCTTTTTGTTATGTTTTTGTTGTATTAAAAAAATTAAATATTTATATAAGATTGAATTTTATATTTGTTTAAACAAATTACATATTAAATACAAATACCTAATATTAATTCATATTTGAAGCTTATGCTACAATTCTTATATTAAATAATAAATTTGATAATTTTGTCAATGAAAATGCTTATTTTAATTCTTTGAACATACAAGTAAAAATAATTTTTCGATTTTAAATTGCGTCCTGCGAAAACGTCCTGTTTTTTTGCGAGACGTCCTGTAAATGCTGTAAAATCTTAAAAATTTTGTCAATTTGTTCTGTTTTTGGTGAAAAAAGAGATGGGAGCGTTAGTTATACATAATGTGACAAACCGTACTGATTGTGGCAGTGCAGTACTGTTTTTGAAGTACAGAAAGCCACTATGTTTTTAACGTTGACCCCTGCCGCGAAGGCTTAATTCAACGGTGCTCCAATGCTTGGGACAAATATGAAGCGTCGGCCAACGCCCCTTCGGAGTTCAAGAAAGACCACTCTGAAAGGTTCCCCTAATAACATGCAATAGAACCATCATCTTGCAAGTCGTCAGATTGACGCTATACATGGCCGTGGCACTTTTAGCTACTCGAATTTGTACATGACTGGTTATTTTAATAACCTTGGGCTATCTCGGTATCAATACCAATAATATAACCCATTACTTTTTTAGCCGCAATAATCATCCAACGTCGCATCAAGGGTCATCACTCCTTGACACGAAGACTAAAGCGGCAACTACATAGGAACCGTAAACATGTTATCAAGTTCCTCAATCTGAGTGGACACAACTCAGACTATTTAGGTTTCCCCGTCGCCTGTACTCAAATTCCAAAGGTAACAGTATATTGATCCGGTAGTTGCTTACCTTCCTAACATTTACTGTTTGAAATTAGCGAGATTCAATCTACCATCATTCTCTTAGTAATTTAAGGGAATTACCAACCCGAGTTCAACTAAAGTGTAACTCACACCGGCCTTTCTGGCCTAACCATAGCCAGAGCGTTATTAAAACCCCACGTGGGCCTAACCCATACGACAGTCAATACCTGGACTAAAGGCTCCACCTGACAAGGCTCTTCAACATCCCGTCTTACAGACCAAAAGTTCTTAGAACATTTATATTTGACTGTGACACCTTCAGCCACTCGAATTGTACATGACTAGGTTAAAAAATAACCATAGGTTTCCCAGTAAAACCAGGTAAACCTCAATTCTACTTATGCAACGTCGTTATCCTAAATTAAGACTTAATAAAAAGCCTTAACAGAAAACTAAGAAGCATGAGCCGTTGTATACAAATTTGCTTATACAACGGTCCGAAGGTTAAATGTTTCCTACATAATAACCTTTATTCTAAGATAGGTCTGCAGAACAACGATAGATCAGGTCTCCTCATCATTGATGGATGACTGTCCCCGCTCTTCAAGTTATGTTGGATTGATCGTCCATCGAAAGCATATTACAACAACGGTGTTATGATAACTTAATATCAAAACAATACTTTCTCCAAGAATTTGGCAGCAACATCCAAGGCTCTAGGTAAACCTTTTTCTTTTACAGTTATTAGACGAACAGTTATTATATGGGCCGTGCCCCATGAACTGCCCATCCAATAACAAACCCTCACCCTTCCATTCCTGGCTTGGGACAGGCAGATTCCCCGAAGGTCCTCTGGCGGGTTTGTTTTTGGAGTACAGTAGTAAACTCATTTGTACTGCTTTTAACTTCTTGTAACATCTTGTACTACTTTGATATCCTAACATTTATTTCAGGAATATACAGCTGCAAGACTATTTGATCAATATGGATATATCGACCTCTTTGCTATAAAAGTACGTACTTGCTGAATGCGACTGATCAGTTTCTGATTAGCTCAACATGTTGTAAACATATACATACGTTATTAAGACCCAGTTTCAATTTTTCGATAAATTTTTTAATTTTCTTTTTGTTTTTATTATTTTGAAAAACATCTTAAGAATGTTTAAAAAAAATTTAAGAATAAAATTCAAAGACGTTTAAGAGATATTTTAGTTTTATAAGTACTAAATGCTCTGTGAGTGGGAACGCCTCTCGGCGCCCTTGGATTATATGTATACCTGTTTTCGTTGTCATTGTTGTTGTTTTTGTTGTTATTCTTCTTTTTGTTGTTGTTTTTGTTGATGTTGTTCTTCTTCTTTTTTATTGTTGTTGTTGTTTCACATCTACCAGGCGTCCCACGATGGATCACTTTTTTATGTAGTATAGAAGCAAGAATAGCCAAAAAGGAGGCTCTCGCTGAGCAAGAAGAAATATATAAGGATATATATGGACTTTTATATGCCACAGGAATCGATGATCCATCATAAGTTAGTATATATTGTCTAAAATACTAAATTCTTTTACTTTAAAAGTAAAAACAAACTTTAAACGCGTATTTCTCGAAACGACATTTTTTGAAACGGCTTGCACTCTAATTCGAAAAGTATTCGTCTGATTAACTGAAATCTTGTTCTATTTTTTTTAAATAATTAAACACGCACTGCGTAAGCTAAGAAAATAAAAAACATTTTTTTGCTAGTTTTCTAATTTATAAGGTCCAACTTCGTGCACGAAAAATTCAATGTTTTTTTAATGTATGCGGCATGATTTTATTTTTTTAAATTTAAATTTTAAATTTAAACTTTTCGTTGGCTTACTCAAAAGGCAAAACTGTTCTGCTTTTTTGATTTTTTGATTTTTTTGTTTCAGGCTACTTGAAGAGGAGATATCGTGCAAGCCGCAAGATACCTCACATTCGTTACCTCAACTTTTACGCGCTGTGTAATCATAATATTGATGCAAAAACAAAAAATTTTGTTAATTAAAGAGTTACCAAAAAATATAAGAAACATTATTTTGATATTTAATAAAATAATAGAAATACAGTCATTCAAATACACCTGCTTTTTACCCAAAAAATTGAAGCTGGGCCTTAAGTAAGGGAACGCTTCTCAGACTAAAACCTAATTATAATTATGTATTATTTTCTATATTTGGTTCCCCCACGACTCTGGCAGCACCTTGACGTAAGTGGTCCATCCGATCGCTTGGTGTGGGGGCTTACGTTCTTCACAGGGTTGTGTTACCCTACAAATTCTGTGAGAACAACCAAGACTGCCTCCTTTTCCCCTAGTATCCCTTCTCTTCCCCCTGGGTCGGATCAAGGTGTCACACGTACCGTGCCGAGGATCAGCCTGGCCGGGGACCCAGTTTAAAATAATTGCCCGGTATTGAACGGTGTGCTCCGGATACCTGGCGTCCTCCGGTTCTAATCAGCCTTACCCAGGTACTGCGGATCTCTGCCTGGGTCGACCTTCCTCTCTCCGCTACTCGTGGGATTTATTATGGAAAACTTACAAACAACAACAAAAACTTCAACACCCAAAAGGGGATCCGGAACCCTAACAAAAAACCCGGTAGGGACTTTATGTTCCGATGAAAGAGCTGTGGTATCACCAGGCTCCTCAATCACAAATAAGAGTCAGTCGATGATAGTGATACCATCAAATCATCGACCCCTCTCAACAACAGCAAGCACATCGAAAGCCTGTGCATCGGGCATTGGACCCTCAAGTTCCTCGAACACTGGTGGTAATCGACGCGGAAACGCGGGTTCGTCTAGTGGATCGGGGGCTAAGGTAATCCCAATGGTCAGTGCTAGGGCGGCCGATTATGAAAGAAGGGATCCTCTCAAAGCAGGTTACGCAGACCGCAAAAAGGCATCCCGAATTCTTCGACGTCTGGCCACTGACCCTATTAAGGAAGGACAGGTCTCGAAGAGTGACATTCAAAAAATTAAGGAGGATATTGAGTGGGCGAAAAAGGTCTTACCGGACTTCACGCTAGAGCCTCCCCGGCAAATTGCAGCCGCAAAAAGAAATCGATCTGTGGAGGAACCTACCCAGAACCCGACCGCCAAGAGGGCTTAAGCCCATGGTGTAGGAGCAAGATCCTTCGCAGAGGTTGCTAAGAATAGCACAATTGTTGGGGTGATAGACCAGAATAGCGAGGATGGTAAGATACCCAAGCACCAATGGAGCTGGATAGAGGCTTCGCTCGCTAAGGTCGCCTTGCAGGTCCTGAAGGACAACCATGGGCCACCTCCAGCATGCACGGATGCGGGATGGTTTCAGGGCAATGTCAAGCTGATGGCCTGTGAAAATGAACGATCCGCTGAGCTATTTAAAGCGGCGATTGGGAAAGTTGGTGAGGTCTACCCAGGCGCTCGTCTAAAAGCGGTAAATTTGGACGAAATTCCGTCTAGACCAAGAGCCAGAGTCCGGGTTCCAGTCACCCCATCTGAACCAAGTTGGAGCCAAAAGCTGAGGATGCCAAAACCGATCCCAAGAAATCTAAGATGGAGGTTTTGTTGATCCTCAACAACGAATGCATTGAGCAACTCAACAAAGAAAAATGTACCCTAAACTATGGGTTAAGCAAGATTCACCCAAGAATCTATAAAACGGACACGGTGTCTCTCGTAAATCGTGCGGTCTGTAGTGCCACGATTGAGAATCCTAGCGACATCGACGAGTTGATTGGAAGCGAGGATGAACTATCATCCGCGTCCGAACTAGCGACGGCGATGACAAATCTCCTTAAGGAGCAGGCTCCGTCAGAGGAGCCCTTCAGCGACGAAGAGGCTGACACCACTATTGTTGGAGTACCAAAGGATGTTCCGGGTACTCCAAATTAACTTGCATCACTGCAAAGCAGCTTTGGCTGCTCTCCAGCATCACCTGGCAACGGGCGATGTCGACTTGGTGCTGATTCAGGAACCTTGGAAGAACAACAACAAAATCCTTGGCCTGAATGCACCAAACTACAAAATTTACTATGTATCTAACAAAGGTAAAACTCGAACTTGTATTTTAGCGAAAGTTAACTTGAATTGCTTTATTCTCCCTCAGTTTAGTCACGGGGACCTCTCTGTGGTCAGCCTGGAGCTGGGGCCCAATAAACTAAGGATTGCGTCCTTTTACTTTCCCTATGATGAGTCCATACCCACGCAATCTTTCCGGGAACTCCTACAGGGAACTCATCCAGCCACGCACATCATTCTGGGTGGAGATACAAATGCACACCACTCGCAATGGAACAGCACTAACAACAACGACAGTGGTGAGTCACTTTTTAACTTCCTACTAAACACTAAATTAAATATAATGAACAAGGGCAATGAGCCAACTTTTATTATCAAAAATCGAGAAGAAGTTCTGGATATTACCCTAGTATCAGAAAACTTCTCGGAAGAAATTCATTCTTGGAAGGTATTAAAGAACATTCGTTCTCGGACCATAGGTATATAGAATTCGGCTGGAAAAGAACCAATCAATCCATGCCTCTAAAAATAAGAAATCTCCGTAAGACAAATTGGAGATGGTATAATAAACTAATTAAAACATCACTGAATTCAGTCACTTCTTCCCCCGTTGCTAACAAAGAAGAGTTGGACCTTCTGGTTCTAGACTTCACTAAAAAATGCTCGGATGCACTAAACAGAGCATGTCCGAAAAAAGTTTTCAAAAAATCCCATAAACCCGTATGGTGGTCTCGGGAGATTGAAATTCTCAGAAAGGACTGTCGTAGAGACTTTAACTACGCAAGGCGTAGCAATAGTGAGGACTCATTGAATAGCTATAAGTCTAGGCATTTACAAAACTGCAATCAGGAAAGCAAGGAGGGCCTCTTGGTCCTCCTTCTGCACAGAAATAGAGGGTACTTCCGAAGCTTCAAGGCTCAGGAAAATACTATCGAAATCTCCGACAGTACCAAGTTTTCTTCTAAAGGAAGATGGCACCTGGACGGATTCATGCATCGAAACCCTAGATATACTCATGGATGCGCATTTTCCTGGTAATGTTTACTCTGACATTTCCAGCTTTCAAACACTTCCCTGCGACCTTATGCCTCAACAGATTGAGCAACTGACCAGCAAGGAGAAGTTAAAATGGGCGATCTATTCATTCCAACCTTATAAATCTCCAGGTCCCGATGGCATTATACCAGCTCAACTCCACTATAGCTTCAATGCAATAGTACCCTGGCTTCAGACAATCTACTATGGTTGCCTACGCCTTAACTATATTCCAACAGCTTGGAGAGAGACAAAAGTTATCTTAATACCGAAAGCGGGTAAGTCCTCTCACACTAAATCGAATGACTTCAGACCTATAAGCCTCTCTTCCTTTCTGGTTAAAATTCTAGAGAGACTTATTGGGCTTCTTCTTAAGCCGAAACTTGACAGGCTTCTAAAATCCCAACATGCCTACATTAAAGGCAAATCTACAGAGACAGCTCTGCACTCTCTTGTGTCTACCATCAAAAAATCACTTGAGAACACAGAATACGCACTTGCTGCTTTTCTAGATATAGCAGGGGCATTCAATAACGTCCTTCCATGTGCAGTCACCTCGGCCTTGTCGGAACTGGGGGTGGAGGATTTTCTCGTGAGTTTCATACACCAGATGCTCTTGGGCAGGGTGGTGAACTCAGAACTGGGAGGATCCTCCACTCGTAGG
This sequence comes from Dichetophora obliterata, assembly GCA_963920525.1. NCBI lineage: Eukaryota > Metazoa > Arthropoda > Insecta > Diptera > Sciomyzidae > Dichetophora > Dichetophora obliterata. The sequence goes on from OY986437.1 coordinate 117,452,306, forward strand.
TTTGTAAGCAGAGGCACTCCGCAGGGAGGAGTTTTGTCTCCACTTCTGTGGTCCGTGACGGTTGACCAGCTGTTGCGTATCATGGAGGGGGAAGGCTACAGGGTTGTTGCTTATGCAGACGATATTGCAGTCATTTTTAACGGAAAGTTTCCCCAGACTCTCTGTCAACTCATGGAGAGAGCACTCTTAATTCTCTCGAGATGGGCATCCACGTGTGGTTTAAGTGTAAACCCCGAGAAAACAGATCTCATTCTTTTCACTAGGAAATATAAAACCCCCAACTTAGAACCTCCACGTCTGAACGGCACGAGGTTGCTCTTTAGCGACAGCACGAAATACCTAGGAGTTATCCTGGATAAGAAGCTTATCTGGAATGTTAACATTACGGAACGTGTTAAAAAGGCAAACATAGCACTATTTGCCTGTAAAAAAGCTATAGGTAAAAAATGGGGGTTTTCCCCCAAAATAGTACGCTGGATTTTTACAGCAATTGTCCGCCCCATACTAATGTATGGCTCACTGGTATGGTGGAGGGCCCTTGATAAGGCAACCGCACTTCAGAAGTTTGCAAAGGTGCAAAGAAGCGCAGGTCTTTGTATTACGGGGGCACTGTCCTCAACACCAACTAGCGCCCTCAATGTCATGCTTCACCTTCCTCCTCTCGATATCTTTGCCAGGGAATGTGCCAACACAGCAGCCCTGAGACTTAGAGAATCTGGTAATTGGATAGGTAACAACTGCGGCCACACAATTATTCTGAACTCGTCTGCACCCGACAAAACAGACTACTGTGTGCCGTGCTTAAATCTTGAAAAGAACTATGCAGTTTTCATTCCTTCACGGCTAGATTGGGCAAACAAAATCCCCCTTAAAACCTCCACCATAAAAATCTTCACAGATGGATTCAAACTTCAAGAACAAGTAGGGGGAGGTATCTACTCCCAGGATCTCGAAATCGAAGCGTCCTTTAGACTTCCTAACTATTGTAGTGTCTACCAAGCGGAAATGATGGCTATTCACGAAACCACTAGGATTCTAGGTCAAAAAGACCTTGAAGGAAAAAGTATTTCCATCTTTTCAGATAGCCAAGCTGCTCTGAAAGCACTGAACTCAAATATTGACAACTCTAAAACTCTCACTGAGTGCCGCAAATCTCTTAACGAGATGGCAAGACTACTCAGAATTCACCTCATATGGGTACCCGGACACAGGGATATCGAGGGCAATAATTTGGCCGACGAATTGGCAAGGAAGGGTACGACCTCTAACACCCTCTTAAATGAGGACTTTATTGGTATACCCATTTCCTCCTATAAACTCCAGTGCAAGAACAGATCCCTAGGTCTTGCACAAGAACGCTGGGAACGCCTTGATACATGTAGGATAACTAAGCTAACATGGCCTACCTACGATTTAAAACGCACCAACTCACTGCTTGAGTTAAGCAGGGTAAACCTGTCAAAAATAGTAGGAATCCTAACGGGTCACTGCCTGATCGGAGCGCATGCCCTTCGGTTGGGAGTTGCATCAAACGATTTCTGCAGAAGCTGCAGATGTGAGGAGGAGGTAGAAAACGTTCAGCACCTCCTCTGCGAATGTCCGCCTCTAGCTAAAAGGAGAATGGCAACTCTGGGCCTTCCCTCTTTAAACGGACTTGCCGAAGTCTTATGCCTGGAAATCAAGCATATACTCAAATTCATTATCCACTCGAACTGGTTTGAGGAGGGAAATCTCTATTAGGTTATTAAAGAGATCATGTGGTATCACAACGGGCCTGCACTGGCCTAAGTGTACGAGTCGTCTATCGGCTCAGCCACCGTTACCTAACCTTCTATATTTGGTTTATGATAAACCATCAATATTTTTACAATTTTTCAAAGTTTAACGATTATATTTTAAGTCTGAATAGTTGTTTTTTAAACATAATTAGTGTGAACATCAGAAGCCGTTTTTCTATTTCTTTCTATTCTTTTTTCTATTCTTCAACTATGTCGAAGTTGTTTTCTGCTCTTCCGCGAACTTCAAGTTGCAGTGTTAAGTTGGCATCTATAAGTGAAACATTTGCACCATCATCTACAAAAGCAATTCCCATACTGTCTCACTGGCAAAATTTGAAAGAGAATATTTGCGTTGAAGTTGCAGTCTGCATGGCAACTCCTACGTGCTTGTTGCTGGTTAGGCTCGTAATCATTTCCAATTCTAGCAACATTTTCGGAACGCGTCTCAGCAATTTGATGAGTGTTTGGTTGCACAGTGGGCGAAGTATGAAGCAAGTGGTGGTGCCGTTTATTGCATCCTTCAGTCCCACATCGTCTTCGAGAACTGTATACGCTTGCAATTACCTTGACAAATAAAGCATTTTTGTGTGGCTATACTGACGCAAGCAAAACGTCTGTCATTGTTTAGTAGTGGCTTACGCCTTGTAGTTTTGCTCGATTGGTGGGTTGACGTGGATGGTAGCGCGTCAGCCACTATGTTTGCTAGGCGTCTCAGGCTATTAAGCCACATGCTAAAATCCGCAATTGTCGGAGGGCACTCTAAAAGCAAAGACTTTTCTGCCCATTGCATTTGCCGGGATATTGCCAGCTTACCTACCAGTTCGCTTAGGAGAATGGGGTTTGAGAGATGGTGCTTACCGTTGGCATTTTTTAAAAATGTTGTCATGTTCGTCATGACATTGGCGACGTTCACTAGAGCCTCGAAATTATTTTCAACTAATTTTGGTATGGCTCTTACCTTTTCAACTTGGCTCCTAGTCAGCTGATCTGGACGACCGAACGTTTCTTCCAGTGTCTCATTAATTGCGCATACATTCTTGGAACTGTTGAGCAACGACTCTACAGTCTCTCTGACAGACCTTTTCAATGCATTACGGAGACGCATGATATTGTGCTGGTTGGTGTATTCAAACTCTCTAGTCGTACTCTCAAAGCCTTCTGCAAACTTTTGCCATTCTTCTGCGAGACCTGAAAAGATAGGAAGTGGGAATATTTTTTATTGTCGCATGGGTATCGACTGCTGGCTTCCGTCGCTCCATATTACAGAAGTTCGCCGCTGTTGCGACGTTTGTTGTTGTGGTTGCATTTGTTGACTTTCCGGCTGCATGGACGCCTGTGTTGGTTGCGCAAAATATGGTGGCTGATATTGTGCCGAGGACGTTGAGGATTGATATGGGGGCTGAGTTAACAATTGGTGCATTTGCTGTGGCTGAGACTGGCATGTTGGCTGTTGAGTTATTGCATTGGTTGTGGCAGAGGCTGTTGTGTCGGCTGCTGAGTTGATGGTGAACATGTCGACTGGATGTGTCTGCTGCGTTGACGTCTGATATGTCGGCTGCTGTGCTGACGGCGGATATGTCTCCTGCGTCGACGGCTGATATGTCGGCTGCTGCGTTGACGGCTGATGTGTCGAAAGTCGTTGTACCTCTTTTTGCAAACTAAATACGCTGGTATTTGGAGTTGCTGATTGTTGGATATCATGAGCAATTGGATCGAATGCATTTGCCGTTTAAACTTATTTTGCATGGCTTCACATCACATATATCATTATTACCTTTTTCAAAACTTTTTCCTGGCAGCTTGTAGGATTTGATGATGGTGGAAGAGCTTGGATAAGTGGCATCGGCGATGGATTTGGTGCAGGTGTAAGTTCAATAACGGATCTGTATATGGCTGTTCGGTTAGATTAGTCTGCAGTTGTGAAGGTTGACCTGGCAGTGTTAATGATCCTGGCTGCTGATGTGTTGGCTTTGCAGTCTCACTGGGATACGAAAAAGTATTTTGAGGTGGTTGCGCTGTTGGGCTTGCTAGCGGATCTGCAGAAGCACCAAGTTGGCGGTTATGACCACGTTGACATAAACTTGCAACTATTTTAGATAAGCAAGGAATAAAGATTGTGCTTTTTCTATTGTCCTGAAGTTTTAAAATAAATAATTCGTAGACTTGCATTAAGGTTATTGAATTTATGAGTTTATTGAAACCAGATACGATCTAATGAGAAATTTATTCCCTATAATTAATACATTAAACAATTAAAGAAATTATATGCTTAAAACAATTCTTACTTGGTTTATTCACTTCGGCGTTTGGACAAGAAAAGGGAACAGTCAAATTGACAGACTCATATTTATACGCTTGCCAATAACCAATACAAATATAAATGAACTGAAATCTTGACATATTAATGTACTAACGCATTCAATATAAAAAACGCATACAAACTTCTTATTGAGTAGAGAATTTTTAATATGAAAGAAAACAAACACAAGTGCCAAAAAAAAAGGCTATAATTGACACATGGATAAAAATTATAATGGTTTTAAAGTTTTAGAGATTTCAAATTTAAAAATATGTCCTTTTGTGTAATCACTGAATAAATAGGCATTTTTGATAAGCTTTTTAAGCCTTTCATAAAATGAACACAACAATAAAATATACATAAGAAGTTTTCACAGAAATAATTAATTCACTAACACGTATGTGCCTTGTGTCAGCCTCAATACGTTCACATGCGTCTTCGGTTTCTCATTGTATTAATGAGAATTCATTGAGGACTTTCATTCATTGAATAATCAGTTTCTTACCTTAAAGGGAACTTGTAATTGAGTCTATAAAAAAAAAATTTGATAAGACCGTTTGATTTAATGTTGTACAAAAACTAGTCCCTTTTGTTCAAATATCTTCAAAATCAATCAGTCATATTAAGGCCCTTTTAAACGTACTTACTTACATAGTTGGCGCTACAACCGTATGTCGGTCTTGGCCTCATCTAAGAATTTGCGCCAGCCATTTCTGTCTTTCGCTTGCTGGCGCCAGTTGGAAATTCCAAGCTTAGTCAGGTTGTCCTCTACTTGGCCTTTCCAACGAAGATGCGGTTGTCCTCTTCTGCGTTGACCGCCGCTGGGTACCGAATCGAATGTTTTCTTCACTGGAGCATCTTCTTTCATGCGCTGAACATAACCGAGCCAGCGAAGCCGCTCGATTTTAATGCGCTTGACTATGTCGATGGCAGCGTACAGCTCATACAGTTCATCATTCCACCGTATTCGGTACTCGCTATTGACGCAGATTGGTCCGTAGATCTTACGAAGAATCTTTCTCTCGAATGCTCCTAAAGTCTTTTCATCTGAACTGCTAAGCGTCCAGGTTTGTGATGCATAAAGTAGGACGGGCATGATGAGCGATTTATAGAGCGTGATTTTCGTTCGTCGAGAGAGGGCTCTGCTTCTCAATTGCCTACTGAGCCCAAAGTAACACCTGTTGGCAAGAGTTATTCTTCGTTTGATCTCAATGCTGATGTCGTTGGTTGAGTTTATGCTGGATCCCAGATAAACGAAGTCCTTCACAACCTCGAAGGAGGTATTGTCAAGGGTTACGTGGGTTCCAAGACGCTGGGACTGTTTGTTTGTTGACACTAAGTATTTCGTCTTATCTGCATTCACTGCCAGACCCATTCGACTTGACTCTCTTTCTAATCTGGAAAATGCTGCACTGACTTCGCGCGTATTATGGCCAATGATATCGATGTCATCAGCATACGCAAGCAGCATAACACTCTTGTAGAATATTGTGTCACTACGTCTCAGATCAGCAGCTCGGATGATCATTAGGTTGAAAAAGTCGCACGATAAGGAATCACCTTGTCTGAAACCTCGTTTGGGAACAAATGGTGGGGAGAGGTCCTTCCCGATTTTAACTGCGCTGCTGGTGTTGCTCAGTGTCATCATGCAAAGTCGTATTAGTTTTGCAGGCCCTTTTGAACAGAAACATAAAATGTTAGGCACAAAATATTGGAAAAATTTACGATTGTCTTAATTTTTTTTTGTGCAAATGATAGGATTAAATATTTAAAGTGCTAAACTATAGTAAAAACAGCTTTTTTTCAAAAATGTTAAATAGGAACTTTTGAATAGACACTCCTCATTTGTATTAAGTGTTGTTTCAGAAAATATTTCAACAAAATTTCATTGCAATTTCTCAAATGTGGATTTTTACAAATTTTTTTTATTGAAACAAGATATAAAACAACATTTTTCGAAAAGTAAAATATCACAACTCTGGTACTTTTAATCCGATTTTTATGTTTGTTAACTCATTTTAAAGAACAATTACATTAAAAACGAAAGGCTTTCCTGTTTTTAAAAAAAATTTACTTCAAGTGATGTTTTGAACTCTTGCAAACGCTTCTCCATTTATTGATCTCTTGAGCTAGTTTTAAAAGTCTATCAATCGGCACGAAACTTTATAGATTTTATTTTTACATAGACTATTTTTAATCTATGGCGTCAACAATTTGGCTTATGGGGAGCAAACATTTAATATACATATAAAAATACTTTTTGATTTATCGATATAAAAAACTATCAATATTTTTTTTTAATCAAAACCCCCCCTTGGGTAAATCCTGGTTACGGTCCTGAGCCTAGTAAGCAAAGTCTTTTAAGATCACAACCAAAGCAAACTAAAAAGTAGACTTTCAAATTGTATGGAGAGATAAAAAAAGAGCATTGTGATTTCGATTATAAAAAAAACTATCGTTTGCATCGCAGTTGCATTTATAGTTGCTGGAAATTTTTAATTTTCTTGTGACTAAATCCCGGGACTCCGGGACTAGAAATTTGTTCGGGATCCCGGGATTGAAAGTCCTAATATGTACTTATTGGAGTGGTGTTTTATTGGGTATGAGACCTTGTTTTTCACACGACTCCGCCGATGTCAGGATAAAAAAATTGTTGCCAACTTGACCTTGTTTGACTTGATAACGCGATATTTGTAATGTTGCTAACTTGACCTTGTTTGTCTTGAAAACGCAACCCTGCTATGCTGTCTGATATTATCGTTTTGCCTTAGCTTTTTTATTATGTTAGAAATTGTAATCAATATCTTATTTTAGATTTTTAATTTGCTATAAAACCTGTTAAGGTTTAGCAACCAAATAAATAAAAAAAAAAAAATAGAAAAATAAAAAATTCTAAAGTGGTTAAATTTTAGTGAAACATTATATGTAGGTGCTATGGGTCAACGTTGCGTTCACCATTTATATAAATGCTACCAAGCCGTCTTTTACCACCCATAAATTAAGTAAAATGATATATATTAGACCAGATAAGATTTTGATTGTTTCAAATGGAAACGTCTGGACTGTGTTGCTCGAATTGCTATTTGCTTAGACACTTCCAAACTTCTCACAAGTTCACAAAAAGGTCACAAACACATTCAGTGAATTGGAGCAGGACAACGTCTGTCGGGCCCTCTGGTAATTTATAAAAAAACTTCATTACAAATACGAATAAAAAATAAAAATTTGTTTACAATTTTATGAGATATTTTCAATATATTTGCAGCCAAAAAAGGGTAGAGTGGCACGTTTTAACGTTGTCTGATACAAATAATATTTTGTATATCACTTTTGCTGGACTTAGTAAAAATATGGCGGAGTCTCCACATAAATCCCAACACTTTTTTTTTCTCCGTACAACTAACGACCAGTCCTACTGTACATGGCTTAGTTTGTCTAAATTAATTACATTTAAAGCTTAGTATGCTGTAGAAACGAAAATTTTTAGGCATTTAATTCTACACGCGAAATTTTGGTGTAGACTCAACACTAACACATACTTACCTGTTTGTTGAACATTATTGTTGAATGTCAAATTTCCACGCCAATTAAATGTACCGACATATAAATGACAGTGAAATTTTGACATTTTAACTCTCCAATCATGGTTGCGAACTTCGCTGCATTGAACAATTTTACGGTTCAACAGCATACTCTTACGGAAGATTTCTTTTTGCTTCTACAGCATACTAAGTTTAAGCAGTTAAAAAAAGAACGGCTAAAAAAGAACCATATTTTCAGTGTCTGCCTGCAAGCGTAGTAAAACAAATTCAGTTGATATATTTTTTGCTTTTATTTCTATTTCATGTAAGTTATTCATCCACCATTTTGATAAAAGTACAAACATTCATATTCTTTATTTTACTTAGTTTTCTATTTTTTTGTATTCATAGTTTTGCTAATTCCAAATATCTCTGACAAATTTTTGGACAGTATGAAAATTTATTTAATAAGTTTTTAAGTTTCTTGCAGTTATCTCTTCTTATGTTATTATATATGATAGATTTAAATACGGAAGACACAAAAATATATATTTATTTCATTAATATTATTATATAACTCTGCAATGGGTTTAAAAAACCAATTAAATTAAAAAGTTATTTTTAAAGAAACAGAAAAAAAAACTAAATGGAGCAGGGACCGTGTCAGTGCAGTAGTTAATGCAACTTTTTCTAAAAATAAAAAATTTAATGTTATTTTTGTGTTTTACAATTGTGAACACATATGTATTAACTTAACTTTTTTTCTCACAAGAACAATCTACTTATTTTAGTGGGATATTTTTTACACAAAGTATTGCACAAATGGTAATATCTTTTTTTTTTAATGATAACGAATTTTAATATGTAACGTGGCTTGCCATGAAAACCTACAGTTTGAGAAAGTTTCCCGTCTTTTGAACAGCTTAAGTCTGATTTTAAAGTTTCGAAAAATCTTGCTTCAAAGTATTCAATCGCCATATAATTATTCAGGGGTGTTGTGAAAACCGATAACTGTCAGAATCAGATTTGAAATCGACACAGATTTTGTTTTGGGGTTATAGAAACCGATTATCAATTTTGAAACTGGTTTCATTTTCGAAATTGGTTTTTTGTCGTTAACAGGTGTTACAGAATCCGATTTATCAATTTTGTTGTGTTTTAAAACGCGCAGCTGACAGTTGTCAGAATTGCTGATAAGTTGTGCGCTAGCTTCTCCAAATGATGTAGTAGTGAAGGATTTGAATTATTTTGGTTTAGTTTAGCATTAATTTGTATTTGTAATTACTTTTATGTCACAACACTCTTCGCCTCATCTTTTTCTGGGAATCTTTCACGGACTCTCCCATTAAAAAAATACAACTACAATAGAGCTCTGAACTGAAAAAATTAAAATTTTGAAGGTACTGAGGAAATAAGACGAAAAACTTAAATATCTAGTCAAGATGGAATCGGAGGTAAAAATATTCTGAAAACGAATTGTTATCTTTATTGAGATCTATTTAACGACGAACTTACGATCAGTTAAAAACTGACGAAGTTATAGAAAAAATACCATTTGGGGCGTTTTTTTGGTTCATAACAAAATTTTTGATAGTACGAAAATCCCCTCAACATAACTTTCAAATGAGGGGCGGTCTTTTCAAACTCTCTTATTTTCCATAGGGGGTGACCCACATTTTTCCCATGTTTTTTTTTCAAATTGAATATACTTGATATTTTATTTTTATGATATTTTGGTTTTTTATAAGAATGTACTGTAACACTTTTAGGTTTACTTTTGTTTAATGCAAAAGGAAAGCATATCTTGTAACTGTTACTGTTAACAAAATCAGAACAATTAATTTTTTTCGAGATCTTGTAAAGGACTAAAAATCACTTTTTGTTTCGAATTTCGACCTTCTTGAACAACACTCCAACATAGAAAACATTATTCCTTTTCTTTGTATGCAGAAGCAGAGGCCACTGACGCCTCCGTGACGAGCTTAACATGCCTCTCAGTATCCTGAATGTGGCAAGGTAAATGTCGATTTTAGACATCGTCTATCATGTCACCAGAAACGGCTAAGTTGTCAATTGTTTCTTTCGGTAACGAAAAAGTTTTCACGCAGAAAAACGACATTTTCGACTTTGATTGTAGTAAACATATTTCTATTTACCGTACCATACATATTGCTATTTTCATTACAATCATTTCAATGTTTGTTTACAGTTCCAGGTAAACATATTTTGATTGATGTGACAAAAAATATTTTTGCGGAAGAAAAAGTCCACAACGTTCATATTTTATGCTTCTGAAAGTGATACCATGCTTATCAGTGGCTTTAGTCAGGCGACGATTGGTGGTGGCCGTAGCCTACTGGTAGTGTGCTTGGCTTGTAAGCGAAAGAGCAGCGGTCCAATCCCAGTCCGGACAGAAAGTTTTTCAAAAGTTTTAATATTGATTGATTTAATATTTCTGTTCAGCCGCAAACAATGGCAAACCTCAAAGAGCAATAATTAAAAAGAACAAATTAAGTAATAATAAATAATTAAAATACAATATAGCAACAAATTAGCTTACTTGCCACAAAAATAATTTTATGTTTCAGTAAACATAATATATTTATTGCAAGAAATAAGGTTATTTGCAGTGAACATTAAGGTGAACATAATTTGCTTCCGGAAAATATTTTATGTATACCGTAAAATAAAAACACATTTCTTGTAAAAATTAACTTGTTTGCAATAAACAAGTTTCTAAACATAATAGTATCCTTCGATAATATGTTTGCGTCAAATATATTTTTATTTTCTGCGTGTACAGTTGTTTCATGGATACCTTTTTTGTCTTCCACGGCAGCCTCATCGAATGCAAGCTTTAGCCTTCGCAAAACATCTGCCTCTGTTGGTAGTTTTTCATCACTAAAGATACTCGGGTTTTCCAAAATAAACGCCATTTTCTCAGTTAAAATAAATTTTAAAGTATTCAAAAACTTTTATATAAAAAACAAAAATATAATCAAAATAAAATAAAAAGTAGATTTACTTCAGATCTGCTTAGAGCATGTGTCAAATGGGGAGAAAATTTGCAGTTTCATGTTTTTATAGGCAAGGAATTGATTGATAAGCTTTATTTTATTTTTAAATCAAGGTCAGATTTCCAAGGTCAGATTTTCGACACACTCTAATGCATATTTATATAAATGAAAATAAATCTAGTTGATAGCTTTTACCTTAATTATTTTTCTATACTATATTTTTCTTTGCTTTCGGGTAATATAAGCATACTGTGGAACCAAATACGCAAAAAAAATCGATGACGCACCAAATTGTATACTCTAAATTAGGGTGGGGTGGAAATACAATCTTATGTTTTAATAGATTAGAACAAATAAAATAATTTGCGATTCTAATCAGAAGCAGTTTAACCTTTTATTTACGACGCAACCAAATACGAACCTGTGTAAATATTAATGTATTTGTGTGAATCAACACCAATATGGAAAATGCCACCTTTTTGTGTTACTACAATATTTCCATATACAGCTCAAAACTACCGTAATGGTTTGAATACTTAATAACTTTTGTGATTGATTTTGAAGTGAAACTTCTTAGGCGGCAATTTGTTGAGAGTACAAATTTTCGAGTCTCGTAACGAAAAATTTTCTAATTTAGTCATGATTCGAGCCTCGTCACAAAAATTGTTTTTGCCTCTGCAGATACGATTGAGATATACTTTGTGTGGGGCTCCAGGTTATTTCTTGTGATGTTTTCATTGGATCCCCAGAAGGGTGACAGAAAGAGTGTAGGTTTAGGTGTGTACGAGAAAATTTAGGAAAATTTTTTGTCACACCTCCATTAAATCAATCACAAATCAATAAAAATGCTATATTTCAGACAGTTTTGATCGAATTAGACTAATATTTGGTAATTTAGTTTTTATGGTTACTCTCGGCAACTGTGCTAAAAATGGCTGTCCACGCCCCTTTTACTGCCCAAATATCAATGAAAATGCTTTATTTAAGTCGGTTTTGGTCGTATAAAACTTAAATTTGGTAATTTAGTTTGTATGCTTACTTTCGGAAACTGTACTAAAAATGGGCGTGGTCACTCTGTAACCACGCCAGTTTTTGATAAATCATTAACATTTCCTCTGGATCGATTGCGCTGAAATTTTTGCTGTCGATTTGTTTTTAGTACGAGATAGTTTAGGAAACTGTATGTCACAACCCCTTTTAGCTCCCACAAATCAATAAAAATGCTATATTTCGGACGGTTTTCTTTGCATAAGACTAAAATTTGGAAATTTAGTTTTATTAATTTTAGTAACTGTCGGCAATCGCACTAAAAATGGGTCCATGCCCCCTTTTACAGTGCACAAATCAATGAAAATGCTTTATTTAAGACGTTTTTGGTCGCATGAAACTTTAGTTTGGTAATTTAGTTTGTATGGTTACTGTCAGCAACTGTACTAAAAATCAGTTTCCACGCCCCCCTTTTTCCGCCTATGAATTAGTGAAAATTATATATTTCAGGCAGTTTTGGTTGTACAAGACTAAAATTTGGTAATATATTTTGTATGGTTACTTTTGGAAACTGTACTAAAAATGTGAGTGGCTACTCAATAGCTACGTCCAGTTTTTGATAAATCATTAAAATTTTAAACTGGGCCGTTTAAAAATAAACTATTTTTTATACGAGATAGTTTAGGAAAATTTCTCCTTTTTACCGCCTACAAATCAATAACAATTCTGCACTTCGGACGGTTTTGATCGTATTAGACTAAAATTTGTTAATTTAGTTCATATGCTTACATTCGGACACTGTGTTAAAAATGAGCGTGGTCATTTCAAAGGATTAGAGTGGAGTGAGGCAAAGTGCGCCAGGTATAATCTGAATTGAGCTGAAAATTTGCCAGTCAATTTGTTTTAAGTACGAAATGGTTCAAGGAAATTCATAAAACAAATTCATAAAAATGCTTTATTTCAGACGGTTTTGTTTGTATAAGACTAAAATTTAGCAATTTATTTTTTATTTTTTGTGTGTTGTATGGGAACCCCCAGAAGGGTTGCAAATAGAGCGTAGGTGTGTTTAGAAGTTAAGAAGTTTCCCTTCTGTACTGTTAACACGCTATACTGTATTTTTTTTTTTAAGAATTTTGTAAAAAAACTTGAGAAATTTGATCTTGGAATTGTACAAAACAGAACCGGGAACCAAACTTTTTGAATTTTATTTTGAAAATGAATGTACAATTTTTGACTCAGCGTGCATATTGTATATTTTTTAAAACAATAAACTGCTTGGTTGCAAATTTTCAACAATATGGTACAGTAAGACACCTCCCATGTGCCGGAAGACCACATTCTGTGCACACAGAAGAAAATATTCAACTTGTAATGGATAGTGTGTTGGACAGCCAAGAAACATAAACAAGAACACATTCGGCACAATTGGGGCTATCGCGGAAGTTCGTTTAGACGATTTTGGCCACAATGCACATGTTCCCACATAAAGTTTAGTTTGTACATGAATGAAAGCTAATAGACCACCAACAAAGCTCAGTGTACGATTTACGATTTATCAGGACAAAATTATACATTTTTGTGATATAATTCTTTGATTTGTTCCTAAAAAATAATTCTGGAGTGGGAGTCTATCTCAAACACCCTGTTCGTTACAGGGTGTTTCATTGAATCTATTTATATAAAAGAGATTGCCGTCCGTGTGTGTATTCATAACTCGTGAACATATTAATAAATTTTCATGATTTTGAGCTTGATGGGTTCGTGTTCGCCCAAGAAAAGAAATATGGAAGAAAAAGAGGGCGTGGCACCTCCTATATAATCGTAATTTGTGATATCAGATAGCTTTGGAGTTATACGAGCAGGTCTCACTACCTCAAAATTTGGTATTCGAACACAATTTACACATGCAGCTTCACTGATTACATTTTATGAGCGTTGGACAAGAGGGCGTGGCATCTCATATACAACACAAATTTGCAATATCGCATAGCAGATAGGTGGCTCCCGAACATAAATATTTATGCAATGGCGAACATTCTGTCTGAGTTGGGAATTGAACACGGGCTACCACGGTTCCTTAGCTTACGGGCCACGCACTCAGTAAGCTACGGCCGCCACTAAAATGTGTGATGGACAAGAGGGCGTGTCATCAACGTGTCAGGTTTCAGCTAGTTGCCTATAGAGAAAAGTGCACACATTTAGTTTTGACTTCGAAACACTTAATTGTATTAGAACAAAATAAAATTTCGTAACTTTCTTCTCTGTTATTACAATTAGACGTACTTGCATGATTTTTGGTTTAAAAAAAATATCAATTTTTTATCAAAAAAGCTGTAAAAACACAAATATTCTTGAGATATGTACGCATACATATGCAAATAAATTTTTTTTTGCAGTTCATCAAAGTGTTAGTTAAATTTATCTCTTCTTATTTATGCTATACTTTACATCACTAATTTAAATAAAACAAAGTTTTATTAAGCCATTAACCGCGGTTGGGTATTTTTTACCCATGAATATGCTTCTGCAGAATTGATCATATCTCAGGACTGGTAACAGCTAAGTGTTTAATATTTTATAGCTTTAAGAAAACATAGAGCTATAAATTGTTTTTGGAGTGTGTCAAGAAATTTTTACGTTAACTACTACATTTTCCAAGTCAAAAGTGATTATGTTTTAAATTCAGAAAATTTGTGTTATAATCATATGTAAAAAATTTTATATATTAAAAAAAATGTAAAAGCTCTCTTAAACACTTTACCAACTATACCTGCTATTGATAGAAAATTCTTGATACACAACTCTGCTGTCGTTGCAGAAGGAATTTGTGCCCACTTAGAACACATTAACGACGATTGGGTATTTTTATACCCACCTTATATCTCGACTACGGTGAAAGATGCAAACTTGAAATTTGATGTGTGGATCACTTATGTGATCACCTGTGATCAATATAAGTGATTCAAAAAAATCGTACATAGCATTTGGAAGCCGTGGTTAATGGGTTAATCAGCGATTTATACCCCACGTATATAAAAAGCGTAAGGGGTATATTAACTTTGTCACTTCGTTTGTAACGCACAGAAGGAGGCGTGGCAGGTATAGAAAACTATATATATTCTTGATAAGCATCATCTCCTGACTCGATTTAGCCATGTCCGTTTGTCCGTCTGTGATCACGATTACAGCCGTAATTTTAAAGCTGTCGTAATGCAATTTAACATATAAGCTTTATATTAAAAAATAAAGATCAAGTTTGAAAATGAGCCAAATCAGATGAAAACCACTCTTACCGCCCATATGAAGTGACTTTACCAAAATGGTACACTTCTTTAAATTCCACAAAAGTTCAAATCTTCCAAATAAGCTTTTACTCTTAATAAACACTTTGAGTATGAAATCTGTAAAAATCGAATGAAAACCACGACTAGCTCCCATACAAAGTGACTTTATGAAATCACTAAAATATCCATAAATATTTCTTAAAATTTTGCAAATAACTTTAAATCTTACCTTTGCTCTTGATGTTTGGAATTTTGTTAAAAAAAGTGAAAATTCCGCCCACCTCCCATAAAAAGTGATGTCATCATAATAGCAAAACCTTTATAAACTCCAAAACAATTAATGTTGAAATTGTGCACATAAGCTTTAGTAAATAAAAAGGAATCTGAGTTTCAAATGTGAAATATTTGGGTGAAATATTTGAGGCCTTATAAAAGTGACGTCACCAAAATAATACAACATTCAAGACTTCGAATAAACTAAAATAAGGCCGTGTGGGTATTTTAACTGCGGTCCAGTCGAAGATATATCCTTACTAGGTTTATTGTAAATTAATCTATATACTTTCACAAAAGATTACCATTACATAAGAAATTTAAAAGTTAACAACTTTAATCAGAGCACTTAATACAAAAATTACTATCTTGAGCCTTTAAAATAATAAAAAAAAACACAAAAGGCACCTTATTACGACTCCCATGATAAATATATCGGATAAAGCAATCGTTTTCAAAATGGGTTTCTGTGTATACTAGCTTTTGTCCTTGTGGATTGAGAAAATCTCACACTGTACAATAGCTTGATTATGCCATTTCTTTCAGACAAAAAGCAGAAGAAATCAAAAGCGATTTCAATTGGCCTCCACGTTCATCCGATTTAACAGCTCCCGACTATTTTCTTTAGAGTTATTTGAAACAAAGTGTGTACGTTAATAAGTCAGCGACCATACCCGAGCTAAAAATAACATTCGCCTGTAATTTTATGAAAAGTTATGGAAAATGTATTAGAAAGAGCACAAATATTCGACGCTGAAAATGGCAACTTCTTGCGAGATATCATTTTTCATGTTTAA
This sequence comes from Dichetophora obliterata, assembly GCA_963920525.1. Classification (NCBI taxonomy): domain Eukaryota; kingdom Metazoa; phylum Arthropoda; class Insecta; order Diptera; family Sciomyzidae; genus Dichetophora; species Dichetophora obliterata. Next base: position 117,468,262 of record OY986437.1, read on the forward strand.
GCTCAAAATATTCTCCATTAACATACTGCATATAAAAAAAATTATAATTACAAACCATTAAATAAAAAAGTTATTAAACATTCAAACCGTAATCATAATGAAAATCATGTTGAAATGTTTGTCCATTGAATAAAAATTAAATTTAATTAGAAATGTGGAAAAAGCAGAGAAAAACGTTTTAAAAAATATGGTATCAATTGAAGACATGAGTGGATGAAGGTGATATGTCGCAATTATCTAGTTTCGAGAAAATTGAGTTTAAACTTCCACTTTTGTACTGAAATCTATACTTATCAAAGTTTGTGAGGAAGTTAATTTCTACAATAGCCACAAACATGGCTGTTTTAAATTTTAAAATAGTGTGTAAGCAGATAAGACCTTCATCCATGCATAGAACACCGAAAATCCGAAAATGAGACACATCACCTTCATCCACTCATGTCTTCAATTATTAGGTACATTATTACGGATGTGGCACTTCTTTTAACTACATCAAAAGAATAAATAAAAAAACCAATGTTTGATGCCGTCGAAAAAGCATTCCACGATTGGTTAACAGCAGATAGAAATCAGCACATGTTCTTATATCTCTATAAGTCCACGTGTTCACAAGTCGAACTTTTTTTAGGAGAACGGTAATTCGAGTAAGAGAAGTTAAACTTTGTGTTGTTACGCTATAACTAAGTCCAATTTGAAGATGGTGGTTTATGCTCTAATTGTCATTAACCATTAAGGTAGATTTTAATGACACCTCGCCGAGTTAAAAAAATTTATTAATCCAATTAAAAATTTGTTTGCACATATTACATATTGACAGTACATTCAGGGTCATTCAGGGGATCATCATAGTGTCCTCTAATAAGTCCTTTGATCACTACTCTCTTGTTACTGACGGTCCCTAGAGAAATTGAAATTTTTTTCAAGTAGAATTAAAAACTAATTATTTCGATTATTACTTTATACGTTATTACAAAACAAAATAATTTTTATTACACTTATTTACTTTAAATTGCATTTTTTATGTTAAAGATAATGTTCTAGAATGATTATCAGTTACCTATTCGTATTAAGTTGAGGCCCAGTTAATAATTCTGCATATGGCACATATGAAAATTTCTCATCAATACGTAAGAAGTTAAAGCTGTCAGCTGTGAAATATTTGAATAATCGTTTCTTACAAAAAGGAAATAAGAGTCGCTTTAATAGACTGGTTCTTGATAACCAATTTAGTTAATTTAAATTATTTTCATGCGAGTAAAAAACAATAGCTAATACATATATTCAAATTGGTTTCATTTAACAATTTATATAAATTTACAAATATTATATAGATTTATTAGCAAAAATTTTGGGTCCTTTAGTTTTTAATTAAATTTGATTTAATTTTTGATTATCAGGCTTGTGTTTTTTAATTTTTTTATAAACATATAGAGCATCGAAACCTTATTACAAATTGTTGAAATTTTTCTTAAAATTGTTACATTTTGTCAATTAGAGTTCTATAATGAACTTTTAAACACTATGAATTCATATTGTAAGTTTATTTGTGTCTATCGAAATGCTTATGCCTTCAAATATGTTTCAATGTATGTATGTATGTGTGTATAAAACATATCGGTGCTTTGGAACGATAGAAAAAACACAGTGAAAACAAGAGTATTTCGCACTTATAAGAATTTATGAAAATTTTTGTTGTTACATAAATTAACTTGCTTTTGTTGATTTTCAAATTTTTACTTAATAAAAATGTTGGTTCCACAGTGAAATATCTGTTGATCTATTCAAATGAGAGAGTGAGTGTTTTGCATTTAAAGTGTTTTTGCATTTGTTTTGGCTAACAAAAGCTGCATTGTTATAAGTATTTAGACTGTTCTTTTTAATTGAGAATACGTTTAAATTTATAAAAAAATTGTTTCTTGATTTGATCTAATCATCTTATTGATGAATTAATCGATTCCATTTTTTGACGTACCCGATAGCTCAGAGGAAGTATGTCTAATCCGGCAACTCAGACATCAGAGAACCTTGTTAAAAAAACATTTTGTTACTTAAACAGATACAAATATAAAAAAATATATTTTTGAACTCATTGAACTCGAACTTGCAAAATTTCAGTTAAAATTTTTAAAAAGTGATGGATTGGTAAACACACTCGGCTAACAAGACGGTGCCATGTTTGGTTTCGACAGTCAGTATAAGTTAATTAAGCTTCATCGTTTCATTGTGAAAACACAAATTTTACTCTTTATCTAACTGCGTTGTTGTAAGAGAATTTAACAACTCAAATGCAGTCAAGTTAAAAAGTACCTTTGTTGAGACAAAACAAATGCAAAATGCTAAATTAAGCTTAAGTGTAAAATGTTTTGAATGTACGATTTATTTTCCGATGTATATCGTTCCAAGATAGCGATTTGTATTTGTTATTTCTTTATTAATTCTTTTTATTATTGTGAATGAACAAAATATATTTAGAGAACTTGTAAATTTTCGCAGTTTTTAAACTTTGAGTCCTCCTTGCCAAGTATCCATGTGAGCATCTGTCGCGCCTTCATGCTCGCTAAAACGACACTGCGACTTTTGTACCAATGAGGCTGTGAGGTGCCTTCGCGGTGACCCTGTAAATTACATGAAACATATTTTTTTTAACAATAGTTCTGAAATAAGTGCAAAATACAAGGGAAATAAGATATTAAAGTGTTTCATGGATAAAGCAATAAATATTTATTGAGTTAAAATCAGTCGTTGGTAGCGACGAAAACTTTTTCTTACCCGCTGACTCTCTACGCTTTATTCTTAGCTCTAGTAATCGATATGAAAATTTTCAAATATCAAGCTCAATCAATCATATTCAGATTGCATGAAAAAAAAGTTGCATTAATTTGAGAACATTAACGAGCTCTAGCCACTCACTATTCAAATAAAAATAAGTTTTAAGCGCAAGGTTAACGTTCTGAACCGTTATGCACTAAGTGTTGCCACATAATTGAGTACCTATGTAAATTCATTAAAATTCGTAACGTTCTGCTTTATTTACTATGCTATAGGTACAGCCAAATCGAAGGATTTTCAAAGCTTGTTTTGTGGAAAGAAGAGATTGACTCGATTCACTTACGCAATATTTTGTCAATAGACAATTTAAGTGAAGACCAATTAAATGAAAAATAACTTCGTGCTTTAAAGTAATTGGAGAAAAATTGGTATTATTTAATCCTAATTGAATGAATATCGTAACGCGTGAAATGGAGTGGGGAGGGTTCGAAGGACCGTCACATGTTGTCACATGGAAGGCTAGAAATGTGTGTTTTTGCTTTATACTATTTGTGTATGTATGTGCTGGCAGTATTAAGGTTCGCTGATTTCGAATCTTATCCCAATAAACACCAAACGAAGAACGATTCGTAAGCGAACTCGTTAACGAGTCCGAAATCTCGGACTCGCAATCTCGGACTCGCAATCTCGGACTCGGAAGCGAGCTCGAAACGTACACGAGATCTTAGATCCATAAACTTTTCTAAGTGATTTTTCCCAACAAAAACTTGAAAATATTTTTAGTGAAAATTATTAACATTAAAATAAACACTTAATAAAAAGATATATGGTAAAAAATTCCCATAAATATCTTAATACAAAATTAAATAAAAAGACTAAGAATTTTTTCATATAAAAATGAAGACTATTATATCATTGTTAGCTTCTAAGAATACCTCAAATAATATATAAAAAATTCCAAGTCTTTTCATATAATTTTCATTGAAGAAATTTCTATGAAAAATTTCCAAGTCTTTTCATATCATTTTCTATGAAGAAATTTATATGAAGAAATTCTAAGTCTTTTCACATAATTTTTTATAGATTCGAGAACTCGTGTTCGTTTCGAGCTCGTTTACAAGTTCGAGATCTCGTGTTTTTTTCGAATTCATAACAAAGCCAAATTTTTGACATGGACATATTTTATTTAATAAAAACTATTTTTTAATTGTTAGCTGCTTAAAATCGTCAATTAAAATAAAAAAAATTTCATAATTTTTATATAAAAAAAATTTTAACTATTTTCATATAAATTTTGTATGGATCCAAGATCTCGTGTTCGTTTCGAGCTCGTTTACGAGACCGAGATCTCGTATTTGTTTGTTGTTTTCTTAATAAAAAAAAATTTTTAAAAACATTTTTAAAAATAAATCATTTGTTTTTAGTACGCTGTTATTATTACATGTTTTGAGCAAACAAATTTTTTTGATCTATAGTCATGTGAAAGTAAATAGGGACACCTATATTTTTATATTTGAAGCTGAATGAATTATATACAAAGTGCTACAGATATAGCATTAATTCCCTCGGCTGGTGGTTCTTCTTGATAAGGCAAGTATAACACTTTATGGAATTTCCTCCCGCATTGTAAAACTTTCAAGATACAGGGTGTTTTACGGTTTTGGTACGTGTTTAGTATTATTGATCTAGAATCTAAACTACTCACCATAAAATAAAAAATAATATTTTGTATTTTAGAAAAAATATCAGATTTTTCATAAGTATATCAATCGTTTTCATGTCATGTGCTGTAGCGGAGAAAAAATTTTGAGATTATCCAAGAAAATATCGACAAATTTTCTATCTTTTGTTTTAGCGGAGCTGTTACTGTCCAAAGTTAGAATTTAAAAAAATACTGTTGATTAAGTGTATTTTTACATGAAAAAAAGACATTTTAAATTTGGATGATTACAGCTCCGCTTAAACAAAAGATACAAAATTTGTTGATATTTCGTTGAGTAATCTCAAAATTTTAGCTCAGCTGCAGCACATGACATGAAAGTGGTTGATATATTGATGGAAAGATTGATATTTTTTCTAAAATACAAAATATTACTTTTTATTTTATGGTGAGTAGTTTAGATTCTAGATCAATAATACTAAACACGTACCAAAACCGTAAAACACCCTGTATCTTGAAAGTTTTACAATGTGGGAGGAAATTCCATAAAGTTTTATACTTGCCTTATCAGGAGGAACCACCACTCGAGGGAATTAATACTATATCTGTTGCACCTTGTATGTAATCCATGCAGCTTTAAATATAAAAATACAGGTGTCCCTATTTATTTTTACATGACTGTATATAAATAAAAAATTTATAAAAAATTTAAAAAAAACTAACATTTCGAACTTTCGTAAAAAACTTTTGCATAAAAAAAAGGTTGGTCCTGGTTGGGGTTTGAACTTCACGACCGAAGACTAGCTTTCATTCTTAAAAATAAAAGATATAAACTGGCCATTTCAGCCCTTAGAAGGACTTTGACCTAGCTTCTAATGTTCAATTGTGTTGTGCGTGTTATTAAATGTTGGATCACAAATGACCGAGAACTGAACCTACGTGTTTTATGCCGACTCCGAACGGCTTATGTTCTCAAGAAGCTTTACATGGCAATTTTTACTCTCTGCGGTTTGCCATTGTCTGCAGAGAGATGACGACCGAACAGAAAAATTAGTTCAATTGAAAAAACTTTCTGTCTGAGCTGGAATTGAACTCGGGCTACCGGGGTTCTTTAGCTTAGGGGCCACGCACTCTACCCACTAGGCTACGGCCGCCACAGCTTTCATTCTTAATGGAGCAAATTAAGTGACAATTAATTAACAACTGCGATGGTCGAATAGATTTAAAAAAAAAATTTTACACTAGGGTGGACCCTAAAAATGTGCTTTTGTTTTATACTCTTTGTAGATGCGCTAGTCGCAGTTTCCGAATTAGATGTAAGAATTTGACACTAGGGTGGACCCTAAAAACTTTTCGAATAAATCTAGCTCATTCAAATTCATATTCTGAAAAAGCTCTTTTTGCATCAATAGTGATCAAAATCGTTACGAATAGCAAGCAGTCCACAATTGCGTAAATTACCAAAATAAGGATTGGTTCTATAACTTATACAATATTATTCGCTTAGCGTTCTTCAATTAAATTCCACCAAATATTGTGCCCTTAGGCGAAAAAGGCGCTTAAGCAAATTTTTTTAACGGCCTTATGGCAAATTTTTTAACGGCCAAGATATTTGAATTCACAGAAGCACCTAAGTATAAGCGCCTATCAAGAACTTGTGCACTTAAAAAGATTTAGTTTAAAGAAAAAACATAAAATGTATTGTATAAGAAAAAACCTAACATAAAAATTAGGATCGATAGTGAACCAATTGAAAATCTTAAGCGTTGCATTTTCAACAGAGGCTGCTAAGCGATGCTTTTAGTATGAAAAATTTATATACATACGATATTGTTTGAAACCTAAGCAACTTTCTCCATTGAAGTGAACAAAGAACTGTTTATCCACTCCAAGCCCATTTTTCCCAAAATAATTTGTTTAAAGTTTTTCAATATGACCTTGTTATTTATTATGTTGATTTTATATGATTTAAATACAAATTCTAGTTGTTTGGTAGTTTAAAACCGTTTTTTGAACTTTAGGTCAAGGTTAGAACAATTAATTGTTTTAACGAATCTTTCCAAAGAAACAACAACAACGCTTTCAATATGAAAAAGAAAACATCACTAGCTGATTTTGTTGCAATCTCGGCCCTGCTAAAGGCTTCATCAGAAATATTTGTGATACGCCAGGCGATGAGATTTTAATTGCCAATTTCTCAGTTTTTCTCCCATTTTATATTTTCATGTTTGTTGATGTATTTTTGCTTAACTTTTTGGGATTTTTTTAAACATTTTTAAATTCAAGCCTGAATAATAACACACAAGAAGTTTCATAGTGGAATTCGCAATGGCTTAGAAGTTCTGAGTTTTCAATAACATGTATCTCGCGCATGTCGTAGTGCTACGCACTAGCCAGCACTCGCCAGCGAGTGCTTTAAAATGAATAACATCTAAGCCATTGCGAATTAGAGAATAGCAACAGACTTTGGAGGCCCACGCAGAAACATTGTTTTAAGGAACTTGCCGTTTTTGTAATGCTTTAATTTACTGCTGGGAAGATTCTCAAAATGAAAGGGAACTGATATGAAGAGCATTACAAAAGAGTTCTTACGTCGAATATAGCGAATATATCACAATGAAATATAGTATGTTTCCAATCAATATAATACTACATACTTTTAAACTATAAACATTTGCACATGCATTTGCGTGAATTGAAAAGTATAAATAAAAACAATAAAAGTTAAAAATACATAAGTGCAATATAAAGATAAACATTGAGCGAAATTGCCAGGATGAGTTTGCAAGCGTCAGTTTTGAAATATTTTCATACATTTTTAAGGCTGCAATATCAATATCTACCCAACGATTTTTCTTGATTGTATTAACTTTGTGTTTGAAATAAAAAAAAAAAAAAAAAAAACAACAACTAAAGTTAAACAATAATTAAACTAGATGTTAATGATTTAAGAATTTTAATACTGTTAAAACAATTTTTAATTTTAAAGAGTTCTTGTGTTAATTACATTCGGTGGAATGGGGAGGGGGTCGGGGTTAATGAAAGAAGTTGTTTGAAGGTTGCCTACAATAATACCGAGTATAAGAGGGGTTCGTTTTTACTCACCAAATTATTACAATTTTTATCACTTATGTTTTTTCCCTCATCATTTTCGTAATATTTTTCTGTGATTTTATCTTTGGACTTTTTCGAATTGGTTTTAGTAGAATCCGCTGTATTGGACTGAAGTGGGTGAAGTTTTTATTTGTTGTTTAGTTTTTATTTTAAAAATGAATTAATATGTTAGTAATTATATTGAAACTCAAAAATATTTCAAGTTGTGTTGTTAGATTACACGGTGTTACAGCACTTTTTAACTGAACTAGTACAGTTTGAAGGTCTGGTTGAGTACAAGATAAAACGGGTCATAAAAGTATTCTAACACAATCGAAATTTTAACTTACTATAAAAAACCGGTATTACGCTTCTTCATGCACTTAAGACCCAGTTACTTAATCACTAATCAACGGATTCTAGATTTCATGACAGTTGAAAAGGTCAAATATAGACTTTAAAACGATATATAGTACTTTGTGAAATATATGCAGTTATTATGTATGCAAAGTTTTTGACTTATTTTCCGCGTTCATCAATTTTGCCGATATTTAAAGACACATTATCATATTCTTCAAAAATTATACTAACTATAACGATATTATAAAAAATTTACTTTTACGAGTACATTAAGTATTCAGTTTTCACAATTGACCAGCAGAAGTATTTTAACTTAATTTGGATATTTATTTTTAACTTTTTTATTTTAACTGTTTTATGACACTCACGTCCTTGAACCTAGTCGGCGACTTCGTCTAATAACTCATGATGCATAGTTTGCTAGAAATGTTCGCTTGAGGAAATCTCTACTCTCAAACAATTTATTAGTAAAATTGCTACGAATGATATTAGTAAACAAAATATTCGAACATTCTACAAATATGCGTACATATAAAATAAAAAAAAAAATAAAATAAACTGGCCATTTCAGCCCTTGGAAGAAGGACTTTGACCTAGCATCTATTGATCAATTGTGTTGTGCGTGTTATTAAATGTTTGATCACAAATGACCAAGAACTGGACCTACTTGTTTTATGCCGACTCCGAACGGCTTATGTTCTCAAGAAGCTTTACATGGTAATTTTTACTCTCTGCGGTTTGACATTGTCTGCAGAGAGATGACGACCGAACAGAAAAATTAGTTCAATTGAAAAAACTTTCTGTCTGAGCTGGAATTGAACTCGGGCTACCGGGGTTCTTAAGCTTAGGGGCCACGCACTCTACCCACTAGGCTACGGGCGCCATGCGTACATATACAAAGTATTTTTATTGTAATATCTTTACGAATTCATTTTTAAAATCTTTCTAATGCCTGATATAGTATCAACGAATATATTTATTTTATATACTAATGATATTCGTAAACAAAAATAAATCAATTCGTATTAGTGCATTGTACGAATGATTGTGTACATTCAAATAATACTGTTCGTAAATTTGTCGTACAAATAACTTCGTAATTTCTTTCATTACATTCATAGTATTTACTAATGTTTTTGTACTATTTACGAAAGAAAAAATAATATAAGTATAAACAATTCATTCGTAGGCTGAATTATTATTAGAATGTACGAATAGTTAGTAGAATTTAAAAAATTGAAAAGCGAAATCGTTCAGCCTTGTTTGTAGAACATCTACAGAACATAAGGAACTGTATGATTGTCAAGTGACTGTAGCCTACTGGTAGAGTGCGTGGCCCGTAAGCTAAAAAGCCGAGGTTCAAACCCCAGCTCAGACAGAATTTTTTTGGCTGGTTTTTTGAATAAAATATTCGCAATATGTACTAATTTACGTCGATGCTGCGAATCCTATTCTTGGCTAAAAACTAAGAATAAAATTCGTAGCATGGACGCAGTTATTAGTAATATTTACACACAAATATTTTTGAGTGTAAAATCTAAATAAGTTTCTTACACTTCAACGTCAAACTGAGACTTGGTTAATAGAAAATGACTTGCTAATTCACGTTCTTCGACCTCTGTTCGACCAAGAAGGCTTTTAGATCAAAATGTCCAGCCCGTTGTTTGACCCCCGCTCAGCCGCTAATTTTCGTACATATACGCTTTAACACCCGCCGTTTAACACCCGCCTATCAAGGAGGCGTGATAGGTATAGAAAAATATTTATATTCTTGATCATATCACCACCTGAGTCGATTTAGACATGTCGATTACGATAACAGCCGTAATTTCAGAGCTACCGTATCGAATGCAATATCCAATTTAATAATTTTGAAAACAAACCAAATCGGATGAAAACGTCACGAATTTGTTTAAAAAAGTTTCTTAATAATATTAACATAATAAAAATGCTACTTCGAGAAACTGTGTCTTAAAAATACCATCAGAATTTGAGACAACGGAAGAAGTCAAAAATTTTGCTTCACTTCATAAGTACTCTTAGTTTGCATTACTTCCACAAAGTTGGTACTATACATCAGTTACGGTACCTGTCTCTAAATCATTATACATTCAAAACTGTCTCCAAATCTAAAATTGGTTAATAACACTAGGGAATAATTTGGAAACAAATTTTAACGCGGCGATAATGACATAACTAGTTTGATTTAGTATTGTTTCTTAATAATAAAAATGACTAAGACTTTTCTAAGTTGGTGCGGATATTTTTTAGAGGAATTTTTCGTTTTTTTTTAGTTTTACAAAATATATCCCCAAAAGTATTTTTTTATATATTACAAATTCTAGAAATATTTACAGATAAGACATTTATACCTTTCATTTAAGCTATCATTTGCACTAATCTAACAATTTTCGTCGAAATTTTCGAAATACTATATTTGTAAAGGAGCTTAAAAAATTCCGTTTTTTTTGCATTTCTCGATTTTAAGGGACACAAAAATATAACTTTGATGTATATTTTGGATTTGTTTTTTCTTTGTAGTTAATGAAAATATTTCTATGAAAATTTTAAGGTACACTATGTTTGTATCAGGTTCGATACTTTACTTAATGCAGTTTTAATGAAAATACTCAAAATTACCTGCACCAAAGTCGACTTAGCAAGCTCGTACTAAGAAAGTTCTTCATACTGTAAAAATCCAATTTTCATAAATTTAACTTAAGGTATTACTTAAAAAAATGTTCTTGTACATTTTAAGCTAAATTTTAAAAATTCCTAAATCACAAGTTTAGGTTTTAATAAGAATTGCAACACTGTAAACTCTTTGCAATGAGTAAAATAACGGCGTACATTGTCGCCAGTGCCGTTTGAACACTCGAAACTATAAAATGCAAAATTGAAAATTTCAATTTGTTTTTTTTATTCTAAATGAAAATTGAACAAACTTTTCGAATTCACTGTCGTTCTTCATGTATCTATTACACTTCTTTAGATATATGGGTCGAAAGTTTGAACTTTTGTGTACTCTACGCAACTTTTTCACATTCAGAATTGTTTTTGGAATTTGAAATAGTGCTGTAATCAAACTGTTAAGGATTTTTAATTGCGGTTTTCTTCCTAAATACGAATATAGTAACTCCTTATGACAAAAAGTCCTTAAATTTTAAAATCATTTTTTGTTTGACCACAGCAGCTAATTTTTCACAATTTTTTAAGTTTAGATAAGAATAAAAAGTGAGGAATTCAAGGGAATCGTGAATGACATACATTAGGGGTGTCCAAAGTCGCCCGTACTGGCGTTTTGCCCATACGGGCGTTCTGCCTGCCCGCAGCAAGCAGCACGGGCAACAGCATATACTGGATGAATTCGGGGGTAAAAGGAACGAGGGACATGCACGAAGAGAATGAGGAAGAGCTTAAGGAAAAGCGCCATTTATATCGTGATCAGTGTTGCCAGAAAAATGTTGAGCCTGTAGCTAAAAAGAGCTAACCATTTTTTGTAAGCTAAAAAAAAACAAATAGTTAATAGCAAACACAACTGCTATATTTAATCAGTTTATCAGATTAATTAGTTTATCAATCATATTGATTGATTTGTAAATGCAATGAATTGCTGCATAAACAATTATTAAAAACTAACTTTATTCAATTTTGTGTCCACAACATTCAAGAAAATTGATAAAATTGTTTGTAAACTAAATTGAATAAAGGTATTTTTGATAATTTTTTTAAAATTTTCAAATATAGTTTTATATTGACCTTTATTAATAAATAAAAGTAGTAGTTAAAAACAGCTAAGCTCTAAAAGAAAAAAGCTTGAAAAAAGCTTAAAAAAGTAGCTAGGAGCTATAACACAATTTTCGAAAAAATAAGCTGAATCTAGCTATAAATAACTGAACTGGCAGCACTGATGGTGAGTGTGAGAGTCTGCTTAACGAAAGTCATAATATAGCTCATTAATATACACAGGCTTAACATATAGTTTTACATAGTTTTATATTGACCTTTATTAATAAATAAAAGTAGTAGTTAAAAATAGCTAAGCTCTAAAAGAAAAAAGCTTGAAAAAAGCTTGAAAAAGTAGCTAGGAGCTAAAAAACAATTTTCGAAAAAATAAGCTGAATCTAGCTATAAATAGCTGAACTGGCAGCACTGATGGTAAGTGTGAGAGTCTGCTTAACGAAAGTTATAATATAGCTCATTAATATACACAGGCTTAACATATTTTAATTATTAAATACTTTATATATTAAGGGCCGCTTTCTCAATGTCCGGTTAGTCAGGCTCTTAACCAGGAGTTGGCTAACCATATGATAGCTACAAAAATAATTTTGATTTCACCAAATGCTGATTAATCAACCGTCGGTTTTTTTGTAATTTTGTAATCTTGTCAGCTATTCCTTCGATTAGCAACTAACCGAAACCACAACTTGTCGTTAACTTAATCAGCAGACATTTAAAAAGCGGCCCTTAACCTTTTAAAAGTTTTAAAAATATCTTATAACTGACAGCTAGTGTGCAAAATCAAATTGAGTTTAATAATGTTGTGGTTTTAAAAATGCTTTTAATTAGTGTCCGCCCGAATATTCGGCTTCGGTATTCGATATTTGGCTGATTTTTCAACCTTCGGCTTCGGCATAAGATAGCCGAATATTTGCCGAATGTTTTAGCTTTTTCTAATGCACAAATTTTTTTTATATTTTTGTTTTTTGCATTTTTCGATAGCTTTAAATGTAAAATATCATTTTAAAAGGTTAAATAGAAATTCGTGATTGTTCAAAAGTTATGAGTCTCAGAGCCGACCGCGTCAAAGCAGGAAGTGCACTATGTTTAAAACTTTAAAAGAGTTTTCTTTGAAACTGCGTTTTCGAGCATGCGACATTCATAACTCAGTCAATTTTTAACGAATCTTTATGTTGTTTTTTTCAAAATACGATTTATTAATTTGTCAATGGACCAGTATATCACTGATAAATTTCATATTGAAATTTTTATCAATGAAAATGTAACAAAAATTTTCAGTAAAAATTACTAAAACTGTTCCATAATCACATTCATACTTAACAGGAAAACATTTTTATTTTTGTTTCAGAAGAGTTTTGCGAACTTTGGGAAGGTCGCCAGTTCAGTTCGTATTTTAAGCACTAGTCCACGTCAACCTGTGGCTTGCTGCAGTATATTAATTAAATAATTTTTGATTATAATCTGAAAATTTTATACAATCTTCTTCAAAGTACTGCAAATATACCGAAAAAGTTTAGAGTACCTATATTATTTACTTTTTCCAAAAAAAGATTAATGAAAATTGCATATTTTTCGGCCTACTTAACCAGACTGTACCTTTAATAATTGCCGCTTTTGTACTGAAATTAATAAATAACGAAAGCAAGGCCTAAATTTTATTATTTTATTTTACTTGAAAAAATTTTTTGGCTTCGGCCAAAAATCCACATTCGGTCGGACACTACTTTTAATGCAATGTGGAGGCAAGGCGTATTATTTATCCCAAGTTGATATCAGAATTTTGACTTCTCAAACGTCAGTAATATACTGACTGTTCAAATCTTGAGCTTAAAGGCTCAAACATAATTGGCTCGAGCTGGCTGTAGCTAATGTCAAAAATCACCGAAAGCTAGCTCAAGTTCTGCCAAATACTCAATTTGACCGAAAAGACATGATCGAGCTCGCCTTTAAGGGCTAGTTTTTCAGTACGAGTTTAAGGTCTAGTCAAATTAAGCAGACCTTAACTCACCAAAATTGGACGTTTTAACACGGTTTAGGCAAAAAAGAAACACACTTTTTGATAATTTAAGTCAACTTAACTCCAACGAATGCTAAAATATCTATTTAAACCGAGTTTTAATGTCCAATTTTGGTGAGTAAAGCTAGGTTTAATTTGACTAAAGTTTAAACTCGTACTGAAAAACTGGCTCTAAGTCATTGAAAAAATTCGCCAATTTGTATAGTAATTAGTTTTGTTTGGTTTGTTCAGTAGAATTTGTGAAAACAGAAATGAATTTCGAAATAAATTGATGTTAATTTCATTTAAATTCGTTTGAAAGAAAAAACCATCTGATTCCTTACGGAACATTCAATTTTAATTGCTTTGGCTGCAGCCAGATCAAGTTAACGAAACTTGAACGCTTTAATTGAATTGTTCATTTCATAAATTTAATTTTTTTTACATTACAGTCAAATTTAAAAAAGAATATTTCTGCATTACGAAAATAATAATTGCACTCATTGTGCTCAGAGCAACATTGCTTTTTGTAGCAATGTCAAATAATAAAAACCCTTTTAAAGAAAAATATGAAGAATGTGCAACACTGCTTTTTCATTACAGCATGCTTTCGCTGTCACGTGTTCTGTACATCTACGCTCTTCATCCTCTCAAAATTTTCCGCTCTTCTTTCCGCTTCATCCCGGAATTCACCAAGCAGACGACAAAGTGCACTGCCTGCCCTCTGTCGACGCACGGGCAAGAATTCTGGCCCTAACATACATGTCAGGAATCCTTGGATATCTTCTTTACATCCATGTATTAAATTCTGCTGGACTCTGCCGGACGTTGAACAAACTTTTCATTTGAAGAAAAAATGACGATGTTTCCTGACATACATGTTTTCTCATAATTTATTCATGCACTCAAGAAAATAGTTTTATTTGTACTTTAATGCACTATATTTTAAATGTGTTTGCACAAAAATTTACAACAATTTTCTACACTGGGATATAAAAAAATTTTTGTCACCACTTTTTGCATTTTTTGCAAATATCTTAAATTTTTAATATATATTGCGTGAAGATTTTTAAAGCAATTTTTAAAAAGCATTACATTTAAAAAAAAAAAATTTCTAATATATTGTTCTAATTAACAGAGGTTTTATTCTTTTTATCAGTTAATTTTTAATAAAGTAAATTTTTTTCTGCCAAAAAATTTAAGCTTGTTTAAATAAAGAAGAATCAGCTGTTAATACAAAAAAAACTAACATTTTCTCAAAAACAATTAAAATTATTATTTTGTTTTGGTTTGTTATTACTGGCTTTATTTCTACTGGATTATTTCTAACCAAAATCAGCTGATTTTCTTATTTTGTTGATTCAAGAGTTTATTTAAAAAAGTAAACAACTTCTTTATTGAAATTTTGTTTTTGGTTCCTTTAACTTATTTTTTTCATTGCGTGCTTTCCAGAACCAAAATGCAAACCGGCTAAATCGTACCACTCCCTACACTTTTTAAGCTCGTTATGATTCAAAAAAGCTTTATATATATTTATATTTATTGTATATTTTCAATTTTTTAATATCACTGAATTGCATAGTTGTAATTAGCGGCTTATTTTTTAACCAATAATAAATATTTAATTAAAACACTTTGTTTTTATTGGTGTATGTTTAATGTTACTTAAAAATTTAAATGCCTTACAAAAAAGATAAGTTTGTTTACTTAACAGTCCAAAGATAAAAAAAGCGCACGTTTATAGTGCATTTTTATAAAAAATTAATAAATATTTCTACTTGCTCTATTCGTATAATGTGATATATTGGCAACGATGGCAACACTGCTTGACGGTTTTTTCAAGATGTTGAAACCACAAAAACAATTACGAAACTTGATGGTGACCTGCTTAGTCGCAAACTTTAAACGCGATACCCTCCCGACACCTAAGCGATGGTGAAAAATTTGGAAAATATACACTAGATACTCTAAATTTATATAATTCTTTATATGGCGAAACTATAAACTATATATAAAGCGAATGGAGATATCCTACTTCAACGATACATAAAGTTATGTGTCATTGAGAGAGCATAATGAACCATCACAACTTCGCTATTGCAGAGTTATCTAAAGAGGCCCAGGAGGCGAAAAATAATATATATAAAAATTTCAGATTAACTTATACAAGAAAAGAAAAAAGAGAAAACCAGAACTAGGATCACATTTCTATGTTGATGATTTCCTTAGATCCGTAAATAACATTAGGAGTATTGAAAAACTGGCGTATTCTGGCGGTATGTTTTCTGAAATGAAGGACTTGATTAAAAAGTAGATATACTTCAAATTCGAGTTATTTTGTTGATTTTTACTTCAAAGTAATTCGTTATAATTTATTTGATTAAAGAGAAATCATAAAAACATTAAACTTATGTATGAATTCTTGCTTTTTTATTTAAATGAACTATAATATTTATGGTATCTTCTGGGTTTAGCTTAGAATGAAGTAGCAAAGAAAAAGAAAATGTTCTCTTTGTTTGTATTAAAATAGTACATTGATATTAATCTATTATATTAAATCATATAATTTTACTTAAAACTTTAAAGGCACTTTGAGCAACAAAGGGTTAAGAAATTAAAAAATTAAATCCATTTCAATTTTCTTATTCAGTTAGAAATTATATAATTTCAAACGATTAACCAATAAAATTTTGCAATGCGTTTTATCTTTTTTTCATTGAGTTGCAACCATACTAAGAGTTAAGGGTTAAGCCACCCTATTAAGCCATCCTATTTTTTCTATTTTTGTAGGCGCATCGATTTTCAACATAAAAAAGATGAAATATTTCAACCCGTGGAAACGTTTTATAATTACAATCACGCTATTAACGAAATCCACTTTTCGGTGAGTATGGGTCAACTAAAAAAATCCCAATTTTGGCATATTTTGCTAGTATTTTTTTCTGTATTCATAATAATATAGATTTTCTAAAAAAAGAAAACTAAAATTTGAAAATATTAACCCGTTCAAATACATTACAATTTTTGTACCCTAGGAAGCTAAGACTTATTTTTTGTTGAGTTTCAGGCAACCCTACTAAGCTGCTCTCCACTTATTTCAACTTCTTTTTATCATTATGTAGCCACATGGATTTTTAATACAACAAAAAAAAACCGGAGTAACATATCTCAACCCTTTCAAAAGTGACAGAATTTCGATCACCCGAGGCTGTGCGGCCTACAACTCAAAACGTATTCAATATCTCAAATTTGGAATGTATGGGAGGTGCCACGCCCCCTATTACAACACTTATTAATGTTATCAGGGAACTGGCATGTTTTAGTTGAGGTCGAATACTGAATTCTGTGGCTGTGCGTAATAATATAACTCCAAAGATATAACTCCAAAGATATTCGATATCGCAAATTAGGGGTGTAGTAGAGATGCCACGCCCCCTTTTAAAACAACCACAAAATGTTATCAGTGAAACGACATGTGTAAATTGTGGTCGAATATCGAATTCCACGGATGTGCGACCTAAAATTCAAAAGCTATTCGATATTGCAAATTTGGGATAAGGGAGAGGTGCCACGCCCCCTTTTAAAATAACCACAAATTGTTACCAGTGAAACGACATGTGTAAATTGTGCGATCTAAATTTTAAAAGCTATTCGATATCGCAAAATTGGCCTGAATGGGAGGTAATTTTGAGTATTTTTACTAAAAGCGCAAAAAGTAAAGTATCCAACCTGCTACAAACATACTTTGTATCTTTAAATTTTTGTAAAAATATTTTCTTTAACTAAAAAAAAAACAGAACCAAAATATACATCAAAGCTATTTTTTGTGTACCTTTAAATTTGGAAATGTAAAAACACGGTATTTTTAAACTATTTCACAAATGTAGTATTAAGAAATTTTCTACAAAAATCGTTGGATGAGTACAAGTGATAGCTAAAATTAAAGGTAGATATGTCTTTTGTAAATATTTACAAAATTTGTAATATACAAAATTGTTTTGGAGTTATGCGATCATAACTTTGGACATAATTTTCAAACTTAAAAATATCGAAAATCCCTTAAAAAAAATCCCCACCAATTTGGGAAAGTCTTAGCGGTTTTTATTATTTAGAAACAATACTAAATCGAACTGGAGATTTCGGTATCGCCACGAAAAAATGCTGTTTGTATGTGTAATTGATTGAGTCACTGGATTTTAAGTGCTTTAAAGAAAGTAAACACGATTTTTTAACGGTAAATAAAAGTTTTGAGGGTGTTAGGCTACCCTTATGCCCCCTGTTTCGTGTTGCACTCGACAAGACCTACAACGTAAGCTAGATCACTTCAAAAGTGCATGAATTGTAGTTTTTTGTCAAAACGGGGTATTTTTAAAATATTATATAAAATTTAAGGGGACATGAAAACATGACGATATCTTAAGATGATAATAAGAGTTTGGGCTAAAAAATAAAGCAATTTATATTGTTTTCATTCAACCAAAGCTGCTGATTTTATAACAGAAGGAAAAATTTTATATTATGTTGAAAAAAATTTAGGGTGCTTTAAAGATAATAAGAATGAGTTTAAAACGACTTCATAAAATCCTTCGGAATAATTTTCAATTGTGTATAAATGGATTTTTGGTCATTCCATTTATAGTAAACATTTATGCCACAGCCTGAAACTTATTATATAACTTATTTTTTATGGTTATTCGCTTCAGGCCAGTAACCAGGGGGAGTTAATTTGATAAAAAATATTTATTGGAGCCAATATGAATATTTAAGTAACGGTATGGAACAATTTTATGCAAAATCATCAGAGGTATATGTTTTTGATCGAGGAAATTTGAAAAATATATGTTTAGGGTATTCACAAGGTGTCATACTGTCCTAAAATTGTACAACTAAAATTTACAAGATAAATAAATGCAAATAAAAAACAGCTCTTTGATTACGACACTTCAATAAACATAGCTTTCAGACTTTTTTTATATGGAAGGAAACAATAAAATGTTTAAACTAGTGTAAAGTCTTAGGACAATATCACATTATGACATGATAGCACACCTTGTGAATACCCTAATTATATTTTTTATTTTGCCTGTTTCATGAATTGAGAATTTTTTCAGTGTCTTTTTAAAAGTTATTCCAAGGTTATTTTTTAAATTTATTTAGAAAAAAAAAACTAAAAAGAAAACATATAATGTTTTGATTGAAGTATTAATTACTTTAGCCCATTAAGTATATTTGTAACCGCGATTTATTACTCAAAAACTTTTTAACAAAGTCATTTCATTAAAATAACCATATTTGTAAATGTTTAATAAAAAAATTGCCTTATTCATAAATAATATTTTTACTTTTCAAAATAGCTATGAACTTGAAACGAGTTTTATCAGTAAAGACAATTTTAACATTAAGGCCAAATTTTTCAGTGCAAGTTGATCTCAGTTTGAACTTTGTTTAAACCAAGATGTAAGTTTTTCAGTGAATATTGACCCAATGCCCAATATTGGTGGGTTAAACTTAAGTCAATTTGCCATATGTTTGTGACAGATGATTTGTTTGCTTAATTTATGCAAAAATTTTAATTCACATTTCAAAAATTAAATAAAAAAGAAATTGAAGTGCATTCAGACGAAGAAAATATAAGTGATACTGAAATATATGTTTTAAATAGAATAGTTTTAAGAAGAATGAGAAGTATACGTTCACGGCCGAATATTTCTCATATGTATTGAGAAAAGGAAGTACTTTCAAAGATTTTGACTTTCCAAGTTGGCTGCAATCAAAAACTCTATTTGCTTAGCAGAAAATGGGTGCTTCTCATTTTATTAATTTTACTTGTGTTTTACAAAGCTGGTAAAATCAGTATCAACTGCATGAAATAATCGTTATAAATTGAATATTTTTTACGTTTAATGGTGTTACCATATCAATAAACACAAAACTGATGGTTACGTAACCAAGCTGGTTTTGAAAACTAATTGAAGCACAGCCGCGAATAACGTTGTAAGCGACAAAATTCCAATTGTTCACTTTTATTCATTTTACAAGCCCTTTTATCTAATTTAAAATTAATTTTTTTTTGGGTATGCGATAAAAATACCCCAAACTGCTTACTCAGTTCTGTTTTTATATAAGAGAGTAATTCTAACAGGTATTCGCAAAAAAAAAAAAACACTCTAAAAAAATGTCGCTTACAACGTTATTCGCGGCTGTGCTTTAATTGTGTAGTTAAAATCTGTTTAACTTTAATCTACGATTAGCTAAACTCTTGTTTATAAGGATTTTAACCAGCACTGAAAAGCTTGCTCAACTTATTCTTATTTTGTTTAGATCACCAAAAAAGACATTTAAATCAAATTAAAATGAAAACCATCGAATCTCTTAATTCATCGGGTAGAGTTTCATTCTCCTGTACTAATTGCTCCAAGAAACCGCTAATAATGGAATTCTTTGATATTTTAAAAGCTGCATACTTAATTGAATTTTTATAAATTTGATCTTGTTTAAAATAAATTCTTTCTAAATTTTTCTTACCTCATCAATATACGAATTAAAAACTAATTTTAGCAATTTAAAACGTAGGCATCACTATTTAATGAAATTTGATTATTTTTCAGCGGTTTGAACACCAAGTGTATTCAAAATTACAAAAAACTCGACTTTTTAAGGTTAATTAGGTGAACACATATACAAAATTTTATAATATTTTTATTTCTAAACCGCTTCTGTGAGTGGAAAATTAATTTCCACCTTCTGTGAAAAGTTAAAAGCTATCTTTAGCAGAATAAAATCTTTTTTAAAATGAATTAGCTCTGTTTAACTTATTTAAAAATTTAATATATGTCGTTTTCAAGATTTTGTCTCCTTACAAATCAATCGTGTTTTTTTTTGGCAGATGGCATTGAGGAAAGAGTTTCTTTCTATTCACTAAGATGTTATTATTAGTGTTCGACCGAAACCGGAATTTTGGCCGAAACCGAATATTTTTCTATTATGTGAAAAAAAAAATTTAATTTGCTTATATCTCAAAAAGTGCACTTATTTTGTAATTAAATTAAAAACTTTCCACCAACAAAAAATTAGGATGGCTACATGATTCGTTTTTTCGCAATCTCAATTTTTTTGACATACATTTCACTTTATCTTTCATAACATTATAATTTTTTAAATCGGCCTTAAAACAAAAAAGTTACAACAATTTTTCAATCGGCTCTAAAACATTAATTTTGCAACGGCATAAAAAAACGTTGAGGGTCGCTTCAAACGGTCATAAGGTTCATGAACATTATGTCTTAT
Source organism: Dichetophora obliterata (assembly GCA_963920525.1). Lineage (NCBI taxonomy): Eukaryota > Metazoa > Arthropoda > Insecta > Diptera > Sciomyzidae > Dichetophora > Dichetophora obliterata. The sequence goes on from OY986437.1 coordinate 117,489,171, forward strand.
TTGGAATGGGCATTATGGCCCATTATTAAAAATAATTATATTATTTAAAAATTAAAAAAAATTAAAAATTATTTTAACTTGTACGGAATGTTAAAAACAACATCATTAAGGGAAAATCATTAAGAAAAGGGAAATGGAGCTTGGAGCGGATATAATGCCCATGGACATTATGTCTGCGAACATTATGTCCCTCCTCCAGAAAAAACTCCTTATTTCACAACATCATTTTCATAACGGTTACTTTATATAGAACACAAAATTTAATTTTAATCTTTGATCAATTGAAATACTAGATAATCTTCTGAAGTTGAATATCGTTGAGCTTTTATTTCTTATCATTGATTCAAAGAAATCAATTGCGGCCACTAAATTTTTAAATAATTCGCCGATTCAATATTATTTCGTGTTAAATTGCTTGGAATATATTAAAACATTTAAAACGCAACATTTTCACAAAAATGTTTTATTAAAACATGAATTTAATTGCGAGCGTTAGATCAAGTAAGTTTTTAAGAAGACAACAACAACAACAACTTTGTATAGAGTCAATAGTTATTAAATTCAAATTAATAGTTAATGTCAAATTAATTAAATAATCTAATAATTGATCGATTTTGGTCAAAGTCATGAGTAATTGAACATTTGGTTGTGAAAATAGCCACCTTTCAGTTAAAACTCTAGCTTCTAGCGAAGCTAGATAAAAACTCGTTTCATTTCTATGGTGCATTTCGACAAACTGTCCAACACCAATGAATATTGAAATAAATAAGAAGCAACTAGAACAGATGGAAACCTTGGTAGAGTTTAGTTTAGTCTTCGTTTTTTTTAATCACTCAAAGACTACTAAAGAGGAAAGGTAGCGATTTCCGAAACAGACTGTCTAGTCAGCTAAGTGATTGACTCTATACAGAGTTTTATAAAACAAACAAAGCAAATAGATTAAAACTTTAATTAATTTCTTGGGTTTTATCGGTTAATTACAAATATTATTACTTACCTACAAATTTTTTAAAACAATTCAAAATCAAAACAAATGAAAAATTTTCTGAATTTACATTTACACCTGTCACTGAGATGAAAGAAGCAAGAGTCAAAAAAGTGATACAAAAGCTTGGTTTGTGTCTAAGATAACAAAAGGCTCTTTATGATAACACGCTGTTCTATGTTTTAGGGCCGATTGAAAAATTTTTGTAACTTTGTTTTTTTAAGACCGATTTTGAAAAATCTTGAAGCAAAGTTGATCAGAATATTAGACAATATGGCATTTAAAATTTTGTAAACTTACTACAAATAAAAGTGAATAAAATTAAAAAAGTTGGCAAATCTAGCATAAAAATTCAAAAAATATTGTATTGTTTTTTATTTGTATTTGTATTTATTAGATCAATTATGTTGACATTTAAGAATAATCTTTTACGTGCCGCATGAACGGGGAGATAACAATTAAATTTCGTTATTATTTAACATGGAGGCATGATTTTCCAGCAAGTTGTCAGTTTATCGAGACGGTAACTTACGGGATAGTAACTTTATAACTTTATAACGCGCAAACGTTTTGTTAACTGTCAAATGTCAACGTCAAAATATCAATTAAGTTCACAATAACAAGCTTTAAAAATCTTTGATATTCACAATTAAGCTTTCTAGTGATGTGTTTGTTATAAGTAGGGATCGGATTTTTATGCAAAACGTATAAAAAATTAGTGTCAAAAATCTAAAATATACAAATTTTATGCAAAATTTTAAAACATTTAGATAAAATATGTGTATTTAACCAATATTTTTAGAAAACAAAATTTTTGTTGCTGTCCTATTTTTACAAAGGATTTGATTTAAAAATGATTTTGCATAAAAATACGATCCCTAATTACAAGTACTTTATAGAGAACAAATTCATCAAAAAATTTTACGATGGTGAAAATATTGGTAGATTTTAAGACTTCGGTGGTAAAAGTGGCAGATATAAAAACTTTTAAAAAATGTGTGGTGTGTGTGGATCTACTACAATAGTGGTTAAGTCTCTGCCCTGCTTGGTACTCTTTGTTTCTTTGCAAAGTTTTGTTTTAATAGACCTGTCATCACGTATGCTTCGGTGATTTGGTGGACAAAAGTCAGCCAGAAAACCATTAAGAAGAGACTGGGCAGAGTCCAACGGCTGGCGTGTGTTGGAATAACAGGTGCAATACGCACCACTCCAACAAGCGCAATGGAAGTTCTGTTAGGTATGCTGCCGTTGGATTTAGAAATAAAGAAAACAGCGGCGCTGTCAGCCCTCAGGATGTTGCGAAATGCTACGTGGCATGGGGCAACGGCCCTGCATGGTCATATTCGCATCCTTGATATTGTACAGAGAGATGTCAGGGAGGCGTTTATGCCTATGGAAGGAAGGCAGAGAGTAAAAATAACAGAAAAATGTTATAAAACTCTTATAACGGATGGAGCCGTTTGTGAAGAAATCGCTGGTAGCATTATCAGTATATTCACAGACGGCTTTCTGATGAATGGCCGGGCCAGGGCAAGCGTGTACTCAAAAGAGTTAAGCCTATCCTGTGTACTGAGGTTGGGGAGGTTTGTGTCGGTATACAAGGCAGAAATGCTTGGCGTAGTGCATGCGCTGGACCACCTGATAGATGGCCGGATCAGTGGCAAGAAAATTGTCATCGCTCTCGACAATCAGTCTGTGATAAGGTGTATGCAACGGACAGACATCACTTCCAGGTTGGCCATAGAATGTCTTACAAAACTCAATAGGTGCGCCCAGACGAATGAGCTCACACTTATGTGGGTGAGAGGACACTCTGGCATAGAACAGAATGAAGAAGCTGATTCTTTAGCAAGAGCAGGATCAGCAGAAGAATTCTGTGGACCAGAACCACGTATCGCCATATGCGACAATATGGTGGCAGGCCTTATTAAACAATGGACGGACTCGGAACACAGTAAAAGGTGGGAAGAAGCTGTTAATTGCAGGCAATCAAAGGCGGCCGTGAAGTGGTCTCGTAGTGAGGCAGCAAAAGTTATCCGATACAATCGAAGGACTTTAAGCTGGATTACTGCACTGGTCACAGGACACGGTCCCTTCATGTACCATCTCGGGAAGATGACTCTGGCCGAGGACGAAGCGTGTAGGTTATGCCTAGAGGAGCCGGAAACAGCAGCACACATTCTGTGCCAGTGTCCGGCGCTGGCAAGCATAAGATTGACCACTCTGGGACGCCCATTTATTGGCGAAGCCGAGATTGGTCAACTAACCTATAAGGATATGCTTAAGGTGACAAAGGATGCTTACACAAGGAGCATGCTCACATACGAGTACTCCGAGCAGTAGTACCCTTTGTCCAATAGGGGACGAAAAGGGACCCACTGTGGTCTGCTTCGGCAAATCCCCAACTTATTATATATAAATACATTAAAAAATTTCTCGATTTGTCTTATTCGAATTAATTGTATTTATACCTTTGTACCATGTGAGGAGGTTTGAACACCGAAAATTCCGCCCTTGGCTACGGACCAGATTTGCAATAATGTATTTGGCAATGATTCGTTTGGTCTGCCCTGAAGGCCTTTTAGTTGTTGTTTTCTTTTAAATATTTCACAATAATACATACATAATGATTTGTACAAAACCTCGCGCGTGCTTTTAAAACTAACATAATTGATGGCAACTGTTTGCAATTTTGACGCAATGTTGTCGAATCCAATAACTACATTCAGAAATAGTATTAGTCAAGAAACGAGAATGAAATACATATAGTAAGGCGTAGAAAAGTCTGAATAAAGCATGGAAGAAGCATGGAAGATTTTATATATACTAGAAAATATTGCAATCTATAAAAAAGCATTAGTTTGAACAAACATTTTTTCTAAGTAATTTGCTAATAAAACTGCACTGTATGAAAAAGGCATATTCTTTTTGTAAACATAAATTGCTTCTGTTTAATAATATATTACACCACCAGCTGATAATTTAACAAACATTAAACAAAAGTGAACTATATTTTAGAAAAAGTGAAAATAAAACACTGGCGGCAGCTACTTGCAAAAATAATAAAAGAAAAAACACACAAGAAATCGTGTCAACATATTAGCTAAGAAAAAATAAAACTAAAAAAAGCATTGTGCGAAACTTACTTGCACCAGATTCTGATCCTTTTTGAGGCGTATCTGCGTCAAAGTGCCCGCCAACAGTTCGTCGCAGTTGTGATTGATGCCGACCGAAACTTCTATGAATTTGGCGCCAAACGTGCAGGCCAGACACTTGCCATCTATGTGGTGTGAAAGAGAGAGAGAGAGAGAGAGAGAGAGAGAGAGAGAGAGAGAGAGAGAGAGAGAGAGAGAGAGAGAGAGAGAGAGTGAGAGAAAAAAATCAAATTATTAAATGTGATTTACATGGGCCGTAGTTGAAAGTTAAATTGTTTAACATTAACTAAGCGTGTTAAATTCATGGATTTAATTGGCCACAATTAGCGATAATAACTTTTTTGATTTAATTTGTTGAGGTTAGTTTTCCCCAATGTTTTTTTTTGTTGGTATTTATTATGTTATGGGTTACGCCATGTTTAGTAGTTTTTGTTTTTGAAACAAACAACCATGGCATTGTATTACCAAATTCTGTAATATATTTGTGTGATTTTTGAGTTATTTATCAGAAAATTTTTTAACAAATACCAGTTCTGATTTGACACTTAATAACTTTTTTTGTACCCGCATATTAAGGACTAACTGCGTGGACAACGACTTCTGACGCCAGAAGAAGCCGTTTATGCGTTTAATAATTATGTTTTAGAGGTGTCTCAAGTAGAATTGGATAAATGTTATGAAAAATGTTTCGAACGCATGTTAAAATGTATTAAACATAAGGGAGAATATTTTGAAAAACAGCAAAGTTATTTTCAATGAATAAAATATTCGGTCTTTAAATTTATTACTGAAATATATGTGGGAGCCCCCGTTTAAAGGTATTTGATTGTATGGATGATGTGGTATGCTATGAATATATACATATATACAGTGGTGGTCACGAATTTAGCACACTTAAAAAAGTAAAGTGAATACTTATATTTTCCATTTATTTGTTGTAAATTTTTAATTAACTTTTTTTTTTTAGTGTATATATAATGTCTTTTTTATTTCTTATATACATTTTTTATTTCAAAACTTTTTCTTATAGGACTTAAAATCAAATAAAATTTAAAAATAAGCATTTCGACTTGGTCATAAATTTAGCACACGAGCGCAAAAATGTCTAGGATGAAAAATATAATCAAAATTGATTGCATAAAACTCAATATTTCGTAGGAAATCCCTTATTTTTAATTACTGCATCTCATATCCTTGGTAAACTTTTGACTAAAGCCTCACAACGGTGCTTTGGAATACTATACCGAATCCTTTGGATTCTCCTAAACAAATCTAGCAAATTTTTTGGATTTTACTGTTAGTATTTGCTGCTCGACATCCCTCCACAGATTCTCAAACGGGTTTAAGTCCGATGATTGCGATGGCCACTTCAAAATATCAATATGTTTGTCTTCCAAGCAACTCTTAACTATGTGAGCACTCTGCTTTGGATCATTATCCTGCTAAAACGCCATTAAAGTGGCAAATTATCCTCTTGAAACGGTATCATGGTATTGACAAGTACGTTTTTGTAAGCGTGCTGATTCATTTTTTGGTAAATTTTAACAATCGGACAAACTCCGTGCCAAGAAAACGCCGCCCATACCATAACATTTCAGCCACCCTGTTTAATCGTCTTTAGCGTGTACTTTGGATTGTGTTGCATGTTTTGAGGACGCCACACATATTGTTTGCTGTCAGATGCGAACCGGCAAAACTTTGATTTATCCCTCCAAAGCACATTTTTCCACAAATTCGTTGACTTTTTGTTTGCACAAATTCTTTTGCAAACGAAAGACTGCATTTAATATTTTTTTGCGACACATGTGGTGTTTGTTGGGCTATAAAGCTCCGGAAATTGTTTTCATTCAAGCATCTTCTTATGCCTTTTGAGGATACATTTATGCCATATTTTGATGAAATTTCATTTTAAATTTTATTTGAGGTCTTAAAAGGATCACTAAGTGAAGCTCTATAAATCAAATGGCCCTCTCTTGCTATTGTTTTTCGCGCTCTTGGTCGCTATTTTACATTTTTAATGCTCTAATACTGCTCTACATGTTGTAATGCGTTATGTAATAACTTTCACGAACATCTAAGAAGCAGAGCAATCTCTGAAACTGTGCTTCCACCATTTTTCATTTGCTAAATCAAATGCCGCTGAGCCTCTGAACATCAGTAGCCTTTCGCCATATCTTTCTGAAATTTTTTGTTAGAACTCAAATAGAAACTTAATAAATTTAGTATATCTTACTAGTAAAGTTTAATTAACGAAAATAAAATACGATATGGAACAGTAATTCTAACTGTGAAACCTAAACAAGAGCGGCAGCGTTGTTTACCTGTCACAAAATCGTCATGCTAATATAAATTGTATGAAACAAACCATAATAACGCGACGGCAACGCTGAGCGGTTGGAAAATCCAATTTTGACAGAGCGTTAGAAAGTGAACTTTGATACAGAAAACTAAGAAAAATTTGTCGTTTCTGTGAAAAATATTGAAATATGTTTTATAAATATTTGCTTGCACAAATGGAGGTATGGAATTAATTAATAATTTAAATTAGATTGTATATAATTTCATTTTGTACTAATCACAGAATATAAGTAAAATTTATTTACTAGATGCCAAACACTTTTTGACAACATTTGACATAATCCGCCGCTCTTATTTAGGGATGACAATTCAGCGTTAACGCCAAGCGGCTAGCAACGCGCCGCTCAACGCTCTTGTTTAGGTTTCACAGTAACCTGTACTAAATTCGTGTCCAGCATTTAAACCACATTGATTCATACTACTTGAAATATGTCAGAAAATTTAAGAATAACTAAAAAACCAACTAACGGTACATAGAGTAAACTTCATAAACAATACTCAACAAAAAATATTTTATTACAATTCTCAAGCTAAGATGTAAAAAATTTCAAATTAGAGTTACTAACACAGTGTGTGCTAAATTCGTGACCACCACTGTATATTTGTGGTGCCTGTATAACACATACATAAGGCACTGTGCATAAAAACTATAATAACTAATTTTTCATTCTGTTCCTCTTTTAATATTGAAAATTGTATTACATAAAATTTGCATTAAATACTTTTTAAATCATTTAAAATTTTTGATTTCAAATATAGTAAATACATAATTTATTTATAAATAAAATTCGTAATTCACATTCCCAACATATATTTCTATTTTCTACTACTATTTATAGTTATTTTTGATTTTTATTATTTCTAATGCTATTTTCTACTGCTGATTCTACACTTTAATTTATTTATACTACTATTTTTTGCTCTTATTTTTTGTATTATTTTTACTTCTATTTTCTACTGCCTTTGTAAGGCTGGTATTGTATGATGGTAGCACACCATGATGCTATACTGATGGTATGGTATGGACGATGGTCTTCGTATGCTGATAAAGTATATAAAGCATTTTTCTTCTAGTATTTTTTCTTTTTTGAAGCCATACACCTTGTAACCACTACAGCGCATCAAGCTATCGAAGGCAACCGATAGAGAAATGGCTTAAAACAATACTGCCTCGTACGAAATGCATTTAACTTAGCCAGATGTATCAAGACTTGTATATTCCTAAAGGTGTTTGGAGTACCACGTTTTCTCACGAAAGTCATAGCCAACTACTTAGATGAGAGAGTGCTGCAATATTCCACAGACGCACAGTGTGTTGTTCCTATACAAAAATTGAACAATAATAGAAGGAGTGCTCCTATGATAATGCAATTGTGTATGCTTAATTAGTTTAAGCCAATTAAGAAAAATTTCAAAAATAGTCGAAATCGGTTAGAGCCTAGGGGTACCTCATTCAGACCTATATTAATTTTTTACTTGATTTTGTATGGGAGGTACATACAAAGGTTGACCGATCTGAACAAAAATTCATCAGAATGGTAGTCAAACTGCGTCAAAGATGTGCACTAAAAATGGCTGAAAACGGTTAGACCCTAGGGATAAATCCTTTGGACCTATATTAAGTCTTTACTTGCTTTTGTATGTACATTTTTAATTTTGAGCATTTACAAAAAAAATATATTTATAGGATTCTTTTGTTACAATATATCGAATCTAGATTAGTAGATTTAAAAAAAGTGGCGTTTAATTTTATAGGATTTATTTTTTTCATTGATATTTGTCAATTTCTAAAACTTTTTATTTGATAATATCATATATTACAATCACTAAAATATGTATCAAATTTTATATTTTCTTAAATTTCTGAACTCTATGTATTTGTTGAAACATTATTTATAATAAAAAAATTTACTTGGCTAAGTTTAATTGAACATAATTTTTAAAAAATATGAACTTTTAAAGAGAATTGAACAAAAATATTTCAACTTTTAAGTGCCACAGCGGAGCCAAAACTAAGTCTTTCCCCAAAATATTTTGTTTTGTCTTATCTATGCAATTACCTGCCGATTAATATCAATATTGTTAGGTATCGAATCATACAAAAATTTAATTTTTGTCAATGGGACAACGCACTGTGAGACGATTTGACTTAAAGGCATTGGTGGTGTTCCTGAGGGGTCCGAGTTATGACGTATTCTGCTGTGAATAGTCCTGTAAGAAAGCGGCTTTAAGGTTTGCTGTACCATCAGGCATTAGGATCGTCGGATTTTCGGATGACCTAGCGGTTGTGGTGACAGCAAAACACCTAGATAAAGCGGAGGCCGCCAGCAACGTTTCTAATAGCGCTATACACGATAAGCTAAAGCCAGTTGGACTTACTCTGGCTGAACTCAAAAAAGAGTCAGTGCTCATCAGCAGCCGGAAACAAACAGTTATCATCAACGTATGTCGGACGGAGGTACAGTCAAACCTTCTCAAATACCTCGGCGTAATGATTGACTTTCAATTATGTCTTAAGCAACATTTGCAGTACACACGCAAAAAAGCATCTGAAGCACGTCAGGCGCTCTCAAGAATGTTGCCAAACAGGAGAGGTCCATAACAAGCCCATAGACACTTCTGAACGTTGCGCGCTCCATTCTGATGTATGCATCAACTGATTGGGCTGCAGCGATGAAGGCCAAGTCCTACCGACGAGAAGTAAAATCAGTTTAAAGACTAGATTCGCTAAGGGTTTACTGCGCTTTAATAGACCAGTTTCTGAAAAGGCTGTCGTTGTCATAGCCAATTCGATTCCAATCGATCACTTGGTGGAGTCCCATCCGACAACCAGCAGTGATAACGCAACCGCTTGTAAGAAACTGGCAACAAACATAAAATCAAGCATGCAACCCATCCCTATTGCACACACTGCTCTGGAACCATAGAAAAAATATGTGAAAATTGAGGCTATGGCACGACTCGGCGAAAAGCCAACACACCAAAACTTAGTCAACCTAATGCTTAGATGTGAGGCAAACTAGTCAGCGGTTAGTGCATTGGCCAAGCGAGCGCAGATTAGGTCAACATGAGGTAGATGATTATCTCATTCAAGGTGGCACCTGCGCAGGTTGCCCTTCACGATTAATAATAAAAGAAATGTCATACCATTACCATACTTTTTAATTTTTCAAAAGGCTTTAAATGGATTTTTTTTAAAATCAAGTGGAATTTTTAATTTTTAATAGATCCGATCTTCAAATTGAATTTCTTATTTTTGATGATCTCTTCTGAATTTAAAAATAGAGATTCTGCTATTTGTATGATCTTCTTTGAATTTGAAATACAATTTCAGAATTTATTTGATCCGATTTGAATTTCGAATGGAATTATGGATTTAATTGATATTTTCTGAATTTCAACTGAAATTTCCGTAATTGATGGTTTTTGTTTTAAAAGTGAAGTTTTTAATATTTAATTGATTTATTCTTAATTACAATTGATCTTTTCTGAGAGAAGCAAAGCTTTTTCGCAGTTTCATAAATTTGATTATATAATTATTATTTTTTTTAAATAAAATAATAAAATAATTCTGAAATTAAAAAATTTTTAATAACATAAAGTGTAATAAAAAGAATTTACGTTCATAATCAAACCAGTTATTTTACATTAAGTTATTATTTTATTTTATTACATGTTTGAATTAATTTTGAATTATTTTTGTAAATGTTTTCAAATATTATGATGAAATTTATTAATGAAATTATGGGTTTATGATGACTGATAATATCAAACCGATACTATAGATATAGTGTGATCAATAGGGCTAGGAATCTCATGAACTAAAAAAATGGAAATATGCGTATATAACATGCACTTAAAAAATATGAAGTGAACATAAAAGTACTAATTATAAGTTTTCTCTTCCCAAAATAGGTCGCACTAAATTTAAATGGTTGCAAATAAAAAAATAAGCAAAAATATTCAAAACCACACGCATTTATTGTAAAATATAAAAATCCACCACTGGCACATACACACACTTCGATAGTTAAATTTTACATGAGTGCAGAAAAACTGATTTTCTTTTAAGCTATTGAGTGGATTTTCAACTGAACTGAAAAATCAAAATGAATGAATCAATCATGAATGATAAAAATGAAAATGAAAATGAAATGATTTTTGACCTTTTTGCAATATATGCGGTATTGCAAAAGGCGGATACGCGGTGTTGTACGCGCAACGCCGATATATTGGCCTTTGCAGTGTAGTGAAGAAAGCACTAGACTAGAACTCCCAGATTCGAGTCCGGGTTCGGGCATGATTCTTTTTGCTTTCATTGTTCTTTGCTACATTTAAGAATTATTGAAAAAAAAATGTACAACTAAAGTGTGGAAAATGTGGAATTTAAAGGACAGGAACAACTGAGGGCTCGAAATGATTGCCTAGGTTTAAGCATAACACTAGCCTAGGTTATAAAAGCAATTCAAAGTGTCTTTCACGTTTGTTCCGCCTAATCGATAATTTATGTATGGTTCCACTCAATTCTTCCTCTAATAACACGGTGCGACATTCCAAAATACCTGGTAAGTGTTACCACTTTTCTTGTAGGTCTTGTTGCGTATAACAAGACTGCATACCTGAAATTCGCTAAACACACCCAAAATCTTGACTTTCCGTTAAAAAACCAGTTTTTGTACCTTTGCGCACTTATAAGGCTGTAACTTAGCTAATGTTGCACCGATTTTCAGTTTCATACCGGATTCCAGAAGAAAAAACTTAGACCTTTCCAATGATTTACATATTGTTTATAAAAACTTGATAAATCTATGTGTATTTGTCCGGAAAACTCAATTTTTTTAAATTTTTATAATATTTTCCAAATTTCACTACTTTTGTACACACTTTTTTATATAGACACCACACCTTCTGTTAATGTACTAAATAAACACCTTTTGTTGGAGCAACGACTGAATTCTTGTAACACAGCAACCCTAGTTGCTCTATTTTTAAGTTTTTCATATTTTTTTATGTGTTGCGCTCTCTAAATTTTTTGACGTTTTGCTTTTCATTTTCGGCATCTCAAAGAAAAAAAAAGAAGACAAGCTCTGAATATCTTAACATCAAGACACGCGGTTTTTCTTATACTCTAATATTTGATAGAATAAATGCCTTTTGTTATATTTAAATAAACCACACATTGTTTTTAATATCGTCCGCTCTTCGCCAGTAATTCCTTTTGAGTCCTCAGTTGCCGCAGCACATAGTACCTGTGGCAGCGTTTTTAAATTTTCTGAACTCGAGCGCCGTTGGAAATTTCTGGCCAGGCGTAACACGTTTATTAGCAATTACGACGCATTTTAGTTTTTAAAAATCGGCTAGTAATTTACTTAGTTATTGATGAAAACAAAATTTTTGCAAAAATGCTTGCACAACTTTTTCGTGTTCTTTTGCACATTTTTTAAAGGAGCACAGATAACTTATTATGATATTTTTAAAACTATACCGATGACTGATATCTATTGAAAAGTCACAAATGTAGTCACATATTTGTAAGGTTTTTCGCACATTTAATATAAGTTGCACACTATTTTTTATTAAATAGTTCATGTTTTTATATAAAATGGTTTTCAAAGTGATAAAGCTGTGAGAAACAAAACGTCATGAAGAAACAAAATAACATATTCCTGACATAAGTTAAGCTCTCATTGCATATTGTGGTTTCAATTCTAACTTATTTTCATTTTTTTAAATGCAGAATTTTTAAAAGGTTTACTTAAGAGATGCATTTTGTTTTTGTGGATTTTTTCTTTCGCGAATCATCAAACATCAGGTTGCGCTCATGTTATAACTATTTGACAAGGTAGCCGTGACAGTTTTTTGGCGATTGGTAGTTGTCAAAAACAGCTAAAGAAGTTGTAGTTTGCTGCTGTTGACTAGCTTTGTGGTTATTTCTAACTTTTCTTTGTCTCATTTAATTTTTTCGCGAAGTTTATTGGAATGTTTTAAGTTTGCTGCGATTGACTAGCTATGTTTAAATCGTTGCTTATTTTTTCACATTTCTTTGATTAATTACATGAACTGCTTATTTTGACAACTTCCCATCGCCGCTAGTGAGAAAAAAGCCAGTCTACGCTACTACCTTGTCCAATAATTGTACCATGGTTGCGCTGACGAATATTTTACCTACAATTTCTTTGATTAATTACATGAACTGCTTATTTTGACAACTTCCCATCGCCGCTAGTGAGAAAAAAGCCAGTCTACGCTACTACCTTGTCCAATAATTGTACCATGGTTGCGCTGACGAATATTTTACCTACAATCTCTTTGCTTTCTAAGCTCTTTGCATTCTCTTAAGATAAGCTTTAAAAAAATCGGAACATGTAAAAAAATAAGAAGAAGTGGAAGAAGTAAAAATTACAACAATATACAATGAGAGCTTTTCTTATGTAAAAAATGGTTTCTTTCTTTATTTGACGTTTTGTTTTTCACGTCTTTATAACTTCGAAATATTTATATAAAAACTTAGGCCAGTTCAGCGATGAGCAAGGAAAACATTTTCACCAAGAAATGGCAACAATTGAAAAACATTTTAAGAAAAAAATAAAACTCAAATGATTTTGGAGTATTGCTGGTCATTACAATGCGAAACTTATGATGCCGACTTAAAAAGAAAACGGTCAAGCAAACATTTTTGAGTTATCATGCTGAAAACGGATTTTTTAAAAAAAAAATCGATTTTAATGAATAATGAATAACTTTGTCAATTATTGACCGATTTTTAAAAACTAAATTGCATTTTAATTATTAATAAATGTTATTTATGATAATATTTATCATAATATTTATCATAACAGGTCTAGTCTCCGTTATTTAATTTAAATAAAAATATAAAAATAAACTGGCCATTTCAGCCCTTGGAAGGACTCTAACCTACTTCTATTGATTAATTGTGTTTTGCGTGTTATTAACTGTTTGATCACAAATGATCGAGAACTGGACCTACGTGTTTTATGCCGACTCCGAACGGCTTATGTTCTCAAGAAGCTTTACATGGCAATTTTTACTCTCTGAGGTCTGCAGAGAGGTGACGACCGAACAAAAAAATTAATTCAATTGAAAAAACTTTATGTCTGCGCTGCAATTGAACCCGGGCTACCACGGTTCTTTAGCTTAGAGGCCAAGCACTGTACCCACTACGCTACTGCTGCCTAGTTATAGTATATATAATTTAGTATTTATATAGAAAAATCGTCAAAGTTGAAATAGCCAAAAAAATTGAAAAAAAATTGTATTTGCAGAGTAAATACACAAAGCTTTCTCACGTTGTTTTAAGCAGTAGACATATCATTGGAAAGATTTAAGTATCGTCTTTCAGGATCCAGTTAAATTTTTAGAGTCTGTTGACAGTCAGGTAAGTTAAAGGCTAATAAATGAGCAAAGGTAGGCAAAATTGGTTTTTTTGCCGTAAGTCCAGATTTTGGGGGTGTCCGGCAAATTCCAAGTACAGAACATTCTTTAACTCGACAAGATCTAGCAAAAAAATAGCTTTATCTCCCAGGTATTTCAACTTCGTTCCATTTTGTCGCACTATGTAATCTAACCGTTTTCTTTCAGGTCCAAGAGCAAAAATTGCTTGTATATAAGGCGCATGCCTTGGTTTTTTATCTTTTTAAAAAATATGCAAAAACAGGCATTTATTTTTTGTAAAATATGCAAAACAATGCATTGATTGCAAAATATGCAAAAACATGCAGTAACGACTGAATGCGATTTTAAATGAAATTTCATGATTTGTAAAGATAACTTAACCATTTCCGTTTTAAGATGCCTAGTAAAAACCATGCATTTGCATGAGATTCCTAGCCCAAGTTATTAATATATCGAGCAAATACTGCATCAATAGTTGTAACTAATCGTGTTGTATAAATATTTTGATAGCTTATCATTCGTAAATTAAATTTATTTAAAAGGAATTGTTTGGCATTTTTGTTTGGATCGTGTACAACAAAAAAATGAAATGCGAATAAATTTTATTATGCTATCGATTTTGTTTTTTTTTCGGTCGTGGTCTGAGGTGAAATATTAATTGAAGCCAACAAAATATGTTGTCCATCAGGACTTATCATTTCTGCAGAACATACTTCTTCAATTTTTGAAATATCAGTAGAAAATGTTGTAATTGAAGTCTTCTTCAATATATTGTCATATTCCCTGTGACTATATTGTACTTATCCTTATTATCATTTTGATAAATTGCAACTCCTCCAGAGCGACAATTATTTCTCTGAAACTGAGATATTAGAAGTAAATTTAGTGATATTGAGCATCATATTTTATTTTTGTTTCTGATAGCAATGTAATGTCACAGATTTGAGTTATAGAATCGGTATGATCTTGAGAATGCGCATGGAGACTCCAACAAATTTAAAAAGATTACAGAAAAAACGCATTGCTCTCTATAAATTTTTTTTTATAGTCAAATATTTTGTTTCTAATTTGTTTAGAGATAATCTTTGAAATTCTCGAATTAAATCACCATTAGAAAAATCATTTCGCCTTCCATGATGAAATGTAAATTGTTGGGGGTTGTCGTCAGATGTTGCGATGGAAAGTTCGTCAATACTAGTAACTTGAGACATTATTTCCATATGTCTCTTTTTTTCTGTCTTCACTTGTTTACGCACTTGTAGTCAATTGTTCATATTTCTTTCACGCTATGCAAAAACAAGTACATGTAACAACAACAACCAACACTTACTGGTGGCAACATTTTTTTTTTAGTTGGATAGCTGTTAAAACATTTACTGCATTATTCTGTATCACGAAGAAGGACACTTACGATGAGAAAGAAACGAGAAGCAATACAATTTTGTATGGAAAAATGTATTGCTTTTCGTGTCTTTCTCATCGTTGGTGTGCTTGTTCGTGATACAGTTAGTCTACAAATTTAAAAAAAAAATATATATCACGAACATTCTCACAAGCATGAAAACGTGTAAGATATCTATAACACTGACACGTCTAGTTTGTTAGCCATATAATCTTGACATATCTAAAGCCAACAATTCGTAGCAAATCTAACCTTGGGGCAGTACAAAATATGTAAAAAGCATGACACATAATCGTTTAAAATTTATGACCACAAGCCACGCATGCATGTGTTTCCCACTGCTATTTAGCAAACATTATTTAAATCGCGCCTAAAGGTATGCAGAAATAAACAATTAACTCATGATTTTTTAAAATATATCTGAGAAATTCCAATCAAAGCGTGATGGTGGAGGCAACATGCAAAATGCCCTTTTAAGATTGATAACGGTGTTGAAAACAAGGCATTTACATTCAGGTGCGGACTATTTACCTTGCGCTGAAACTGCACGTGACCGCGCCAAATCAATTTTATTTGCCACCAGAATTATTGGACGCGTTCTTGTCAAATCCATGTCCTGCAAGCGTGACAGAATTTGTTTGGCGCGTGTAAATGATTCCTTATCAACGCACGAATAAACAACAAGGTAGGCGTCCGCTTTTTCCAGCTCTTCCTGTAACGAGCGAAAGAAACAAATTAATAAATTAGTCGTTGTAAGGTTCGAACTGTATTTTATATACGAGCATTAAGGATAAAAAGAATAAAATCTTGATTAACTAATGTAACACAGTTAAAATTGTAAAACAATATAATTATCAGCGAATAAATTAAGTAGTTAAGGAAACTAATATTGAAACATTTTCACATGACGTTACTTTTTTGCTACAATTCAGTTTTATATTGTAACTAGTATAAAAGCTTGCCCTACGACAGGTCCTCCGCACACTTCCTTTTTGTAGCCATTTGCCAAAAGCACTTTTTTCTCTTTTTAAAGCTTGATTCTTTATTCACTTGATTTTTGGAAAACACGAATGTACAACTTTAAATAACACTTTAAATATTGAAGCAGTGTTGAAAAATTAGTTCAAGTGTAAAAGTCGAGTTTGGTAATAATCATATTCATACACAACTTTACAAACTGGCCTTACAACGTTTATATATGTAGCACCTCAGGTGTCGTTTCGTGGCTGATACAATTATATTTTTTGATACAATTATATTTTTTGGTTCAATCGACTCAGATCGAATCAAAAAAAATTTCATTAAATTCGTCATAAAGTTTTTATAAAACGATGAAAAAAGAGGTAGTTAGATAAAAAAACGTAGTACACCTAATCCTGTTTTTGCACGGTCTTTTTTTACACGATTTTGAAATAACACGGTCGACAGAAATAAACTTATCCTGTTTTTCCACGTTATTTTCACGTTTTGATTTTTTTTACACGATATTTTCTGGAACGTATGTACCGTGCAAAAACAGGATTAGGTGTATTGTGATATTGTCACTGATAAGTATAAAATATATTTTCTGTGCATACTTGCAGGCTTACCATTTTTGAGAACACTATGTTTTGCAAAAGTGCTTTACTGTCAAAAAATAATTACATTTGGAGAAATACTGTGTGCGGAGCAGCATCCTTGCCTTTTATGTATTAAGATGTGCATACTTTCAGGCTGAACATTTTTGAAAACAGTTTGAGAGATACTGGGCACAGAGCAGCGTGCTTGTCTTTTATGTATTAATATAATTTTGCAATAAGTTCTCTAAATACTATTAATTTTAAAAGAATAATATGACAGTATCCAGAATTATTGAGAATCCAACTTGAATACTTAATATTTTGAAAACATAACTTCATGCTTGCTTGCTTGCTTGGCAAGGTAAGTCAGCGTAAGTTTATATGCACGACCAAATCACAGAAATGTGCAATTGAAAAAATATATAATTTTGAAATATTTCCGAGATTTGTACATAACTAAAGTTAATGGTATGCCAAAGAACAAGGGTAAGTTATTTTTTTTACTTTTAGTAGGTAAAAATATGTTATGTAAAGAGAGCAACAAGTTTTGAAATTTATAATTAAATTTTGGTAGGACCTTTCTTTAAGGTGGTATGGATTTCAAACTTTGTAGACTGCTTATTTAGGTCTAAAAACGATGATCAGTCAAATTTGGAATTCTTGGCATCACCACATAAAGCAGTTTTTTATTTTATGATTTGATTGTTTTATTTCACGTAATTTAAGCTCAATACCTTAAACTCCAACTTATTGTTTTTTAAAAATGGTTAGAATTAAATCTTTATTCAAACGAAAGTAAATTTGATATAACGCATTATTTGTTTACCTACTTCCACTAAGACTAAATTCAATCGTGAAGACTATTATTTTATAGTTAATTTAAAAATGAAATGTAAGAATTTAACAGCAAAAATTTTGTGGTGCAGCGACACAGCATACGTAAAAATTAATCAATTTTTTTAAATTTTATGTGAATGAAAAATTTGATTTATGAAATAATTTTGCATTCGTTTAATAGATTCTAATGTCGTTATTCAGTTGTACTAAAAATTCTGAATATGAATGCGGATTTTATAGCTCTGGAAATGTGAATCGATAAAAGAGGAAAAATTGGGATTTAAACTCTTTCCGCACTCTTTTCAGTATGATTCAGTGTGTGATTTCCTGAAAAACAGACAGTAAATCTGAGCAAAGAACTACACTAAAAAAAACGAACGTCAACAACATCAGCTAGCTATACCCTATAGGAACAAACTAACTTGTTTTTAAAAACAACTAATTAAAAAACTACTTTGAAATAAACTAGTTTATGAATTACTCTGAATTATATTAAGGCGGCATCCATTTAATTTTGAATAGTTTTTATTGCATTATATATGAAGTAATTGAAAAACTACTTCAAGACCAGTGGTTTAAAAACTACTTTGAATAATATTAAGGCGGCAACTTCTCTGATTTTGACATGTTTTTATTGCAAATTTTTATTAGATTACAAGTTTACATAACCATGCTATTTCATAAAATATTATTAACTTTAGGCTTTCACTAATATGAGCTTATGTATTTTTTTCAAAACAATAAAATAAATGATCTCTTTGATGTATAAATAAATAAATAAATAAATAAACTGGCCATTTCAGCCCTTGGAAGGGACTTTGACCTAGCTTCTATTGATCAATTGTGTTGTGCGTATTATTAAATGTTTGATCACAAATGACCGAGAACTGGACCTACGTGTTTTATGCCGACTCCGAACGGCTTATTTTCTCAAGAAGCTTTACATGGCAATTTTTACTCTCTGAGGTTTGCCATTGTCTGCAGAGAGGTGACGACCGAACAGAAAAATTAATTCAATTGAAAAAACTTTCTGTCTGAGCTGGAATTGAACCCGGGCTACCGCAGTTCTTTAGCTTAGGAAACACGCACTCTACCCACTAGGCTACGGCCGCCACTCTTGATGCATAGAAATTTAAAATTTTTATGCTTTTAAATTCATCTTCAGTAAGTGGTTTATTAACTAGTTTTCAGTTGATTTATTTTGAAGTAATTAAAAAATAATTGAAATTTAAATAACTTAACAAGTAGTTGAAAATTCATGCGGTTTTCAATTGATTTATTTTAAAGTAGTTAAAAAAATAATTTAAATTCAACTAATTTAACAAGTAGTTGAAAACATATGCAGACGAAAGTTAATTGGCTTATTTAGCGGACATCACCATACAAAATATGTTAGTTCGTTCTATGGCAAAAAGTCAGAATTTCAACTAGTAGTGGTTGACAAAAAACTTATTTTCCAATTACTTTTAAATTAGTTGATTTTTCTACAGGGTATTCACATGACAATACCATCCAAAAGATACAACAACACGTACTGTCCACTTTGAAAGCACTTAATGTCAATTGATTTGCAACAACGAGTGTCTGCTTACACAAACACTGCCAATGTTTAGAGTGTGTCGGTTTGCACGATTGTTGACAGCAAGCGCAAAAACGATAAAGTTGTTCATGTTTACATTTCAACTAGAAAGAATTAGGCCCCTATTATGTATTACAACTCAACTTAAGTTGACTAGATTCAACTAATTTTTTTTCATATAATTTATTACATACATTCCAGTTGAACTATGTACTTTGAAAATTCTTAAAAGATTAAGGCAAACTACATGGTTCAACTAAAATAAATATAGTACGGTATATGAAAAAAATTTAGTTCAATCGAGTCAACTTCAGTTGAGTTATTGTACATAATATGGGCATTAAGCTCAAGATACCAGATTTTGTGGGAAAAAGTAATGAATAGGGTGAATTGAAGGTGGTAACTCTTGAGGGATTTTTTTAGTCGGTTAACTGTTAGCATGTGGGAATTTTTACACACATTTATCCTATTTGAGGTAAGCACATAAGTAAAAAGAAAAAATAAATGATGCTTTTCATCTCACTTTGTAAAAAAAAACCTGACATGGCTCTTTGTCTGCGTGTGTTTCTGAGGGTTTGTTATTAGTTATGTTATTTAAACTTTTTAAAGTGATTCTTGTTAACATTCAAAAATACTTTTCCGATTCAAATGTAATTTTAGTTCAGATACTCGTGCAAAACCTAGAAAAAATTGCTTCAACTGTGAAGTTTTTTAAAAATGTCAAAAACCTTTGATATAAATTACTGTTTTTAACAAGAACAACTTTAGAGAAAAGATACGTACGTTATATTTAAGTTTGGCATCAATAACAAACCAACACATGCATTAGCACATATATTAGTATACAAAAACATACACATAAAGGCAGACCAATCCCTATCGGAATGAAAAAGTCAATTGCCAAAAAATAACTAGTATAAAAGTACTTGAAAAAAACTACTTTAAAATTTATTTGAAATACATGCAGCATGCGTCGGTTCGGCCAAAATTTTTATTGATGTTGCGCTTTCCTAATTCTATTTTGCATATATTCTTTTGTTATTTTCCTGTTTCTGTTCTTTGATTGCTTCTTTTTTGTGTAGTGACAGTAAACAAAAACCGTTAAAGAGCTTAATGACAACATTTTACATCCCAAAATTTGAATTTTCAAGCCAGCTAGTTCAGTGCGTAAGTGCGAGTGTTCAATTATATTAAAAAAAAGAGGTGTTATTTCGTTAATTAGGAAATTAAAGTTTAAGCTGTAAGTTTGTAAAAAATTAAAATGAACAGTGGTTACACTAAAAGATTATTAATATTTAAAAATATTATGCGAGAAACATTGAGAGCTATAGAAAAAGGAGAGTGTTGGAAAAAATAACTTTGATTGTGAAGTAGAAGAAAAAGAAAGTGAACGTGAAGAAACATCGGAAAATGAAAATATTAGCCAGCAAACATATTAAGAGTTGTTTACGAATTATACTAAACCATTCCGGGTGGTTCTTAAATAATCAAATATGTCGTAAATGTTTAGAGGAACTGCTAGTAATTTTACAAGAATTACAATGTCGATTACAAAATCGATGGGACCCATGGTAAAAAGAGGCTTATGGACAGCTTTAAAATGTAAACATTTATGAGAAAGTTCTTTTTTTTTATTTAAGAGATTTATTTTTTGTCCATTCATTAGATGCTTTTTGTTCTATGGGCGAGACAGACAGAGAAGACGTTCTTGAATATTCTTTTGTGGCTGTCAAATGCAGTACCTTTACCCAGAATGTCTTAGTTTCTAACAGTTTAAATTTGAAAATAATTTTTTTGGCATTTATGTTGAAAAAATTTTATAGTTATTTATTTAAATAAATCCCAAATATGAGTTTCAAAAAGGCTGCCATTTTTTAAGTAGTTAAGAAGTATAAAATAAACCAATTTTAAATTATTTGGAAATAAAGTACTTTTAAATAAGTTGACTATAAACTACTTTTAAAAAATTTTAAAATAAAGGATATTTAAATATAAGTTTAAATAAAGTACTTTTAAAACAGTTCAAAACACATGCACAGTACGACATTTGACTTACTCCAATGACAACCCCATATTAATAAAACAGTGGTTTACAAAAGAAAGAGTAAGAATTTCATTAAGTTGTACTTGAAAAAAGTAGTTTTAAGCTTCTGTTAAACTAGTTTAATTTCCTGCAGGGATGCAACAACACTAACACTATGTTGTGTTTGAAAAGCGGTAAACAAGGTTGCAAGGATATCAAGAAGCAAGGCTGTATAAATATACGCAGCACACATACACATACAGATATTACCTTACACAAATGGTGTAGCTCGGCTCAAGGGATTGATTGATAAAAGGATGCCTTAGCGTTGGGTTTGCACATAAAGCAGCTCATTAGTGTATTCCATCAGCCACTAGTAAGCATGCCCAACAGGCGAAATAACATTTTAACAAATATTGATTGTATTTATCAATTACAAGCTACATCAATATCAAGCAATTTGTTCGTGTTTCAAGAAATCAGCAATAAAGCTAATCACTATCAATATATATACACAAAATAAGAATTTTTCTGATAACGATAAGTGCCAAAATCAAAAAAGTCTGAATAACAGAAGCCACTATATTTTTTTTGTGGATTTTGGGCATCTAAATGGATTTTCACAATTTACGTTAATACTAAAGGTCTGCAGAGAACCATCGGTTCTACTTGTACAAACAGATATAGCAAGTAAGAACCTGATAATATTGGTACAAATACAGCAATGAGTAGAACATAACATACGCTTAAGTATATGCTTTGGAATGAGCAGAGAGCTTATCATCTCTTTCTCTGGCTCTCATTGTAGTGTAAGCCAGGCCTGTAGCCAGACAAAGAAGACAGAGGGGGCAGGCATGAATCTTGGGAGGGCAATTTTTTGTTTTTTCATATAAATAAAAAAAGATAATTTTTTAACGTGTGAAATTAATACATTACACATATTTATTAAAAAACCAGTTAATTTTATAATATTTACATGGATATGTAGATCTTTTTATACATGAGATTAATACATAAAAAATAATATAAAAATTAATTCAGGACTTTGTAATAAAATGAAGGTTAAAATACAAGATTTATTTAAAGTTGCTAGAAATATAAGAAAGAGTAGCGAAATAGGCTAGCATATGTATAAGACATTTTTTAAGTTAAGCAAATAAAAAAATTGAACTAACCCGCATCCGTCGTATGCATCAAATTGCATCAAATTGAAACCTTCCCAGCGTTACCTGGGGAAAACTATTATCTAACGGATTTCAGATGATCCAGCATCAAGCACCGCAATTCTACTTTTTTCCGAGGCAGGTCCGAATAATTGCTGCCATTGCCGTATTTTTTAATATTTCTTCGTGAAAATTTTATATAATATTCTTCGAATGCCATACTTTAATGCACCAATGCTGATGAAATAATGATAATACAACAATAGGTCTGTTCCCGAACTTGATTCAAGTAACTGGAAATTGCTTGAAAGCGTTATTTTACAAATTTTTGCACCTCGAGAGAGACGAATAACATGCAAAATATTACATTCTATTATATTACAATTACTTGAAGTTGAATAATAGCTTTGAGCTAAAAACTAATTTTTTGTGTGCCAGATAGCGAGAGGGTGTACGAAGTTAAAATGTTGGAAGTGAACAAATAATAGAATCAGCTCATTCCTTTGACTGCTCTCAGATCTGAACTATTTTTAAATTATTATTTTGGTCTTTTTGTAGTGAAGACTTGGAAGGGAGTGCAGATAAGAGTTGATATTTTGGAAGAGGGACGAAAAAGTTTTGGTCATGAGTGGGAAAAGCTAAGTGAATCGTAAGACAAACGAATAGTTTCGACCAAAAGTACTTTCAGCAATTCCTGAATTAGTTTCAAATCAAAGACATAAAACTTTGAAACTTACATATTTTTAAATTACAGCAGAAAAACTTATTTTTTTGGCAACAGCTCAAATAACAAGTCATAAGACATGAACTAAAGATTCTTTCGCAATCATAAGCACAAACAATAATGTTGGAAACATTTACATAACGTGACATTTAATGGAAATGATGTATTAAATTATTATTAATCTAAAAAGCTGAAATGTTGTTTTGATAAACAGCATCAGAAACAGGGACGTGTCGTGATAATTTCATTAGGGTGTTCAATATATTTGTTTCTATGCCCTGCAACTAATCAAACCATGGCATATGAACTTTGTACAAACGTTTGTAACGGCCAAAAGGAAGCCTATTCTCAGTTTTTCAAGGATCACAATGGGGACGTGATAGACTTTGATCACATTTTTTTTATTTATTTTTTTTTGTTTTTTTTTTGTTTTTTTTTTATTTTTTATTATTTTTTTTGTGAGTTTTCTAGTGTCGTTTTTTTAGTGTTTTTTTAGTGTCGATTAAAAAATAAATGATTAAATTTTATTGATATGTTAGTTCAACACGTCTTGTTTTTTTTATAAATTAATTTTAAACTTAATCGTAAAACTTATGTTTATTTTTCATTTTTTTTTAAAAATGATTTTTCGATTGAAATGATTGCCAAATCAGAAAGTCTTTCTTCCAGCATCATATTTCTTGAATTGGTTTTGATTCGTTTCAATGAAGAAAACTATCTTTCAACAGAAATACTTCAAGTTAAAATCGTCAAAATTAAACAGCTCAGTTGGGAAATTTTAGAAATGTATCCTTTAAGTCTTAATTAAGTAAAATAACTGCGATCAGTGTCGCCATGAAAAAAAATTGTACAGCGTAACTTTTGCATTCTGCTCGTCGGATTTCTCGTCGGATTTGTGAAACTCTGAAAACAAGAACTAAAAAATTTTCAGTCGCATGTTACAACAAAGGTGACATATAAAATATTGCATTTTATTAGACGTATGACGTATATTTAAGGTTATTTATTTAAATAAATCACATTTTTTTTCAAAAGTCAATTCAATAATCATTATAAATATAGAAAATATATTATAATAAAATACTTTGAAATGTAAATCTTTTGCTTTAAGTAAATTAAAGAAAAATTGTTGTTGTTTTAAGCCAGCTAAAACTACAAAAAAAATTAGATTTTGGTGAAAATATATGTATAAAAAATATAATTTTTTCGAAGTCATATATACATTGCTTTATTAAATTTGTTTATCAATTATTTATCAATTTCAAGACTAAAACAGTTAAAAGATTTCATACGCAGATAATCTTTTGTATTCAAAGTTCCTTTCATTGTATCTAACTCTAATCTACTGCGAACTTTAGTTTTATTAATATTTATTTGACTAAAAGTTCGCTGAACGTTAGTTGAGGAGTTCGGTAAGCTCAACAATTCAAAGAATAAATTTTTCCATTATTGGATATGCAGAAGTACCATCGCATCTTTTTATTTTAAAGTTGCCATCAATTTTATTATACTAATTTTTTTATTTTCATATATATATATATATGTATATAAAAATATATGCAAAATCGGACGCCGGATCTACTTTTTCTGAAATCGTAACATTTTGAAGAATTTTGGTCAAATATCGGAACGTCGGATTCAAGTATTAAAATCGTAACATATCCGATATATCGGACTATATGGCAACGCTGACTGGGATATCTTTAACAAGAATTTATTGATATTGCAAACTTGAGAAAAACACGTTTAATTCATTTTTTAGTTTGATAAAATCAAAAATTGGCTATATGAAACCTTATGGCTCTCAAAAGCTTCTTGTGGTTTTTTTCCATAATTATTAAATTTCTTTGAATTTTTTGAAAAAAGGAAACTCCTTTCTTACCCTGGCTTGAGTGCCGTTTAAGTGACTAGACATAACAGCAGCGCCATTATACGTTTGAGCTATTAGTTTTGCCCCCAAATTCTTAGTTTTTATTAAATCAATCAATTTTTTGAAGTAGCACTGGCAGGTTGATCATCACTTACATCCCAAAATTTATAAAACGTTTCTCTTGCTAAGCCATTAGCTTCCATTTACCGAAAAACAATAGATAATTGAGATTTTTTCTTAATATCCGTAGCTTCGTCAAACATCACAGAAAGAAATATAGCATCATTTATTACCTTGTCAATATTATTTAAAATAACTGCTGCAACAAAAGATATTACATCGTTCTGAATTATATTGGATGTACCCTTAAAAACTGAAACTGTATTGAGATAACGTTCTTATTTGGCATCATATTTTGCAATTAATTTTATCAATTCAATATAATTTCCCCTATTATTTGATTCTTCGGACTCATCATTTCCTCTAAAAGCCAATTCTTGACATCCCAAAAAACATACTGAATCAATAAATCTTTCTAAAACTTGGCGATTTTCTGAATCTTGTTCACAATGTTTCGAAATTGAATCTTTTTTTTTGTAAATCAAGTAAGAAGTCAATTATTGATATAATTTTAGGAGGTTTAAATCGCTAAAAGACTTAAATCGTTGCAACCTGTTGTCCAAACAGTTATTTCCTTTCCAGAAAAAAGTAAACATGGCCAGCAGAATAATTTATTAATAGTACGGCAACCACATAGCCATGATTTTTCAGTATAATTAGCAGCTTGAAAATGTCTAAAGAAAGAAATATTTTTCGTTGTGACTTTACAAATTAACTCTAGAAGAAGGGCCGCGGGTCTCCCAGTTTTTACTACATACTTTTTTTTCTTCATGGTTTAGTCGCGAAAAAGGTTTTTAAATTATTTTTGCAATAACACATTTACATGCCATCATGGGCGTCCGTAGGGGGGAAAGGGAGCTTTCGCAGAAGTGGCTGAAAAATACTGAATTTTGAATGTATTTAAATACATTTATTTATTTAATATTCTGTATTTTTCAGTCGCGTTAGGGAAAAAAATTTAGAGTGGTGACTCAACCGCGGCAAAAACGCGTAATATGAACACGGACTAACAACTAACGATACCATTTCATTTAACCTTGTTTCACAAATACTTTTCAAAACATTTTCTTAAATGAAAATTTTTTTCTACGAATTTTATTCGTAATTTTCAGCCACGAACAGAATTCGTAGAACGGATGTAGTTTGGTACACATTTTGAATATTTTATTCATATTCGTACTAAACAAATGCATATTGTACGAATACATTTATGAATGATCATAATACCTAGTTACGAAAAAAATCTGCTGTTCAGCTGAGGTTTGAGCTGCGGTTCTTTAGTACTCTTTCTTCTTTAGAAGGCTACGGCCTTCTTGCAATCACACATTTCCTTATATTCGGTTATTGTTCGACAAATCAGTCTGAACGATTTCAGTTGTAAATTTTTTAAACTCAACTAAAACTACGAATGAATTTTTTAGTAAATACTACAAGAAATTAAGAAGTCATTCCTACGAGAAATTGGCGAATGTTAAGGAAAGATATCCGTTATTAGTCGAAGATCATTCTTCGTAGCAACATACAGCAAAGGCATTTTATTCAATAACGGATATAAACTTTGACGATAAGCAAGTTTATGTTTTAAAGTCATTGCAAACAAGCACAAGAAAAAGTAAATAAATTTGTTAAAAAAAGAAATGTTTTCCAAAAAGACAGCTTGTTTTTCTATCATAAAGATGATCCAATTGGGATACTTTTTTAATTGTTCCTAAGCTTAATAAAATGACAAACAATCCTGCACCATTTAAATTTAAAGCGAAAGTAAAAAATTTGGAAATTTAATAAAGTAGGCCAATTTTGAATCAAGAACTAATTTTTGAAAAAATCTTATATCATATTAAGCAAACAGTTTTACGTTAGAATTTATTTAAGTCAAAAGTTTTTTATGTAAAAAACCTAAATAAGAAACTCGATTTGAAAAAACCATTTTTTACTTATTAAAATACACGTTATTTAGCGGCCCACCCAGTTTGAGAATTTTTTGGACTGTTTTTCGCGTCACGTGCTTATATTAAACCAGGATTCATAATCAAGCCTTGCAGTGAGGCTTTGGAATATGTTTAGAAAATTTATGAAACCCAAAACAAATCTCATATACATGTTCCTCTATATTTATTTATTCATACAATGTGAATTAAAAAAATAAATTTTTTAAATCATTCAGATAATGGGTATGTTTCCGTACTCGATTGTAGGAACTTGCAAGCTGCTAGAACTGATTTATGTTGGAAAAAGAAATAAATAGATTGATGTCAATGCGGTGTGAGACCTGGTGAAAAATATCTCTCTTAGCATGTGGGGAACATTTCAAGAACAGCGACAACTCAAATTTTTAATTTTTGCGAATGATATGGATTTTGACCTCCTAAATCTAATTCTGAAAAATTTCAGTCCGCTTGTAATTGGTTTAGGAGTTAAAGGCTTTTAAAGTTAAAAATGGCCCTTAAATTTAGTTTTTTTTTTCAGTTTTCCAACAAAAGAAAAATATTGTTTACTGAATTTATTAGGAAATCACTGAAATGTATTACATAAAAAAAAAATTAAATTAAATTTTTAAATATTTCGGACATGATACGAGAAAGATTCTTACATGATCCTTGAAATGTATTAATTGTACTAAGTGTACAAGCGTGTGCACACCGGCTTAGTGTGCGTATCATGTTTACAAAATTAGTACCAAAAATCGTAGTAAATAGCATTATATAGGTTACATTTTATTTATGTTCATTCTATATTATTGTATGCCTTTGCATTCCCCCCTAGAACAAATCCTGTTTACGCTCATGCATGCCATTGTTTTATATTACATATAATCAATGTCGACTATCTTACAGCAACGTGCAAAATCTTCTGTCCAACAAATTGAAAGCACAATTGAAATGAAATTTTGTTGAGTTGCAATCGGCAAACTGAATATTTTCCGACAGTGACAAACACGAACCCCTAATAGCAAAATAATTTGCAGCACACGGTGTTTAGCGCATAGTTAGGAATGTGCTTAATTTCTTGTCTAAATAAAAAAATAAAATCGGATAATAAGAAAGTCAATAAATTTTCCCTTTTAATGATATCGCTCACTTAGTGCAAGACCGTTTTAAAATCTCTGTTATTTAGTTGAAGATTGGATTGATTTGAGTTAGAATAACAGCCCTCCAGGAAATGTGAGCATTCCCGGATGTTACCAGGAAACATTCCATGGAATGTAGGAAGCATTCCCCTTTGTTGCACACTCCATTGCTTTTTTTACATAGCATGTCATTAGAGGGAAACATTCCTCCCCGCTGTGTTAAAAAGTCATGTGGAAAAATTCCTCTCCGCTGTCCTCAAAAGTGAATTGGAAGCAGTCCTCTCCCCTGTTTTAAGAATTAATGTGAAAACATTCCTCTCCCTTGTTATGAAAATGGATTCGGCCAGGATTCGAACCCGGGACCCCTGAGCGACAGTCGAGCGCGCTACCACTAGACTATCGAATTCTACAATAAGCGGCTAGAAAACAATGATATTAATATTTTCTATTCATATGATATTAATATTATCACTTTTAGATGGAAGCCTTCCGATTTTTCCTGGAGGGAGTTGTATTAACACTTATGTCGAGCTTGCACTATGGAAGCCAGAGTAATTTGTATTTGAGTTATATGTATTGTTGACAAATAAGATTAAATCTTTTGAATGCCACATAGATGATGGAAATAACAATATTATACTTATATTATAAAACTAACTAAAACTAACTTAAACTAACATCAAAACTTATGTTGTACATGTTAAAAAGACAATATAGTATTTAAGAATTGATGACAATTAAAACTGTATAACATAATGTAAAGCACTTCAAAATTAATCAAGAGAATAAAGCAAAAGAATAGAAGTTAAAGGAGAGAAACATAGAAAGAAATATTAGGTTTTTAAGAAAAATGTTCGAAAACTAAATGCTTAAAGGTATTGCTATTAGATATATTTTTAATATGTGTGGGTAAAGAATTCCACTATCTGATTGCGCTTACAAAAAACAATCTACTGGAGTTGATGAAATTATATCTGGGAATTAAAATGTTCATGCCTCTGCTAGATCTACAAAAAGATAGTTTTTCGAACAAGTAGCTAGGGCTCTGTGTGATAATTATTCTATGCAGGAACACACAGCTTCTTGCTTCGAGATGATTTAATAGGCCTCTTCCAAGTAATTGTTTCGAAAACATAGTTACATGGTCATATTTCCTTAGGCCATAAACGTAGCGAGCAGCATTGTTAAAGGCAACTAAAAGCTTATGCGCCGACCGCGAATCAAGCTTGCAATAAACTGCTTCCGAATAAGTAATTAAAGTTAACAAGAGCTGCAATACCAATTTTCGTCTAATTTCTACGTTTACAAAATTTTCAGTTATTCGCATGCTTCGTAGGCCAAAATAAACTTTTTTAACACAAGAGTTAATATGAACCTCACATGACAGAGTTGAATTTATTATAAAACCGAGGTTAGTTACTTTGCTAACCAAATTGAGCTTCACGTTATTGAGAAGAATTGGAGGCAAATCTTGAATAAAAAACATATTCTTCATTATTGGTAAAACATGTGATTTTAAAGGGTTTAACATGAGCAGATTATTCTTTGCCCATTCAGCTATCATGTTTAAGTCCTCATTAACTCTGACACAAAGATCCTCTATCAGACCGATTGGCCTGGACATATACAACTGGAGGTCATCAGCGTAAGCGTGCATTTTAACGTGCTGACACCTGGTGAAGATGTCATTGGAAAACATTGAAAATAACAATGGGCCAAGAACTGAGCCTTGCGGCACTCCGCTACCTATAGTTTTAAGTTCTGAAAAATTTGACCCAGATTTAACCTTTTGTGATCTACCAACCAGATAGTTATGTATTAGACGAACAGCAGCTGCAGAAAAGCTAAAATTTTGCAAAAGTTTTCTACATAGTATTGAATGATTGACTGTATCAAAAGCTTTTGTAAAGTCTAGCAAACAAAGTAATGTAATGTGACCCATATCATACGGAACTCTGATATCATCAAGTATTTTGACCATTGCAGTCGAACAGCTGTGACCAGGCCTAAAACCAGACTGAAGATTAGACATTAGTCCAGAAGTGCGCACATGATTAGAAATCTGCTCGGCCATGAGCGACTCACAAACTTTAGACAAGCAAGATAGCAGACTTATTGGTCGAAAGTCACATGGTTGGCAAGCGAATGATTTTTTTGCAATGGGAATTATAATTGCTACTTTCCAAACTTCAGGGTAGCATGAAGAAGTGAAGCAATAATTTATTATATGGGTGAGCGGACCAATAACAAAAGGCAACAAGAGTTTAATAAATTTAATTGAAATACCATCCACCCCAGAGGAATTTGATTTGATTTTTAGCAGCGCGCTACATCTAGCTCAGTTACTGCATTAAAATAAAATTCATTATAATCATTATTAACAGATACAGTAATGCTACTATCAACAACATTGAGTATGTTTGAGTTATCACATGAGGAGTTAGCAACAAAATATTCATTCATTATATTTGGGTCAATCTTGCAGCTTTCAGATTGTTTTTTGCATACTCCGATACCTTTCAAATTGTTCCACAGCTGTCTTGAGGGCAGTGAGGGATTAAGCTTTGACATAAAAAACGTAGATTTAGATAATCTTACAGCAGAGGTAGCCTCGTTTTTGCTGTTTTGTATGCTTCCCAATTTAAAGTAGTGGGATTTCGCTTCCATTTGTTGTAAGCTTTAAAACGGGTTTTTATGGCTTGTTTTACAGATGGTGTGAACCAAGGACAAGAGGTATTTATGATCCGACGCGTTTGAACGGGTACATGCGTATCAAAAAGAGTATTAATCCTATTGATAAAAAAGCTCAGTTTTTCATCAACCGTATTTAAATACCAACAATCCGTCCAGTTTGTTAGAGTTAGATCAGTATTCAATAGAGCATAGTCTATGGACTTAAAGTCACGATAAGAAAAGTACATTTCACTAGTTTCAGGGACAAGAGGTGCGATACCGACATTTAATGAACAAAAGATGAGATCGTGATCAGATACGAAAGATATCTGATCAAAGAGTAAAACAGACGATGGATTTGACACGATAAAGATGTCTAATAGACTGGGTTGAGCATTGTTTGCAAAACGAGTTGGCATCGAGCTATTTACTTAATTGAGACCGAATTCAGATAAGTTGTCAAGAAATTTTCTTGATACGCTATCGTTGTGCAGCAGATTTATATTAAAATCACCACATAAAACAAAATGTTCATAGTCGATAATACAGTAAGACAATGTTGCAAACAAGCGCTCAAGACTACAATTACGACTAGGATTATACACACAGGACATTAGAACTTTACTATGGTTACTACCTGACAACTCAACGTTTAAAAACTCAACACCAGATTGACACGACATGCTAAGAATTTTGGTTTTTAGATAATTTTTGCAGTAGATAGCAATCCCACCGCCTCTTTTATCAAGTCTATCATGACGTAACAGTTGATAATTTTTAACATTATAGTAGGAACTACTTACTTCCTCATTAAACCAGGTTTCAGTTACGCATATTACGTCAACAGAGGAGTCTTCAAATACGTGCTTTACATAATCCATTTTAAAGCCATTCAGGCTTCGCGCATTAAAATGCACGACTTTTAAGCCTGAACGCTGTTTGCATAAAATTTCCACAACTGTTTTATGGTTTTCATAAGCGACAGAATCAGATGTACGAAATGAGCGATTTTTTTTAGTATACTTTTATTAAAAATTTAAGTAAAAATTAATGCATATAAATGCTCAATAAAACTGACACATTTTTTTAATATTTTCAATATCTTACATTTTTAAATGTTTTGTTTTTTTTAATTTATATACTAAGTATATAAATAATAACTTTTTTCTACACCCTACATTTTATACGAATTTCGTGATAAGCTTAACTTACTGCATTAATCTGTATCACGAAGCAGCACACCAACGACAAGCAAGACACGAGAAGCAATACTTTTTTCTATACGAAAATCTATTGCTTCTCGTGTCTTGCTTGTCGTTGGAGTGCATTTTCGTTATACAGAATAAAGCACTTAATCCTCAATAAATTCCCTAAAACTTGATACCAAAAACATATTGAAAGATTCAATGAAACACAATCATCGAGGTAAACAAAAAAAAATACCGCATGTAAATATTGGGCAGCGTTTGCAATTTTCTCAGCACACATGCGTCCTATTAAAACGCATTTCAGTCCTCTGTTATGATAACAGTTTATTTTTTCTATATGAAGTTTTCGCAGAAGATTGGTGCGGAAGAATGCTGCGAACTTATGTAAGCTGTTTCTATGTTTAGACAACGCCTAAGAGCATGCTATAATATTTTGGTCGCATCAATGTTATTTAAGTTGCAATATTATGACAACATATAAGGAACACATAAAAGCATGCAATCAAATTGTGGCAATATAGTTATGTTAAAGTCATGCGATTATGTTATGCATAAAACTGCCTTTGCTGAAATAAACGGCGCAAAGTATTAACAGTGCACCCTAAACAAGTGCGCGTTGCGCTGCGTTCCCAAGCGCCACTCAATTTTATTTTACGCTTAACCTAAACAAGTGCGCTGCGGAAAAAACTGCTGCTCTCGAACCAGCTCAGTCAGATGGTTTAAAAATCTTAAAGAAACTTTTAGTATTGTGTAAGAATCTATTAATATTGGAATACTTTCATTTGCAATTGAGATAAATTAATTAATAGCAGCTGATCGCTCTAATACTTTGGTTTTATGCAGCCAACTTCACATCCGCACGTACTGTCAAAATTGGAAATTCGATTCATGTTGCGGTAATCCGGTGCGTATTTCGGTAGGCTTCATACAAAATGTATGTGCATTAGGGGTATAACTTTTTTCAAAGACCATATTTACATGGCCCTATAAGTTGAGGAATAGGGGAAAAAAGATAACTGCATTTTTATTTTCTTATTTAACTTCAAAAAGTTCACGCCGGACAGGCAATATCCGAAATAAAAAAACACCTTAAAAAAAAAAATTTTACATTTTATTTTAAGGTAAAATTCAATTTTATCACAAACAAATATATTAAAAATTTGGTTTAACCTTTTAAACATTTGTAGAAATAAATTTAATATTCAAAGTATGGGGTGTTTTGCATCTAGGGTAGATGTCCTTTACAACTTTAATGGCACGTTCGGCACATATGTTAGAGCGCTGTTGATTTTCTATGGCTGAATCTTCTTTCACCCAATGTTTTAAGAAGCATACGTGCTTTTTTAAACCTCTTTACCGAATTTTGGAAATTTTCAAAATTATTGTCACGAAAACAATGATCGGAAAACCAAACGTCATACCAAGCACCGCATATAAATTGATATATCGGAGTTAATTGAGCTCTATACTTTGGTATGAGTATAAATGTTAAAATCGCAAGAATAGCTCTGGAGTTCCAACGAGCGTTACTTAGCGGTGGAATTGCTTTGAACTTTATAAATGGAAATTTTTTGTTTTTTTCGTAGAACCTGAAGGTTTCCCCAAGTTCAAACAAATATTGCATATCATCTCGCCATTTAATGCACTTTACTTCAATTTTTTCCTTATTTTGCATGAAGCTTTCTTTAAGGTTTTCATAGTGAGTGATAAGTTCGGAGAATACATTATAAGATATATTAGGCGATGTTGATTTCCCGTCAAGTAACTCATCCATGACATGCCTTAATACCAAATCTAGCACATGGTGCTGACAACCAATATATTGTGGTGGAGGTAGTTTCAGAAATTCGTAATGTTTTCTCAGAAGAGAAACAACTCCATTTTTAATGCCAGTATTGACACTAGTTGTATCGCAAACAATCATCTTTATTGATTTCTAAAGATCAAATTTATTGAGCTTTTCTTTAATTCCTTCATATATTGTTACACTTTTGCCATTATCAAAAACCCAAACAGCCAGCTTAACTTCTCGTTCTTCATTTTTCAACACAACTACCTGTATTTCTTTATCACCAAACTTTTTACCATCAAAATGAAGGCACCAATTTTCATTTTTAAGCGTATTTACATATTCTTTTTCCAAAACTTCTGCTGATTTCATTGCAGCTTTGTAATTTCCTGGTTGTGAAGGTGTCGGTATATTAACTCCTGCTTTAACCAACTCCTTGCAGATTTTAGCTGCATTTTTTGTGGTAACGTTTGCTTTTTGAACAATTGCAACCGCTGCGACTGTTGAAGATTTTGAAGATTTTAATTGACGTGGTCGTTCGAAGTCTTCATCATATTCAGCATTTGAACTCAGGTCTTCGTCGATAGATGTTGTTGAGTCAGAACCACTTTGATTTTCTTGGCAGCAATGTGAATTAACTGCAGCTCGACTTACTTTACAAGCTATTGATGGATGCACGTTGATATTCTTAGTAGTTGTGTATCCAACTTTTCCATTTGTATTTTTCCAAAGTATATGCAATTTTTTATCCTCTGCACTGAGCCACAAACCTTTTTCGTTAGTAATGTCGAATATTTGATCAAAAACGGAACAGGCACTTTTACCATTTTTGTGCTTTATAAAATTTGAATAATCGTTCATAAGTTTTTCAACCTTTCTTTCAACTGAAGATTTTATAATGCTGGGGAAATTAAGCTTAAGCCACAAATCGATCACTTCTGCTGACACAATTTTATACCTTTTTATTTTATTTTTTTCTAATTTAGCTAAAGCATTGCATCTTCCAATAATAATTATTTTGTTCGGTATTTTACATAAGTCACTCAAACAATGTTCCACATTTGGTATATCGCGTCTTTTTGTCTTACTTTGTTCGAAACGAGTTAAATTATTTGTCCAAATCTTAGAGTTCTTCTCTACGCACCGTTTACTACTTTTAAAAGACATTAAAGGGCACTTTTGATTTTGATTTAGTAATTAAAAAATACAAACAATCAATTCAACTGCACGTTATGCCGAGAATTTAACAAGCAAAAGTAGCTAAGATGAATTTACCGTTGTCATGACAATCGGCCAACTATGCTCAACATTACAAAATCATTTGTGGAATAGACATATTTGTTTTAGGCTGAGTTTACACTCATATTTACTCACGTTACGTCGCGCAAGACATTAAAAGTAACGTAAATACAATAAGTGAAAATTAGTAGAATTTTGCCTGACTTAGGAAAATTTCATTGTGCTCGCGGCGTGAACTTTTTTAAATGAAATTGAAAACTAAAAACGCAGTTATTAATTTTTCCCTGTTCCTCATTATGTGACACTATGTATTTTTAAATTTTAAGTAAAATTTTAAAAAGTTATTCCCCTAATGTGCATGAGCCGATTTTGACAGTTAAACCACGCACGCGCACTTGTTTAGGGTGGACTGTAAGGGAGTATTCCTGGTTGCAAAATTTTTTCGATTTTTGCATATTTTTTATAGCTTGGATATTTGACAATATCGTCCTAAAAGGGTTTTTTGAAATTCGAAATACTTTAGGAAATATGGCCTTTTTTGTCCAGCAATGTTTTCGCCAAAATGCGATTTGCTTAATTAGGCTATTATTTGAATGCAACGGTATGAAGCAACCACCGAATTTCGTTCAACGCGTTCTTTAGTAGGTAATAACTTGTTTGTATACGCATTTTAAAAATAAATGAATACACATTTTAGAGCTTAGGTATTCGAATGTTGGCAGCGTTTAGTTCACTTTGAATTGAGTTATAAACCGGACGCGCGAGCGCATACAGTTTTGAAAAGTACAGTTTTGATAAAAATTTGTTTTTGTGCTAAAGACAATGGATAGAAAAAGTAATAGAAACAAAAATAAAAGAAACACCGGTAGCAATCGAAAAACTCGTCCCTTGAAACGCCAGTTTCGTAATAACCAACACGAAAGAGATGAGGATACCGAATACACAAGTACATCGGCAAAAAAATTTAAAAATTATAAAAACGAAGACATAAGCATTGACAACAAAACGGAGAATTGCATTTTGGAGTTTTATACAGTTTTCTCGGCGATTGCTAATCTGGTGATATGTGCCAAATGTGAAGGAAAAATCGAGTTTAAAAAAGCGTCGCCTTATGGAATTGGCTTCAAAATTGGTGTTCACTGCGCTTGCCCGACCACTACATACATTTTTTCGTCGTCTTTGGTTGGAAGATCATATTTAATGAACCCGCGCTGGACTTTTGCCATGAGGCTTTTAGGCATTGGGCCAAAAGGCATTAACACGTTTTGTGACCTCATGGATATCGGCAGAGGTGTGGATAACTCGGTTTACTACACTGCCCTGGAGAACTTTCCTACAGCTGTAAGCGCGACCTATGGATACACACTTTCAAAAGCCGCGAAAGAAGAGAAAGATGCCACTGTCAAGGCTGATCCACAGTGCGACCCAGCAATGTTTACCGTATCAGGTGATGGCACTTGGAAAAAACGTGGTTTTTATTCACTATACGGCGCTACAACGTTGATTGGCAAATACGGTAAATAAATAGTCGACTCTGTTGTAAAGTCCAGCGTATGCAACAGTTGCAAGTATTGGGAAGCTAAGAAAGAAAAAGACCCGCTGGCATATGAAATTTGGATTGAAGACCACGAAAAGGAATGCTGTGCCAACCATCAAGGAAGCTCTGGGAAGATGGAGGTGGATGCGATAAAGGAAATGTTCGCCATATCAGTCCAAAAGCATGGCGTAAAATACTGCAAGTATATCGGCGATGGCGACTCAAAAACATTCTAAGCTATTATAAACGACGATCCGTACGATGGCGACCCAATCGTCGAAAAAAAAAAGAATGTATATCGCCCGTGCAAAAAAGAATGGGCACCAGACCAAAAAAGAGAACAGAGGCATTGGCGGCAAGGGTGCAGGCAAACTCACAGATAAAGCCATCTCTGAACTAACAACATACTATGGAATCGCTATTCGTCGTCATCCAGAGTCGGTTGCTGACATGAAGAAGGCTGTTTGGGCAACGTTTTTGCACAAAATCTCGACTGATGAAGCTCCACAGCACCAAAACTGTCCGACCGGTGCGTCGAGCTGGAGCGCCTGGCAAAAAGCGGTAGCAGAAAGGACAATCAACAGCTTCAAGCATACGTTTGCACCACGAAATCAGAGAGTCCAGAAAGCAATCAAACTAATTTACGAAGCACTGTCAGCCGATGATTTGTTGAAAAGATGCCTTGGCTCCGAAACTCAAAACAGCAACGAATCTTTCAACGCAGTGCTGTGGTCATTCGCACCGAAGTATATGCACACAGGCGCACGCACTATTGAGATTGCCAATTATATTGCAACTGTCAGATTTAACGAAGATTTTTGCCAATACTTCAAATAATGAACCTAATGGGCAACCGATTGGCAACGTCACATATGACTTCGCCATGTCTCGGAACGAAGAACGTTTGAAAAGGTCCGAAGCCAGAGCTCTGGCCGCATCAAAAGAAGGTAGAACTGGCATTAAAGATTGATATATGTAAGCAGGGTTGCCAGCCAAAATTCGGAACAATTCCCACGAAAATTACCTTTTTCCTAAAGTAACATAAATTAAATACCACCAAAGTTCCCATGGTAAATGTAAACAAAAAAAAAAAAATTCCCACAGCAATTCAAAAATACCAAAAAAATCCCACGATCATTAAAAATTACCACAAAAATACCACGCGTTAAAAAAATACCACCAAAAATCCCATATGCATTTAAAACTCCCACAAAAAATCCCATATGTATAAGAAATTTTGAAAAATTTAGAAATACCAGACGTTTTTGCATTTAAATAAGCAGAAATAAATAAACACGTCCATAGTAAAAACTTTTGCATTTATTGTCGTTGTTTCAAAACTATAACAAATAAATAACATACAAATTGTTTCACATTAAGATAATTTTAATACATATAAAATGTTTTCGTCTTCTATTTGAGATCGTGAATTTTATTTGTTTGTTTCCATTTAGTAATTTATAAAACGAAATTATGCTTATAAAAATAAAATAATAAAAAATAAACGAAATAAAATAAAAATATTGTTTTCAATAATTTTTGTGGTTTGTGAGGTGATAAGCAGTTCATTATAACACAATATGATTTTAAAAAAATTTAGGTACTTATCTATTATTAAAAATATCTAATATCAATATCAAATCTAATATCAAATAATAAAAGTGACTTCAGAATAAAAAAATAAACAAAATAAAATAAATGTTAGTTTTCAAAGATATTTGTGCTTTGTAAAGAGAAAACCAGTTAACTTCAACACAATATGATTTTCAAAAAATTTAGGTACTTATTTCTAATATAAAATAATATACATAAGTGACTTCAGATATAAAAAATAAACAAAATAAAATAAATATAAAGTTTTCAAAAATATTTGTGCTCTAAAAATCCAAAGAAATAATAGTGGTATTCAATAAACGCCGTATTTGTGATGTTAAAAGCGTAAAAGCGATATTTTTACAGAAGTTCATTTTCCGATGTGTGCAGCTTACGACACAAAATCGTGGTGTAAACAGAGCATATAATGCGTTTAATGGCAACTGTGATTTAATTTTGATTTAAAGAGATAATTACTGATCAATGGATTCGATAAGTAAACTTGCAAATATTTGGGCAATTCACAGTTCATTGTAATGTTTAAATAAACTTATATTTTAATGTACTATTTTTTGACAACTGTGAGCAAAACTTACGCGAAAAGTATTCATATGTATTTTCAACAGCGCTGGAAACTTTAATATGCAGCTTTAATATGCAGCTAATATAAAGTTAAACAATTCAATTTTAAATTTCAGCCAACTCTTTTTTGATTGACGTAAAACAGCTGTTCACGAAATAACACAATAACACTCTACAAAAGCATACCTTAAGGCATGTACAAAAAAGGCAACATTTAACACACCGGTTTAACTTGTGTTTACATGAAAAACAAAAACAAAAATATAACAGGCACAATAGCACATCTCAGAATTAGCACATAAAACCGTAATTAGCATGAACTGTGAATTGCCCAATTGTCTATTATTGTTTTGGTAGTAACAAGGTGTTAAGGTAGGTATATTTATATATTTAATTTTTTTTAATTTTAAAATCATTTTTGTAAGCTTAACGCTTGCATGTAGAAATGTGAAATTTTCAGAAAAGGTCCGAATTTTAAGGTCAGAATTTTTTTCAGAAAAGAATGCGCTATTAGTTTATATGCAATTTTGTGATATCAACTTGTTCTTAAAACAAATATGCAATTTAATCGTTTATATTAAGAGTAAGTTCGAAGAAATGTACAGCGTAAGCTTATAGCTTTACTCTTCTGTATATATACGTTGATCATCGAATGCAATGATCAAGATTTTGCGTAATAAAAGTGAAAAAAAAATTTTTAAGAAAAAATTCCCAAATTCCCATGCAAAATTAAAAAATACCACGCTGAATTAAAAAATACCATGGGAATTTCCAATAAAAAAAAAATTCTCAAGACCAATTAAAAATTACCACGAATGGGATTTTTCCCACAATACTGGCAACCTTGTATGTAAGTATTTCACAAAAAAAAAATTGTTTATTGCCTAAAATTTTCTTTGAGTTTTTTTAAAATCACGTTTTTGAACTTCGAAGTCACTTTTCTCCGGTTTTACTCAACCGATTTTGATGAAACCAAGTGAAATCGACTGAATTTCTAAGATTGCATGCTCAAATTTTACATTTCAATTTTTTTTTGATGCAAAAAAATAACTTCAAACTTAAACGCGTTTATCTCGAAACCACGTTTTTCGAGCTTGCGGCCCAAATTGCGCCCGTAGCTCTAAACCGATTTTAATAAAACAAAGTGCAATCAACGCAGAATTGTTATCGTTCTGGTTTTTACCTCAATCGCAATTTTAAACAATTTTTTACTATTTTTTTTACACAAAACTACAAAAAAAGACCCAAAATAGGTTTTTCATTTTTCAATGACCGCCATTTTGTAAAAAATAATTGCAAAATTATGATTGAAATAGGGATCAGAATAATATCTGTACGGAATCTAACGCCGTTTATTTTTTCTATTTCAGATGATTCAAAGTCGAGTTATCCGAGACGCAAGCAGCATACCTTTTTTTTCGACGTGCACTGCACACCCTATGCACCTAAGAGGAGCCGTCCTGATCAGAAACTTATCCAAATTGAAAAAAATTTGCTATTTTTTTCGATATACGATTTTTAGTGTTACACTAGCATGGAAAATGACTTATTTTTTCACTGCAATGCTGCAGAAATAAATTCTGCAATTACTTAAAACACTGTGCCATAAACATATTATTTTACACTTGGCTTCAGTCCAAAACAACGGTACTTTCGCCCTTGTTATAAACTTCTTTGGTATAAGCTTCTTGCTGTACCTTGTCCTGCTTAATAACAGAATCATCATCAATATTTTGCCTGCTACAAATTAAAACTGTACTCAAAGTAATTATATTTTGCTTTCTTTCGTGAAAGTTTTTAGATTTATGACTTCTTGCAATATAATACGAGTAGAATCATTTAATGTTGTTGCAATTGTTGTGGTAATTTCAGAGTTATGCACACCAATTAGCAAGTTGTGAACGTTGTTTAAGTTTGTTTGGTATAATTTACGTGCTTGTAGAAAATGCGCTTGATGTTACCGTGAGCTAAAATATTTTCAATGAAATACAAGCCGGAAGTGATGCTTGTAGTTAAGGTAATACTTGTTGTTGTATTTCTGGCTAAGGAAAGGCCATGAAAGACGAAAGAAATACTTTAAATAAATGCTAATGATTTCTTGCTGAGGAAACATAGTATGCTTTCTGTTGTAAAGAAAAATGTTTAAATACAAAAATTTTAAATTTATTCTCACCCAAAGTCAATTATGCGCTATTTGTTGATTTTATTTTTATATAAAACATTAAAAAGGTTTTTTCTACGAACTAAATTCTTTACGTTTTCCTATAAATATAACCTTTATTTGCATTCCTCCCCAAAGAAAATTTACCAAGTAAACTTTAAAAGCATTTTCTTTGACCGCACAAATTTTATAGAAGCTTACTCCTCCTTTTAAAATGTGGCGAGGAGTTGTTAAAACTCTGTTAATACTAAGGATTATTTTTGATTGATTGCTTCATAAGCTTCTTTGACGCAGACACTTAAACACTATGAGAGAATGAATACTGCAGTAAGGCAATCAGGCATGAAAGCCTTCCAATTTTTATTTTTAAAATCTAACAGACAAAGCCTTAAAGAGTTTTTTCGAAAGTGTTTTTGTATTTTACGTTGTGGTTTGATTAAACTTTTTTGTAGAAAAGGTTTTATGTATGTTTGTCAAAAAGTGGTGCTAACAGAGACAACCACTTCGCCAATATAATAGGATTTGATTGCATTTATATTCAATTTAAAAAATAAATTTCTATTGAGTGAGAACTCAAATTACAAACAAATTATTTTAAAATATTTTACGAAACTCCAGTGTATTGAAGAAAGTCTGATGTAACATTTAATTATAAGTAGTGACGAGCAATGCAATCTTCGCCTTTTTCGTGTCTGCCAGACGCTTAGCTTAAAGGTTGCCTTAAGGACACTGTACGTCTTGACCGTGTTAACTAAAGGAGTTGGGGGCTAGTTGTAACTGAGGTATGCTGATATTGTTATTGTTATGACCGATTCTATTGCGTTACCATTTTAAGTGCTCCGGGGGAAAGTTCTGTGGATGGTTATCAGTTTATTGTTTTTGCCAGTAAATAGCAAATCATTTAGTTTTTGTTACTACCACTACCAGCTGATATAGCCGGTGTAACTCTGGAATGAATTTTATAAGATTTTATTTCACGATTTTATTTTAATGTTCCTAAAAATAAGAAAATAGATGCCTTTTTCGAAAAATATATTTGTATGATACAAGTTGTTTGAATTTGTAGAAGTTGTAATTTATTTCCTGCAGATTGTCTCTCTGCATACGAAAAAACCATTGGCTTATGGCTAGGGCTAGGAATCTCATGTACTAAAAAAATCGAATATATGCGCATATAACATGCAATTAAAACTCTAAAATATGCGCTAACAGTAAATAAAATATGCAATTGAAAAATTTTTCTAATATATTATTATTGGTAAAAAAATAACTATTTTTTACACAAAAAAAAAACAATTGTTATTAAAATACATATAAAATTAATTTATCAAAACCAACAAAAATATAAAGTGAGCATAAAAGTAA
This sequence comes from Dichetophora obliterata, assembly GCA_963920525.1. NCBI lineage: Eukaryota > Metazoa > Arthropoda > Insecta > Diptera > Sciomyzidae > Dichetophora > Dichetophora obliterata. The sequence goes on from OY986437.1 coordinate 117,531,573, forward strand.
TAATTCTAAGATATCTTTTCCCAAAATATGTCTCACTAAATTTAAATGGTTGCAAATCAAAAAAACAAAAATATGGAAAAATCATATGCTTTTATTGTAAAATATATAAAAATATATAAATCCTAGGGCTCCGGAAAGCCTCTGTTGGGGCTCCACAAAAATGCTGGCCACTGCTTTGTTAAAAAAAAAACGCAGAAAATATAACACATTTTATTATAAAATATTGCTTTGGGCAAATTTGTATTTTAATAATACAATTCACATGCAAATATAATTCATGTGCGTCAACACACAAGCATAAGTATTTGACTGTACCTAATGATCTGCAAAGTGCTTCCGCTATCGACAGCTTCGGCCATTTTCGTTTTGATGAGCAGCAACTGTTTTACTTTCAAATGTGGAAACAGCAGCAGTTTTCAACAGTCGTAGCTGACTGTTTTATTTTTATGCTTTCTGCTATCGTTTAAAACTTATGCTTCAAAAAATAAAACAGTCGCAGGCAAGGCAACAAAAAAATTGCTAATAGACTGAGAAGCATTTCAGCAGTTTTTCAACAGTTGAAGCAGCATCAGTTTTTCAACAGAAAAAGGCTTATGCTAATTGGAAACATTAAACGCGAGCACTCTTCAGTTGGTCGCCAGTTATTGTCGTGCGTGTCGATGCGTGTATTACGATTGTGATTGTTGTTATTAGTGGCTTAGAAGTCCTGCATCTCGTGACAATATTATTCTGTTCGTCATATTGTACATTTAAATTATTAATAAAGAATGGAGCGTTGGCTTAAAGGCCTTAAAGGTGTTGCAACAAAATCTTCTACTGAAAGTTCGAAAGTAGTACGCCAGGACGATGCGGCAATTTCCGCTCAAGATGGAGATCCGACGACACCAAGCTCCATATAAATCATACATCAATCTCGGATTTGTTGATTCTAACGGCTCTGTATGTTATGAAGTAAAATATTTTCTTATAGTTTTATGGTACCTGCCAAGATGCGCCGACATTTAGAAACTGTACATCCTGAGTTTAAAGACAAGAATGAAGAATTTTTTTTTGCGTAAAAAAGAACAATTATTGAAAAGCCAAAAAACTATGATGCATACAGCCCAAACTGTGAATGAGAAGGCCACGGAGGCATCATATTTAGTTAGCTAGCGCATTGCGGGTGCAGCACACACTCTCGCTGAGAATTTGACAAAACAATGTGTGTTAGACATAACACAATGTATGATCGACGAAAAATCTGCAAAGCATCTTTCTACAGTGCCACTTTCAAACGATACTGTTTCGCGCCGAATCCATGATCTGGCAAGCTACGTCAAACCACAACTAGTTGAACGTCTACAAAAAAACCAAATTGTCTTGAAAATGAATAAGTCGACTGATGTTGCTGGCCTGGCCATCTTGCTAGTTATTGTGCGTTTTCCATATAAACATTGTATTGAAGAAGACATGTTTATGTGCTACTGGAGAAGAAATTTTCAAAAAAATTAATAGGTTTTTAAAAAATTAAAAAAACCAAACGCTTGCGGCCCATGTGATTTGCGCCCAATAAGTCTTCTGTCCTCGATATCCAAAGTGTGTGAGGCGTTCATGGCCGAGCAGATATTCCACCACTGGAGCCTTTACAATATTATGTCGCACCTACATTCTGGTTTTTGTCCTGGGCACAGCTGCTCTACTGCTGTGGTCAAGGTACTTGATGATATAAGAGTACCCTATGATTCGGGCGATCTGACACTGCTGTGCTTACTAGATTTCTCTAACAGTGCACCCTAAACAAGTGCGCGTTGCGCTGCGTACCCAAACGCCACGCAATTTTATTTTACGCTTAACCTAAACAAGTGCGCTGCGGAAAGAACTGCTGCTCTCGAACCAGCTCAGTCTAATGGTTTAAAAATCTTAAAGAAACTTTTAGAATTGTGTAAAAATCTATTAATATAGCAAATACTTCCATTTGCAATTGAGATTAATTAATTAAAAGCAGCTAATTGCTCTTTGTTCTAATACTTTTGTTTTATGCAGCCAACTTCACATCCGAACGCACTGTCAAAATTGGAAATTTGATTCATGTTGCGGTAGTCCGGTGCGTGTTTCGGTAGGCTTCATACAAAATGTATGGGCATGAGCCGATTTTGACAGTTAAACCACGCACGCGCACTTGTTTAGGGTGGACTGTAAAGCTTTCGACACCGTCAGCCATTCTATCCTCTACAGAAAACTTTCCCAACATTTTAGGTTCTCTAAATCCACAGTCCGTCTCTTAAAAAGCTATTTAATAGGTAGTCTCAGAGAGTTAGGGTGGGACATAATCTATCTCTTTTAAAGGGCACATCTAGTGGAGTACCTCAAGGCTCAATACTTGGTCCGTTGTTATTCACCACGTTCATTAATGATATATTTAACAAGAGTCACCACGTCACAATGCATGTATACGCTGATGACCTCCAACTTTACTTGTCGACGCCAATAGGTCTAGTTAAAGATTTATGCGTTAGAGTCAATGAGGAATTAACCGTGATATCAAATTGGGTTGTTGATAATATGCTCATGCTAAACCACTTGAAATCTTATGTATTGCCAATTTAAAAAAAAAAAGTTAAGCAATGAAGACCTGCCTCCAATTTTGCTTAACAACGTGAAGCTTAAACTAGTTTGTAAGGTCACCAATCTTGGATTTTAAATAAACTCTTCTCTATCCTGTGGTGATCAAATCAATTCTTGCACAAAAAAAGTTTACTATGTTCTTCGAAATTTGCGGATGACATTAAACTTTGTGTCTCAAGAAACTAGAAAAAAACTGGTTTTGCAGCTGTTGATGCTAGTAATAACTTACTCTTAAGTCGTATACTGTAAACTCCATTCTCGGCCGTTGCATAAGCTTTTAGTCGCCTTGAATAATGCAGCCCGGTATGTATATGGCTTAAGAAGGTTTGATAATATATCTGCCCACAGTAAAAAATTGCTTGGTCGTGACCTACAAAGCTACTTTGAAGCTAGATACACTATTTTTCTACACCGAATCATTTACATACAAAAACCTTCGTACCTTTTTGAAAAGATAGAGTTCTGTAGGTCAAGCAGAAACATGAACCTTATGATCCCTAGATATAACTTCGTAAGATCCAGTAGATTGTTTTTCGTCAGTGGTATAAGATCGTGGAATTAATTGCCATTCAACATTAAAAGTGTTTCCGAACATTTAATTTTTGAATACTTCTCTTAACTTTTCTGTCTCTTCCTTTCTCGCCTGTACTTTACCTATCTTAAATTATACTTCTATATCCTATTTTTAAGTCTACATTATTATTTTTTTTTTGGTTTTTGGATTTGATGTTATTTTTTATGTATCTTTATGTTGTTATCTCCAATGTTCATAGCGGCATGCAAAAGATATTATCTTATATGTCAACAACTTTTTGATAAATAAATATCATAAATAAATATCGTAAATAAATATATAAATATATATAATAAATAAATATCGTATTTTTCGAAGAAAACCAACTAAATTGGAATAATTGCATTGACGTTTGCACAGACGGGGCTAAAGCAATGACAAGTAAAACAATAGGAGCAGTATCACGAATAAAAAAAAGCTCCTAATTGTAGTTCCAACCATTGTATCCTTCATAGACAGGCACTCGCGATTAAACAAATTTCGCTAAATCTAAAAATGGTTATGTATGAAGCGGTAAAAATTATTAATTTCTTCAAACAACATCCACTGCAATCCCGATTGTTTTCAATATTGTGTGAAGATTATGGCATCACACATAAACACTCCATGCAGAAGTGAGATGGTTATCTCGGGGTGAAACTTTAACAAGGCTTTTTGGACTTAGAGCGGAGCTACAAAATTTTTTACAGATATTTCTTTTAATTTGAAAGACCCTTTGTGTGATAGAATTTGGTTGTTCAGACTATCTTTTGTGGCAGATATGTTTCAAAAAATTAACGAATTAAATTTGTCATTACAACAGTCAACAGTGTTCAACGCTAGTAACAAAATAACTGCTTTCAAAAGACAATGACATTTTTGGATTACTTGTGTGGGCAGGAGAGAAATAGAATGCTTTTAATTGCTCAGTGAGCTCGTTAGCGATTCAGAAATTTTTCAAAATGATGTGTTAGAAGAATTGGTCCAATATCTCAATGCTGTGCGCACATGTTTTGAAACGTATTTTCAAGAAGAACAGAATACAAAAATTCAAATGCATTCATGGATTCAAAAGCATGCAAAAGTATGCAACTCGCAAAAGACCGAAAGTATGTCAAACGAGTTTTATGAATCATTTTTTGAAATGTCATCAGACACCAGTATGGAGTCACTGTTCAAAATAAAGCCTCTGAATGATTTTTGATGCAGGATCCATGATAAATATCCACTTCTTTCCACAAAGACCCTGAATGTTCTTCTTCCCTTCCCAACAACTTACTTGTACGAAACAGGATTCTTGAGCTATGCAGCTACAAAAACAAAATACCGCAATAGACTGCATGCCGAACCTGATATGAGAATTGAACTCTCTTCTATCAGGCCTGATATCAAATTATTGATCAAAAATAACAAACAGTTTCTTACCTTCCATTAGATATTTCATTATTTATGTTTTTTAATAAAGTGAATAAATAGTTTGTTGCTTTTTTAATAAAGTAAATTTATTTTAATAAATAATTTAAAGATAAATTATGATTATTAATATATAATACAAATAAAGCAGTTTTTGATTATTTTAGGGTTTCGTCAAAAATTTCGCTTTCTAAAAGGGTTCCGTCGCCAAAAAAGTTTGAGTACCGCTGTACTATATCAAAAATAGATGCATTATATATGCAAAATCATACATTTATTGCAAAATATGCCAAAATATGCACTAACGGTTGAATGTCATTTTAAAGGAAATTTCATGATTCAAAAAGATAACTTTACCATTTCCTGTTTTAAGATGACTAGTAACAACGTGCATTTGCATGAGATCTCTAGCCCTACTTATGGTTAAGATAAGAAAAAAACTTCTGCTTACGTTTCGCCGAACCACTATGAAGTTAGAAATATTTATACGTAAAATAAAATGCAGTCATTTGCTAAGGTTCAATAACTAAAAAAGATATTGATTGATAAATAAGAAATTGTTAATTAATTCAAAATCAACCGTTGTTACAGTTTTTTCGACTTCACCAATTATTCGACATGATAACTAACCCCAATTGTGTGGGGGTGGGTGGGCGATGGAAGGTTTTTAAGAATTTATTCTTGGAGGATAAACATACATGTTAAAAAATTCAATTCGCCACAAAACTCAAAAGGATACCATTGACAAATTTCGTGTCAAACTGAAACAGTTCTTGCATCAAAATGTTATGTAAGATGAAAGAGTATAAGAAATACGATTTTCATTTTTGGAACGAAGTTTCTTAACGCTGCTTGCGGGTACCCAGCGGGCATTTTGGCGAGTGCTCCGCAAAAGAAGATATGCTAGCTTTGCTATTATTGGCGTCAATACAGCTTCCATGATCACTGCATTGATGAGTACTTCTGTAAGGCCTACCTTTTGAAGGTTCTGATTCTTTTCATATTATTTTATATGAAAAAATTTACAAAAAAATTTTAAATACACAGAACAGTTTGTAAAAATATGTAGATTTAAAAAAAACAACAACATTTTTTTTTGTCCGAGTTGGGTCTCGAACCCGAGCTCCCGAAATCTAACACATTACATATTAATTATATGAAAATATTTATATGGAAAAACTCCAAGTCTTTTCTTATATTTTTGTATGAGGAAAATTTATAAAAAAATTAAAAAAAAATATTTTAAATACACAGAACAGTTAGCAAAAAATATTATTATTATTATTATTATTATTATTATTATTATTATTATTATTATTATTATTATTATTATTATTATTATTATTATTATTATTATTATTATTATTATTATTATTATTATTATTATTATTATTATTATTATTATTATTATTATTATTATTATTATGTGCCTTTATAATATTAGTACACTAAGAACTTAGTTCTTTTAAAGTAAAAAGCTTAATGACAAATAGTTTTGACTATTAATGATTAATTAATATTTTGAATGATTAATTTAAGATAAGGAACGAAATAGTTATATAAATAACAAATAACATTATATTAATACATAAAGCAAGAAAAAGATTGGAAAAGAAAGATAAAGAAAAAGATGGAGATAGAGCGCAAAGAGAGAACAGACTTTTTGCTAAGAAATAGGCGACGAAAAATGCTTTAGAATAGCATGTTTGAAAATCGTTTTTGACTGTATCAATTTTAATTGACTTGGTAATGAATTCCATAAGCGAACGGCATTACAAAAAATAGTATTGTAGAGTTAAGGTAGTTAAAACTTGGTAGAATTAGCGTTTGGCTTCTTTGCGATAGACTAAATTGCAGTTATTCAAACAGATAAAAAGGTGTTTTGAAATGTATTAGTTTATGTAGAAAAATACAATTTCTGATATTTGAATAATTAACTATGTCATACCCAAGTATACAATTTCTTAAATCAGCTAAATGATCGAATCTACGTAAGCCATAGACATAACGTGTGACATGATTAAAAGCAATTTGTAATTTAAGTTGGGACCGCGAGTCTGGTTTACTATACACAAGTTCAGAATAAGTTATGACAGGAACAATGAGCTGAATTACAAGCTTACGTCTTATAGCAATAGGAGTGTATTCAGCAGACATTCTAAGATTTCGCAAGATGTAATATACTTTGCGGACTACACTGTTGATGTGATCTGTACACGTGAGGGAGGCATTTCCATGAAACCCAAGACTTACAACACTATCGACAATTTTTATTGTATTATCATCCATTAACACATCTGGAATGGAGCTAAAGCTTATTTTTTATTTAGAGATAGACAGCACATAGGACTTAAGAACATTAAGATGGAGACTATTTTTCATAGCTCATAGACTTATACTATGAAGATCTTAATTAAGTTTACAAACTAGATCTTCCATAAGATTTGTTTGACCAGACAAATAAATTTTGAACGTCATCAGCATAGGCGTGCATTGATGAATGCAGCAGTGAAAAATGTCATTTACAAACATAGAGAAGAGCAGAGGACCAAGAACCGATCCCTGGGGCACACCGCAGCAAACAGCTTAGTAATAAGAAAAATGTGTGCCAACCTTTACCCTTTGTTTCCTATTTGTCAAATAGCTACTTAAAAGGCGAGTGGCATTGTCACAGAACCCATACATATATTATAATTTATGACAGAGAAGTTCATGACAAACAGTGTCGAAAGCTTTAGAAAAATCAAGAAGACACAATAGAGTTAATTGGCCAACATCATAAGGGGACCTTATGTCATCCAACACTTTAATCGTTGCAGTAGAGCAACTGTGACCAGCACGAAAACCTGATTGGTATGGAGACAAAAGATTTTTTGATTTAGAAAAGACGATATTTGGTTTGCCATAAGAGATTCACACACTTTGGATAGTGAAGACAAGATGCTTATAGGCCTGAAATCTTTTGGCTTGCTAGCTCCAGTTTTCTTCAAATATAGATTTGAAAAAGCAGCAAAAAAAGTTTTTCCGAGTTGAGTCTAGAACCCGGCCTCCCGAAAGCTTACTTTTATTTATATTGATGCAAAATAAGCTATCGATTCTTAACATCCACGATAGACGAGTGGGTAAGATGTCGGACCGCCACATGAGAGGAGAACCATGGTTCAAATCTAAAATTTTTAGTCGTTTTTTATTTCAAGTTAATATTTATATTGCTTTTCCTTCTAACGTGACTTCTCGAAATAGTGTTTCTGGCAGGTCTCTTTTGAGCAAGGAGAGCGAAAGGCCTGACAAATTATCCCATTTCACACAAGCAATAAAACGGTGTTTGCAAGGAGTGTGGAAGGCCTTTAACACCTAACGCAGGCCTGCCAGAAAGCCTTCGGACTCTTGTAATAGCCCACTGGGTAGCAGGCGACTGCGCTGTGCTGTGCATGTGTGTGTGCTAGTATTAAGATTTGAGCAGACTAAGGGGCATGTCGCACGGTGTCTGCTTGTCCGTCAAACATTGGAATTTTCGCCATTTTTTTTCCTCTCTCTCATTGTTTTGTCCACGGCATGCTACACGTAGTTTTCTGTTCGATAATGGCGGAAGCTAAATTTACTACGTTTTTGCTACCATTTCGTGCAGGTAATGCTCCTTTATGCAATCGATTCAATAAAACGGCTACCCTCTCTAGGTTGTTATAGGTATAGGTTGTAGTGGTTTTATTTGCATTTAAAATTGATGGGTAAAATTCTGATCTCCGGGGTATAAAATTAATTACATTGGCCAATATGTATGCAGGAAGTGTATCCACATATATAGATGACAACGATATGGTCACAATAAAAACAATTGTTGAGTTGATGAAACTCTGGATGGAGTTAAAAAAAGTGGAAAAAGATCCTGCTGGATTAAGCCATGGAGAATTGGCAGACATAAGAAAGGGATGATAAATTTATCAAAGAAGCTAAGATTCACTGAAGCATTTACAATTTTGTTAAGAACATCTCACAAAGCCGGTTGGCTTTGAAATTCATTTATGAACATTTCAGTAATATTTCTACTCCAATTAATAGCCATAACCTTATCTCTTAGAATATTGTAAATTTTAACGATTTAAACGATATTACAAGATATATGTATATGTAAACAGTTTATTTGTTAACTACGCGGCTGTAATGTATGACTAGCTTGATCAGTTATACAATCAGTAAATCTACTGCTCACATTTTCTCTTGACGATTGTCCTAAAATACAAGGGTGAAAGAGACAACTGCAGCTGTACATACAAGCACCAAAAATACTATATACAATAACGTGTTACTTTCATATATGCAATGGAATAGTTTATAAGTGGAAAATATAGTTAAAAAAGTGTACATTTTTATAAATAACATCATATACACATTTAACGTTCATATTTTAAATTATAAAAAATACACAATCACTAAAAAAACAATATATTAAGAGCCCTATTCTGGCAAATTAACAAATTGTTTACCAGTACTTTGAATACTTCTATGTGTTTGTTGTAATTTTTTGATTTAAAAAAAAATATTAATAAAAATTGTCAACTGCTTTTCAGTTATTGACAATTTAATTAAAAAATTTTGTTTTTCGAGCTTTAAATTTTGTTTTGAAAATAACAAACACATAGAAATATTCAAAATACTGGTTAACAATTTGTTAATTTGCCAGAATAGGGCTGTAAATCATTAATATTACATTCACAACAATCACTAATAATATTAAGCTGTTCAGTTGGATCCATTTGCTGCAGCTAGCCGGGCTGCATTTTGCATGTTCGTCAAGTATTCTTCTTCTTTTTATAAATAAATACCATTCAAGCCATGTATAGCACTAGCAGCGTACAATTCAATACTAAACAACAAACATCGCATTACTGATGAATTCAAATAGTACATTTCCTACTGCAGTGCAGTTTTATTACTACTAAACGTAAAACATCAAGAAAATGCAACCGTTGTCCAAATTGTTTTCAGCTTTGGGCCGTGAACATTTTTGTCGGTTGCCTGGAAATTTTTTGATAACTCAGAAGCTCTCTCAATTTCCAGTTTTTTCTTTTACCCGCGAAAACAACAACAAATTTGTCTGTGTCCGCTGTGTGTGGCATGGGGCTAACAAACAAGAAGGCGAGTGCGCAACTCTCTTTTTCTCTCTCTCTCTCTGTGTGTCGCTGTTTCTGACACGAAAAAAAAATTTCGTTAAAACACATTTGTTATTTATATTTGTGTGTTTGTTTTAAAATTAAGTTTTAAGAAAAGGATACTGCAGTAATTGTGTTGTAATATAGTGTTATTTGATGTCGGAATTTCAAAAAGTTTTTTGATACTAAGGTGGACCCTAAATATGTGTTTTTTTGCTATATACTCTGTGTATGTGCTGGCAATATTGGGGTCGTAGATTTCGAATCTTATGTTAGAATTTTAAAAAATTTGTTGCCACTTGGGTGGACCCTAAAAATGTGTTTTTTTGTATTATATTCTTACGTAAGTCAAGTTCTCAATCCAAATTTTCGATCAATTCAAGCTCCATACGAGGAACATGATAAATGTTCAATAATCAACGCCTTGTTGCGTCATTAAACAAACATTGCTAGCAACATGTTTGAAGAATTTAACATCTTAATTTTCAGTAGATAAATATTTTTTCCTTGAATATTAAATTAAACTTCTTGATTTGGTTGTTCATTTTCATTGAATTTATAAAACCTTGAAAAAAATTTATAAAACAAAATAATAATGCAAAAAATAAAAATATTTAAAATTTATTTCGAATTGCATTCGGGTTTGAAGAAAAGCCGTTTGTTTCTGATGGGGGTCCCCCGGCCGCACAACTTTTTTTGTATAACATGCCTCCAGGAAATGTGAGCATTCCCGGATGTAACCAGGAAACATTCCATGGAATATAGGAAGCATTCCCCTTTGTTGCATACTCCATTGCTTTTTTTGCATAGCATGTCATAAGAGGGAAACATTCCTCCCCACTGTGTTAAAAAGTCAAGTGGAAACATTCTTCTCCGCTGTCTTAAAAAGTGAATTGGAAGTAGTGCTGTCTCCTGTTCTGAAAATTAATGTAAAAACATTCCTGTCCCTTGTTATGAAAATACCCGGCCAGGATTCGAACCCAGAGCCCCTGAACGACAGTCAAGCGTGCTACCACTGGACTATCGAGGCCGCCCAGTAAAATATATTTTTTTAAAACAGTAAACATGAATTTTATAATAAGCGGCTAGGAAACAATGATATCAATATATTCTGTTGTCATTGCTTGACAATAACTAAAATTTTCCACATGCATTCTTAAAGAAGTGGCTTAGAAAAAACATAAATTCAAAACTACCAATATAATTCCAAAAGATATTAAGGGAATGTTTATTCATCACTTCCATATGTAAGTCCTTCAATTTTTACAATAGCGAAGCAATTTGGAAACTACATAAATACAAAACTACCCTTCAGCTTCCTAAATGTACGGTAGGGAATGCTTATTTATCACTTTCAGATGGAAGCCTTCCGATTTTTCCTTGGAAATATATACAATGAGAAACATTTTTTTTCATTTATAGTCTTATTCAGTTCTCATAACTAACAGTTACTCAACGTAATCGTTCTCATTTTTGTGACATTATTAGTCACAGTTTCAGACTTAGGAATGGAGTTCAGTAAATGTAACAAGTGCTTAATAACAATGCACAATGTTGCTAAGTGCAAGTCTTGCAAAGGTATATTTTCATATTTTCACATTTTTGTGTCATTACACAGGCTTACAACCACTTTGCCATCCATATCTCACTATGATTTTCTCATTGACTGAAAACGAAAATCACATTTAAAATTTTTTGAATGGTAACGCCTTCGAGATATAAATTTTTGAAAATTTCGGAGCTGTTCTGACGTTTTCACTATATCTAGAGTTTTAATTGACCGATTTTACCAAACAAACACGAAACTTAAAGGTAACTAAACTTCAAACATTTTATTAATACTTAGTTTTGCGATTGGCTCTGTAGTTCAGATACAAGCCATGTTTATAAGTAAAAAATACGAATTTTTGACAAAAATCGGTGTCAAAAATGTACATATAGTCATGGGGAAGACAGAATTTGCAAATATAAAATTTGCTTGACATTTTTTGCATTATGTTTGAACTTTTAAAAAAAGAACATGCTACTTTTGATTAAAATCCGCGCTTAAATGGTGAAGCTATGAATTTTTTAGTGGAATACCTAAATTCATCTCCATGACAATTAAAACATTTTTTCTTACTTGTTGAAAGTTTGCATGAATTAAGTTTTTCCTGATTTCTAATTTTTTTTTAATCGAAGAACGATTGGGCATTGTTTGAATAAAGTGTTTTCCTAATTATGTTGATTTTATATGATTTAAATACAAATTCTAAATGTTTGATAGTTTAAATCAAACTTGATTTTAAATACAAATTCTAGTTGTTTGATAGTTTAAAATCCTATTTTCCTAATTTTACATTTGTGTTATCCCAGATATTTGGTGGCTCGATTTTGTATTTCCTAAAACACCTAATGTAATAAAAATCAATATTAACAAAATAAATAAGATCAAATCAATTCGTGGAATTTTTGTCTTATTCTAAACATTACAAAGAAAAGTGTCATTCAAAACGTCATTAGTTTTTTCTACCCCCATAAATTAAAAAAGATATTGCCTAGGTAGAAGGTTATATCTTTTATAGGTGCAAGGCAAAATAATCTTTTTTCAGGTAGTCCAATTAGAAATATTATTTAAGATAAAGTCTGAGTTTTTCAGACATGCCGATTTTATTTAAAAACATATTATGAACTACCTGTTTTTTATAAAAGGTTATAAATAAAGGTAGTATAAAATATGATGATGCCCGATGATGATATATCGGTTTATATCACTCTTACCTATATAAAATTCACATTTTTTTGTGGTTTTCAATTAGTTTGAAAACAAGCGTTCGCTTGTACGAACTGAATAACTTTATTTAGTATAAAAATTTGTGAAATGAGTAAAATAAGTCGAAAGTACTAGTGCGTAAGGCCCCCAAACAATTTCCGTAATGTGTGCGGTGAATTTGTGGCAAAAAGAAATGTACGCAAATTTACTGATGCGCTACAACATAGTTATCTGAAATACTTTGGTATGCTACCGAATCTCGCCGATCCATGGACACCACAGTCTCTTTGGGCTTTGTGCCAGTCAATTGTAAGCAAATGGGCTGCTGACCAAAGGTATGAATTAGTTTTTTGTTGTATATATTCGTTAAATGTTTAACATTTATTTGTTTTATTTCAGCCGATGCATGAAATTCGACACACCAATGGTTTGAAGAAAGCCATTTTGCTACTTCTGCCTTAGCAAATGTTCAGATCTTGGAAAGCAAGATGCAACAGCTTTTTAAATATTCTTGATTTTATTCTATTTAACTAATTTAATTACTTATTATTTTTAAGTACTTTGTAAGATAGGAAAAATAGTTTGAGATTGTAATTTATCAGTACACGAAATAAATAAATTTAAAATTAATATAAAAGGCTGAAATTCACTGATTTGAAAAAAATAAAGAAAAGGCATTTATATTGTCAAAAAGTTGAATTTAGGCCTTTTACTAAAAAAAAATAATCATAGCTTTACCATTTTACCACGGATTTTAATCAAAAGTAAATTTTTTTTTTAAAAGTTTAAATAAATACAAAAAAATTCAAACAAATTTTATCTTTGTGAATTCTATTTTTTTTAAGACGATATAAATATGTATTTTTGAGCCCGCTTTATTAAAAAAAAATCGAAAGAGTTTGAAATGGAATTATACCCAAGTGGAATCAGTGATGTTTTCGGTACCTCATTCGAGTGAGTGTTTCGTATCCAGTGTTTCCTGGTTCAGCCCTCATAAACATTGTATTACCGAAAATCCGTTCGAATCAAGTGAAACAGATTCAGCATCGGAGAAAGGTCTACAATTACTTTAACAGCGAGACTTAAACGATTGGGTTTGAGATTTGCAGTTAACGAAATAAAAATCAGAATTATTAGCATCTCGAATGCAACAACGTGACTTCTTGGCATCAGGTGTAAAAACGATACAGGCAAGGTATGTTCAACATGGTAGTGTCGTCACAGAGAGGGGGTACCGTAGCTGTCAAGCATAAGAAGATCGTAAAAGACAATAAATAAAAGCTGAGAGAAAACTGTCAAATGTGTTCTAAAATTTATATAGTTTTAATTTTTGTGCGCGCTGAAAGTTTTTTTTTATTTTTCGTAGAGCTATTATAAAAAAACTATTGCAAAATATTTTAAACTGTTCGCAAGTATTTTAATGAGTTTTCTTTTCGACTCCATTTGCCGTGTGTCATACATTTTTTTAAATTTATACAAAAAATCTATAAACATGAAAAACGACTCCGGATAGTCTGTTGATTTGTACTGCCCCAGAAAGTGTTATGCATCCAACTGAATCACTCTTGCCAACGACCACGCTTCTGTGCAGTTGAGCATCGTCGACGTTGATGCAGAAACCGGCCGCATGACTGTTGGTTGTAAGACCTTGCCATCTGCGGCGAAATCAGACGCATGGGTTAATCCTATAATTACATTTGCATTTGGACGTTTTCAAGAAGGACGGATTAGACAGAACTTCTAAAGTTGTTAACAGTAAGTTGCAAAGATCAATTTATTTAAATCAATTTAAAACACAACATAATTCTATTTATTGACAAATTTTGTTATTTGATTTGATTTTGTTCGTAAACAACTGATTTTGACAGCTCAGGTACCCACAACAAGAGAGAATTTTATCTACTATCACTACCTTCTTATATATACCTTGGATACAGGAAGCGCCACGAATATTACGCAAAGTATTTCACGAAGGAAAAAGAAATTTGCTCTTGCAATGATGTGTCGGGCTTTTTCAAGGAGTTCCACAAAGAACATATTCCAACTGAGTGGCGATTGTTTATAGACGGGAACAAAGAGAGTTTGAAAGCAGTTCTCTTGCACAATGGAAATGAAAAGCCATCAGTTCCCATCGCACATGCTGTTAATAAAACCCGCCAGATGATCTTCGGGGAATCTGCCTGTCCAAAGCCAAGATTCAAAAGCTGATGGTTGGTTATTAGGTAGACAATTTATGGGCCGTGCCCATAAAAATGAGTTCATTCTTGAGGCACGGCTTTTAAATGCTCATCTGATTTTCGAAACGTAAGACCTTGAGCCTTGGTTGTTGGTGCCAAATCTTGGAGAAAGCATGATTATGGTATTAAGTTATCATAACATTGTTATTATAATATGCTTTCGATGGATGATCAATCCAATATAACTTAAAAAGCGGGAGCAGTCATCCATCAATGATGAGGAGACCTGATCTATCGTTGTTCTGCAGACCTTGTTTTAGAATAAGGATGTTCTATGTAAGAGTCATATATTCCTTAGACCGAGTATAAGCCAATTGGTATACTACGGCTCACGCTTCCTAGTTTTCCAAAAGAGGCTCTTAAGAAGCCTTAATTAAGCTAACGAAGTTGCGTAATTAGAATTGTGGTTCTCTCGATATTGATTTAATGGGGGAACCAATGATTATTTTTAACCTAATCATGTACAATTCTAGTGACTGAAGGTGTTATAGTCAAATATAATTATTCTAAGAACTTTTGGTCTGTAGACGGGATGTTGAAGAAGAGCCTTGTCTGTTGGAACCTTGAGCCCGGGTATTGACTGTCGTGGGCTGGTACTTCGGGTTCATACGCTCTGACTATGGTTAGACGAGGAAGGTTGGTATGAGTTACACTTAGTTGAACTCGGGTTGGTAATTCCTTTAAATTACTAAGAGATAGATGGTAGATAAACCTTCCTTTATTTCAAACAGTGAATGTTAGGAAGGTAAGCAATTACCGGATCAACATACTGTTACCTTTGGAATTTGAGAACAGGCGACGGGGAAATCTAAGCAGTCTGAGTTGTGTCCACAAATGATTCGGGAACCTGATGACATAGCAACAGTACCATAGTCTTGGTGAAGGTATCGCTTCCTAGTTTTCATGACACAGATTACCTTCTTTGATCGTGTGACCGAAGTTGCGTGCCAAAAAATGGGTTAAATTATCGGTATGTATACCGATAATGACCCATGGTTATTTTATAACCAATTCATGTACAATTTTAGTGGCCGAATGTGTCACGGTCATGTATAAAGTCTCATAGATGGTTAAATGTTGGTCTGTGGTCTATGAAATAAGGGGAACCTTTACGGTGGATCTTTTGAATTTTGATGGGGCGTTGGCCGACGCTAAATATTGGTTCCAAGCTTTGGAGCACCGTAGAATTAAGCCTTCATGGCAGGGGTCTACGCTTAACATATAGAGGATGCTGTTAATACTAAAGAAACATACAAAACGATGGCCAAATTGCTGGAATATATTAGATATGAGGAATATGATTAGAAAATTTGTTCTGACCTCAAAGTTGTTAGTATGTTATGTGAAATGCAAGGAGGATATACTAGAAATTGCTGCTTTATTTGCCTTTGGAGATGCAGCAAAGATGATCTTCATTATACACAAAAAAATTGCTGGAAAGGACAAACAGTATAATCTACGAAGCCAACATCAAAAATGATCCTATGGTTAAGAGACAAAATATCATACTTCCCCCGTTGCACATTAAATTGGAACTCATCAAAAACTTTACCAAAGAGGGTGGATAAAGAGGGTGCAACGTTCGTTTATTTGACATCAATTTTCACACATCTTTTATATGCAAAGATCAAAGAAGGCGTCTTCATTAAAAAGTTGCTAAGAGACCAAAAATTTCCAAAACTTTTGTCTCCCGTTGAAGCTGCAGCCTGGAATTCGCTTAAGCTGGTTGTTGCCAATTTTCTTGGAAACAACAAAAGCCCAAACTACTAGGGTACCGTTGAGGATTTGGTGAAAAATTTTGAAGCAATGGGTACGTATCCTTTTTTCTATTATATGACTTTCTATTAGTTTATTGTCATACATTAGATCATAATTTTTTAATTTTTTTTATATTCCCGGCAGGAGTGCACATGCCATTAAAAATCCATTTCCTCCATTCTCACAATTTGGGTGACGTGATTGATGAGTACGGAGATCGTTTTCACCAACAAATTGAGGCCATGGAGCAACGGAATAGCAGCTTCTGGGATAAAGCCATGATGTAGGATTACATTTGGCCCGTAATCAGTACACGAAATAAAATCGGCCTTTGTAGTCTAGTGGAGAGTGCGCTAGAATATCAATCCAGAGGTCCCTGATTCGAATATGGGCTCGGGCATGGCTCTTTTCACTTTCTTTGTTTTTTTCCTACATTTAAGAATTATGTAAAACTAAAAATATACATCTTAATTGTGGAAAATGTGGAATTAAAGGACAGGAACAACTAAAGTCTGGAAATGCTTGCCGAAGTTAAGGCATAACACTAGCCTCGGTTAAAAGCAATTCAAATTGTCTTTCACGGTTGTTTTGCCTAATCAATAATTCACGTATGGTTCCAATCAATTCCTCTAAATAAATCTATACCTTTTCTTGTACCTTGTTTGTATAAGGCGCATGCCTTGGTTCTTTGATCTTAAAAAAACATGAATTAAATTGCTAGCTTTAGATCAAGTAAGTTTTTAAGAAGGCAACAACAACAACAACAACAACAACAACTCTGTATAGAGTCAATCACTTAGATGACTAGACAGTCTTGTTCTTCTTTATGAATTTCTATAAAATTTGGATGTGCTTGTTTATTTATGGTTTTGGTACACTGTGTTATAATTCAAGAAAAATAATATTAGTCATCAAATAATTAACTCGGCTTTTTTTTTGAGCGTGAGTGTACATATGCCTTCTTTAGCTGGGTGCCTTCAATTCATGCCTTCCTGAAAATTTTGTCGCACAGTGTAATTTGAGATATCGTGTTAACGGAAAACATATTGGCTTATTTTATGCGTTCGATACTATAATTTTCGATTTAACCATCTCTATTGCAATTGATATTAAAGTTTAATAGCTACAGAAGCCTCAAATTGATAGTTAAACTTCCGAACGAGTTTTGTGTGTGTGGAATAAAGAAAAAGAAAACAAAATATTTCTTTATTTATAATACTAAACCTTTAAAAAAAACAAAAATACTTTGTTTTGTAGTTCTATAAAAATGTAAATTGTAAGTGCATATGATTTTGAGTGTGTACCAGAGAACAGCTTGAGTGCATTCAAATGGCGTTTCGATTGTCTCGTCAATAAACGAGCACCGAATGTGCCTCCTGCATTTAAATTAATGCGCAAATGCATGTTACCAATCGCTGTTGATACGAATGCCTAGAGTGTGAGCGCTAGCGATTACGAACGTCTGCGACACAAGAATGGCAAACAAGGCAAGACATGAGGAACAATCGACAAAAGCAAGGAAAATCCATGCTTTTATGCTCATTCGCACAAAGGAAAAATATTAGTTGCAATGTTGCATTTTTTTTATTCTGCGAATGTTGTTACCAGACACAAAAAATTGCAATATTATAAAACAAGATTTTAATTAGAGTTATTATCGCACAAGTTGGCGAAAAAATATATCAACAATCAACTTCTATGCTAATTTGACTGCGAGTTGGATAGCAGCAATTGAATACGATTAATGTGAAAATTACTTTTATTAATATAGCCAATGGTATAAAAAAAATTGTTCAAAGCCATAACATTTGATTGGAAAGAGATATTGGGGTTATTTTTTCATGTAAATTATTTTTGAGACATTAAATATAAAAACAACATTTTGGTATAAATAAATTTCGCCCAAAAAATCATAGGGCAAAAAAAAAAAAGACAAAAACAGTTTAACAATTTTTGCGCAAAACTGGACGATTTTTTGCAAAAGAATGCTATGTCATATAAAAGGTAGTCAGGAATTTTATATAATAGTATAGATGATTCCCCAAATATTTCGGCTGTAGCGGTAGCCATCTGTGAGCTGGAATGGTTTAAAATCACCTCTTAAAATCAAGTTTTTTGTAAAAATATTGGCTGGTGTGGTAGTTTAAAAAAATATAAACGGTTAGAAATAATAGTTATGAAAAAGTTCTTCCAATCAGCATCAACAAATGTTAAATTTTTGCATTCAGATTAATGAAAATGCTGTTTTTCGTGCATTTATTAATAATTTAATTACATATTAATTATTTTTAATTACATAAAAAACATAATTATTTCAAATACTATTTTCACTTTCAAGATTTCGTTGGGAAGGTTTTGAGTGGCTGCAATTGATTGATTGATTCCTAGTCAGAATTCCGTATATAGATATATATTAAAACTAAAATATAAATCATAAAATAAGCACATACTGAAAAATATTGTAAGAGATTAAAAAACAAAATACAACTTATGAAGATTTTTTAATTTTAAAAGTTTTGTATAAATTACATTAATTAATTTTCGAGCTTTAGATCAAGTAAGTTTTGTATTAATATTTTAAAATAAAATATATCAAAAATATGTATAAAAAAGCATTATCTTTTCTCCAATTGCATGCATTTCAATTGCTACTGCAGATAGGAAGAGTTTTTCGTCATATAATTTCTTGCAGTGTATTTTTTAAAACTATTACACCAACCAATATTTTGACAAGAAACTTTTTTTTAGAGGCTATTTCAAACCATTCCATCACTAGAATCGAAATATTTGAGGAATTTTCATAAATGCTATTGTAACCAAAGATTTTTTTGAGGAACTGACACAAACAACTTAACCTTCAGCCTTTAAAATCTAATGAGTTATGTGGCGAATGAAACGAATATTTTATTAAATATTCTTATAAAATTTTTATTTTTACAAGATATTTATATTGTATCTAAAATGTTATTTTATCATTTCTTACTATGTATTAAAAAATATTTTTATTATAGAAACAACAAAACAGCTGCATATCATAGAAAAATAACCAGGGCTCGTAGTTTGATGACCTAAAACCTGACATAAGTGACATAAAAAACGCAACCAATTACATAAAAAATTAAGAAAAAAAATAGCCTTTAAAATAAAACATTACTAAACACGTATTGCTGTAAGAAAATTAAGTAAGTTTGCAGAATAAAGTTTCTATTAGTTTTAGGATGGTGATGTAAAAAATCTGACTAAACTAACGAATACGTGTGATTTCACAAGTAGGGTAGATTACACCTATTAGCACTACATTCAAAATTATTCAAAGCATAGAATTAGTGAATGAAATTAATAAAAAACTTATTAATAACTAATAAAAAAGGTTCAACTAATTTGGAATTTAAAAATTTTTTAAGATTTATACACTTGAGTCCTTATCATTGTGAGTTTCATTTACGGGTGTTTTTATAGGTTAGTAATCAAGGGTTAAGCAAACTCTTTTATACATTAGATTAATTTTTATTTTCAGTTTTACTGTATCTGCTATTAAACATAACCGATTTTAATTTAAATGTAACATAATTTTAAATTTTCTATATTCGCCGCTTTTGATAAATATCACAGACACCTATAATTTTGATCAAATCATATTCTACGCCTTTCTTGGACTTTTCTAAACATATTCTGGCACCAATTTCTTATAGAAATTTCGCAGTTCTTACACCCAAAATTAGAGGTGTTTAATTAAATGAATCAAAATTAAAGACTGAAGTGTTTTTATCAGTTCGACTATACAACATAACCTAAAATTTTAGTCATTCTCTGACAAGTTAACAGTTGTACAAAATTTGTTTCATTAATAAATACCTGCTCGTTTTTGTAAAACTCCATACATATGGGTTAAATACTCATTTTTCTGGGCTTTTTCTATAAAATTGTTTAATAAAACTTTGCAACACACGTCGCTTCTTTACAACAGTTGTCAGAAGGATCTCTTTCTAACTTACACAACTTAACTCAGCTCGTGACATTTGCTAAACCTGCACTTTCTCACATTCATAAAAAAAAAATAAATTACCCAGCTAGCATTTACAATCGCGAAAGAATCTTATACGATTCGCCATTAGGATCTATCTGATCGCCTACGATGTCGGATTCTGATCGCGGAAGTTCCATTCTTTGTATGAAACTGTTCCACTTAGGCGAATCTTCAAGATAAAACTTCTGCGGTGCGTCTAAAAGTTGCATCTGTGACGCGCCAAGAAGATTTGTTTGCGATTCTCTACGTAAAATCAACTACGGTTCGCCAAGAAGATTAAATTATAAATCGCTTTTAGGAATTGTAGTAGACCCGCTTGGAAGCGTTATATGCGAAACGTAATAGGTTTTATAAAATAAAACAACGAATTTAAATATTTTTTTATTGTTATGTTTGCGGCATTAGTCACATATTAAATATTGTTTAATATATTATTGAATAAATAATTGTGTATAAACAAATAAAAAAATCAAAACCAAACTGAAATAATGAAGAGCCAGTTTCGTCATCTGCCAGATATAACAGAAGATTGAATTATTGCAAATATTTTATAAAACAATAAAAATTTTTGTTGTTTTTTGCTGCTGCAAGGAACACATTCACTATCGCCGAAAACTTTGGCCACTAGCTTAATATTTAACTATTTTAAAGTAATTTTACTTTTTTTTGCACAATTTTGCAGAACACTTTTTTTAAAACAATTTGTATTTTGAATACAAAAAAAGCAAGGCTTACTTATTTCTATTCAAAATTTGTTGTTGATTTCAAAAACGATTGCTGCGAAGAATCGTATATTCGCCTTCTGCGCGAACCTAAATTAATGTTCATGTATTTTGTTTTTGTATCTCCTCCACTAATCTTCTAGATGATCAAAATAAGAATCGCCTATTAATCGTGCTTACCAAACAATCTTCCAAATGCTAAATGGGTAATGACAAGTTTGTGTTGGTGTTCATCCAACATTTTTTAATTGTGTTGGAGCTTTGGTTACGCTTGTCTTGAAGGGATAAAGAATGTTCATTGAAAGCAAAACATTGTTGTTATTTTACCGACAAACTTTCAATAATAGTTTGTTTACTAATATAGGTCGTTTTCAAGATTAACTTTCATGCACTCTTGGTCCAAATTTTAGCTCAGGTTACTTTAAAAAAACTTGTCATAAAACTTGCTACTGGCAATACTGATTGCTCCACAGTAGAGAAAAGAAAACAATAAACTAAAAGGAAACAAACAGCACAATGAAGAACGCGCTGCTAGAGAAGGGCACAGAAGTATGGAAACAACAAAAATTCACGCAGCAGCTGACACTCGAGCTTTAAGCGAAGCATCCGAATGATGTCATGGTCTGCAGACTGCCTTTGCATCAATTCGCCATCGTGACAAAGTGTGCTTTGCATCAATCGTTGTTTATGAACTCGAGCGGTATATATGCATTTTTTTCTTGTGTGCGATTACGACTGACGACGATTGTTACTCGAGTGGCATAAACTGACGAATGGTCTCATGCAAATCTCTGGTGTGTACAGAAAATATAACGTATGCAATACTTTTGCAATAAAAAATAAAATAAAAATTATCTAATTTATTATTATAGTAAACTTCAATTAATAATATACACTTCAATATTCAAATAATTCTATTTTATATTACATTTTTTCTTATGTGTATGAGAGTATTTTTTTCCATTTAATAAAAAAAATTATTTGTAAAAATTTAAATTTTCATATTAACAACCAGTTTCGGTTTTGGCCGAATATTATAAAATTGCCGAATATTTGGTTTCGGTTTCAGTTTCGGCCAAAATTCCGGTTTCGGTCGGACACTAACCATTACTCAAACAAATTTTAACCATTCAATTCGAAATTTTGCGATTCGATTATTGAAAAAAAAAAGAATTTTTTTCAGGCATATTCACGAAAAATAACACATTTATAAAAAAAAAACAGATGCGTCGCTGGACACATGAGACAAGCGAAGCTTTTTCGCAGTTTCATATGTTTGATAATTTAGTGGTTTTTTTTAATACAAAAATTCTAAATTAAAAATATTTTAAATATCATAACGTTAACTAAAAAATTTAATATTCCCACTAGTAAATTTTATTACCTTAAATAATTATTTTACACTAATTTTGAATTAATTTTGTAAATGTCAATGAAATTATTGGTTTTTAATATCTAAAATATCAAACGTATATTATATAGATTTAATGTCATCGATATTTCTAGTAAATATTACATCAATAGTTGTCCTAATTGTGTTGCGCAAATATTTGGATCGTTTAACATTCGTAAACTATATTTATCAAAACAGCATTGTTTAACCCATTAACCGTGGCTCCCAAACGCTTCGTACGATTTTTGTAAAATTTAACGTGCTTTCTTATATTGATCACAGGAACTACCACATGAAATGTAGTCGAGATATGAGTTGGGTATAAAAAGAGCCATCCGTCGATAATGTATTCTAAATGGGCACAAATTCTGCTGCAACGACAGCACAGTTTTATATCATGAATTTTCTATCAATAGCAAGTTTAGTTGGTTAATTTGCTAAGAGAATTCGTACATTTTTTTAGTTATTATATATAAAAATTTTTACAAATGATAATTACACAAATTTTCCGTTTTTTAAATTTACAGCCCTATTCTGGCAAACTAACAATTGCTAACCAGTGTTTTGAATATTTTTATGTGTTTGTTGTAATTGTTTGATTTCAAAACAAAATTTGAAGCTCAAAAATAATAAATTTTGATAAAAATTGTCAACTGCTTTTCAGTTATTGACAATTTCATTCAAAAATTTTGTTTTTTGAGCTTCAAATTTTATTTTGAAAACACTATTTATTTTTATTTATTTATTTATATACGGTCTACAGATTTAAACTCTTACAGACTAATACAGACTACGTGCTAAATTAATCAATTCATTAATAAAATTAAACTTAATTAAAAAGTATAAATAATTTTAAACGAAATTCATTAAGACTAAGATGAAAATGGAGAAATGGTGAAAAATTATTACATAAACGTATGCATCTGACAATAGGTTCGTTTAAAGCATAGTTAGTTCTATGAACTCTATCATCAAATAACCGATGATTTCTTAAAGTTCTTATTGGAAGATGGAAAACGAATAGACTACAAATACTTTGACAATTAATTTTACCAGATAAAACATTATGAACAAATAGTAATGCAAAATATGAACGTCTATCATTTAAAGACTGCAACCCAAGAAATTTACGTCTAGCCTCATAAGATGGGAGACCATCAGGCCAATGCATTTTATTAAGTGCATATTTTGTAAAATGTTTCTGAATTTTTTCAATACGATTAGAATGTTCCGCGTAATATGGATCCCAAATAATTGCACAGTAATCAAGTGTACTTCGAACTAAAGATACATACAGAGCTTTAATGGTCATTGGGTCTTTAAAACTCTGCGAATTTCTTTTTATGAAACCTAGCATAGCATAGGATTTAGAAACCACATATTGGTAGTGAATTTTAAAACTAAAATTAGCATCGGAAATGACACCTAAATCTTTGTTTTCATGTTTACGGACAAGATCACAATTATGAATTGAATAGTCAAAAGCAATTGTCTCAATACACTTCGTGTAAGAAACGTTCAAGTTCAAATTATTTTTTGAGCACCATTCACTAAAAATATTTAAGTCACTCTGCAACAGCACACAATCAGAAGTAGTAGAAATCTTTTTAAATAGTTTGACGTCATCGGCAAACAACAAACATTGAGAAACCTGGAACAAACTCGGCAGATCGTTTATAAAAATTAAAAACAATAATGAACCTAAGTGTGTTCCTTGCGGAATACCCGAAGAAGCTGTAATTTCAATTTCAGAAACCGTTGAATCAATTTTAACTAGGAGTTTACGATTAGATAGAAAACTTTTGAAAAATTTTAAAAGTTTGTCTGAAAGCCCATATTTTTTTAATTTAAACAGTAAAATAGAATGGTCAACTTCGTCGAAAGCCTTTGTAAAATCCGTGTAGACCACATCAAGTTGACAGCAATCAACCATAGCATCAACTATGTTTTTAGAGATTAATGTCAAATTCGTGCAAGTGGATCTACCGGGTAGGAAACCATGTTGTACATTACTAAGAGACGCATGAACTTGCTCATATAACTTATTTTTGATAATCTGATCAAAAATTTTAGCAAAAGTTAATTGCTTAACAACTGCTCTATAATAACATATATCACTGCGGTCACCAGATTTATATATGGGAACAATTAGACAAGTTTGTTTGTTTGTAGACACTAAACATGTAGAAATATAAAAAATACTGGTTAACAATGGTTAATTTTCCAGAATAGGGCTGTTAATCACTTTTGACTTTGAAAAAGAAGTAGTGCACGTAAAAATTCTTGCAACACTCCAAAAACAATTTATAGCTTTATGTTTTCTTAAAGCAACAAACAAAAAATTACAAAATTTGCTATTACTAATCCTGAGATATTATCAATTCGGCAGTACCATTTTCATGGGTAAAAAAATACCCAATCGCGGTTAATGGGTTAAGGACTAGAATTTTTATGAAATTTATTTTTTTTTGATATGTCAAAAGTATAATCTTCCTGACGTTATTTTCACTTTTATGTCGAGCCACAGTGTTTCGTCTTCATTCATTCTCTTTATACTCATTTATCTCGAAACTACTTTTTGTCGGCATGGTGTTGTAGAAAAAACAAAAACTATTCATCCGAATCATTTGAAATTTAAATATGCTATTCATAACATCAGTGGCTATCGCTGGAACAAGAATCGAACTATTATTTCAAAAACATCGTATATTTTATACTCAATAACCGGTAGAAAACAAGCTGTTTTAAGAATTTAATTTTCAAAAGCGCGTCATTCTGTCAGTTTTCAATTTTTTTTTCTAGTGGCAGCCATAATTGCACTCAAAGTGACAAATAATATTCTTGATTTTTATTTTTCAGATAAATAGAAAAGTCCTCCATGCCCTTTTTCCTTAAGAGCGTCTCATTAAGCGCAATTTTGAACACGATCAACAATTTTTTAATTAAAAAATTATGTTTTTTATGATGAATAAGTATTAGAATTTACCTTAAAAGTTTAAATATCGTTGTTCAATGTTTTAACTTATTAAAAAAATCCTAAAAGTACCTTAAATTTTCGAGCGCTACACCTAACACAATTGGCATCTTGTGATAATTTTCTACACGTTCAATAAAACCTTGCTTCTTATGTTGTTTAGATAGCTAATGCATATTGCTTTTGATCTATTATTGTGATCAGCTTCATCATAACTTCACGCATTCATAACAGAACATGTAAAATAGCTAATGCACAATACTTTTAATACATTCTTGTAATCTGTTGCATCATACCTTCACGCATTCACATTAAGGATAGCTAATGCACAAACCTTTTAATAGATTCCTGTCATCCATTGCAACATAGCTTCAGCTAATACTTAATATTGAATGAATAACATAATAACACAAAGAGTTTTGGAGTAGTGGTTAGTGTGTAGAACTCTCGATCGAAATGGTGAGAGTTCGATTCTCACTGCTTATGCTTACAAAGAAATATTTGTAATTTTATATCCTCTTGTTATTATAGACACAAGTAAGAAAACAACAACAATTCTAAGAAAAAGGTGTATGAAAAAGTGTAATTTTTGAGATTTCACTCAAGAAAATCAGAAAGCGAGGCGTAAGAAGCTTCGCTTCAAAAATTTCGCTTTGTTTCATATGAATAGCATCGATGCAAGGATGCACGCCAATTCTGAGATCTATCTTTACATTCTACACTTTAACTATACATATATAAATTTTTTTGTGTAGTCATAAAACACGTCTCAATATACCCTCAAACTTTCAAATAAATCGCTCCACGGTATTTTGATCAGTTTCGAAATTTTGAAATAGATTGTTTTGGGATTTTGGAATATTTATGCAATAGTTTGTCCTTACTTAAAGCACGGAACCCGTTTTGGTTTCCAAGCTGATCAAGCCGATATCTATAATACTACGGAAGATGATTCGATTATGTCTTTCAGAATTCAAATGCTCTACAAAACTATAGCCAAGTTATCAGAAAACATAGAACTTTATAATTCATCTTACTTTTTAACAGTGTTGCCAAGTCAGAGCTTTGCGATACGTTTTTATTTTCAAAGGCGCAAGATAAAAAGCACTACATTGGCAACAATGTTAAAAAGTTATAGGAATCATAAAATTCAATGCTATATGATAACTTGGCTTTAGTTTTGTACGTCATTTGAACTTCAGAAGACATAATTGAATCATCTTCCGCAGTCTTAAAGATATCGGATTTGTGGGTGAACTATCATTTTTATTTTGTTTTAAATTGTTTAAAAATTGTTTTTTAATGTTTTAAACTTGTTTTAAATCATATTTTTTTTTTAAAACTCTTTTTTCAAACCGCTACGAAAGTTGCATTCATCATTAAGAGACACTTTACCTAATTATGTAGAAATTTTATTAGTTTTTTGATTGTTTAGATTGTAAAAAAACGGTAAGAGATATTTCAGAAAATACTTTCTTATTGTTTTACATAAGTATTAAAATCAAGAAACAAATTTTTTTCGTGACGTCACTTCTGCGTCACGCAATTTATTGGAAACAGGTCTCATAAAATTGGTGTGCAAGATTGCGCAATAACTATTATACCGATTTACTTCAAAGTTGTTGAGTAATTAAAAAAAATATATTTTTGAGGAGCCAACATCGAGGTTTTTTTTAAAAGTCTTCTAAAAATTTTTACAGCTACTTTTGTCCTAAAATGTTAGGCTTTTTTGAGTTTGAACTTTTTGTAGCCGCCATTTTGTTTCTAATTAATTTTTTTGAAAAACTCTTAGTCAGCCCCTCACATAGGATTTATATTCTTACCATTTTTTTTCGTTTCAGATAAGCCAAACTAGAGATATCCAGCACACCGTTTTTTCTATGTTTTTACGCCTTATTTACGCTCGTGTGACGCGAAAATGACGTCACGAAAATTCTGTGAATTTTAATACTTACGCAAAACAATAACAAAATATTTACTCAAATATCTTTAACAGTTTTCTTCACAATTCTAAATCAAAAACTACTACAAACAGTCTACAAAATTAGACAAAGTGTCCATTAATGTGGTTTTTTTTTTAAAATATTTCCTTATATTCTTTCCATTGATGTAACGATTATAAGAAAATGTAAGGTATTTTGTTATCTTATATATAAAGCTTTTTTTATGACCTCCAATAAATTTCAGTTTGATGCCATTCATTATATTGATTTTATTTGAACTGAAACTTAAGATTTTTTCGTACGAACTTAATATATTCTAAAAAGATTTATGATTATGTTTTTTTGTGATTTGTAAGCAAAACTGCAAGATTTCTTTTTTTAGTTGTTGCTTTTTGGCTTGAAATTGTTGGCAATGCTGCTTTTAAACTCGAGCTGATGGCATTACTTTCTACATGCTTTGATATTACAAAAACGATCGATAGTAATTAAGTAGGCCACAAAATAAGTGATTTTCAAATTAGATAATTCTTACAAGTGTCATTAGGATTGGTTGTGGTGCATATTGTGACGCAGTCAAGAAGTAATAATAAATATTAAATATAGAGCAGTAATTCACAAAGTTCTCGCTTTTTCAATTAATGACAACATTTCAACAGAACAAAAACAAAAAAAAAATAAGTGCAAATCAACACTTGAACTCAACACTTAATCGGACAGCAACAGAATGAGAAGGAAATACTTTGCATGTTTATTGAGAAATAAAAGAACAACAAAAAGAAAAAACAACAAACAATCAAAATAAACTTAATAGTTATGAACTGTTATTGACGCAAACCCTTACACTGTTGAATGATTTCAAGAACTCACCTTATTATCTTGATTCCCTTGAATTGAAAAATTCAATTCTGATTCAATGCCATTAAGAATTATTGATATATTTTGTTCGGCTTCGTCAGCTTCTGTTGGAAAAATGAAGGATAATAAAAGGAATTGAAAAATAAACATAGTTAAATCAGTGCTCGTTATGCACAGTTTTTATTTTATTGCAGTGCAGAGAAGCATGTTAGAGCTGTTTGCATAGAGGTAGACTGCTACAGTGTGCAGGTTCATGTAAGCCATGAAAGCTTATTGATATCAAAGAAATCACTTCTTCATAAATTAGTTTTTTGATCAATTAAAAGGTTTTGTAAATAAAAAAGTAACACGTGGCGTATGAGTTACATAAATTAAAAAGAGAATTGTTTAAAAGTTACTCATACGCCACGTGTTAAAAGATTTTATAACGTAAGCAAACTTTTATAGCAGCCCCTCACGCAAAGCATACACACCTGGTCCATCGTAAGCATTAATACAGTCTGATGTTCTAAATTGTGAGATGAGTGCTTGTTTACCCACTCCAGCCGATCCTAACATCTCAACATGAAACACTTCAACCTGTTGGTGATGGCTACCGTGTGAGTTTTGGTCCATGGCTGGTATTGCGCCGCTACCTCCACCTACGCTGCTCCCACCAAGGCCACCAGCACGTGGATGCATTGGGCTGACAGGCGCGAGGCTATTGCTGCGCGAACGACGTCGACGAAAGGAATCTCCGCGATTGATGACACCTGTGGCCAGAAAATGAAACAAAGAAATTTAAATTACTAGAGCAGAAAAGCGTAGCAATAAATTTAAAGCAAAAAGATTAAATGCTTAGAGCAGCTATTCTACTGCAACTTGATTAAATTTTATTGAAATAGGGATTAGGGCTTATACAGGATGGTCG
Organism: Dichetophora obliterata; assembly: GCA_963920525.1. Lineage (NCBI taxonomy): Eukaryota > Metazoa > Arthropoda > Insecta > Diptera > Sciomyzidae > Dichetophora > Dichetophora obliterata. The sequence goes on from OY986437.1 coordinate 117,560,864, forward strand.
TGATGTGTTTGTTGCATTGTAAAAAAGATATAAATATAGCTTTCGTGGTTTGCTCATGACAACGTAATACCAGCAATGGAATATTTCATTATAAGATAATTTAAAATTCTACATGTAGCTCTGACAAATTTTGTTAATTTTTGCAAGAACTTACAATATTAAAAAGCTCCAAGACACACCATACCGAGAAGGATTTTTGATTTTGGCCAATGCAATGATCCACACACTGGAACAAGTTCGTGCAACGATAGCAAATACCACCCTACATCTCAAATATCTACCTCCTTACTCTCTAATGTTGAGCCCTATAGGAAAATGTTTTCAATGGCTGAGTTCAAACGAGAAGCAAATTATGCAGTTCGTCACTTTTTGTTTTTTTTTACTCTCTTTGACTGAATGATTCAGATCTTGAGCGTCATCAAATTTTGATTACGTTCGAAGTTCATTTTCGCTCTTGGAGCGTCATCAATTTTTTTTTTATTATTATGTTCGAAGTTAATTTTCGCTCTCGCAGATTTAATTTTTTTAGCTGGTAAAACAACAACAAATTTGAATTCATTCCATCATTTTATTGTCGTTTGAGCATAGCCATTCTGTTGAGGTTATCAGTTTGAGGAGAAAATAATTACGAAACAGCAATAACAACAACATTGCGACACAGCTCTCTTGAATTGTCTGAGTCGCTCTCACAATCTACTCTCTCTCGTGTATGCTACAGCAACGATTTTCAACAGAGCTGTGTCGTTATTGCTTCTCATTGTCTCTTTGGGAAAAAAGGATTTTACAGTCGCTTAGTCTTACCTATCTTTATGACGACTTATTCAAATAAAAATTATATTCGATATAAAGTTTATGTAAATACTTATGTTGACATTAACACAGGAAAAATGGTACCACCATTTTTTTGCGCGTTTTAATATATATATGTTGCATGTGTTCTTCAAAAACATAAAAAATAAAAAAAATTCTTTTTCTCAAGACAATAAGTATATAATAGAATAACAAAAATACAAATATGACATAAAAAAATGCATCTACTTTTGAATAAGTTAAATCCTTAAATAATGAAACCACAAAAATAATTACCGTAATTTAATTTGAAATATATATTCATGTGAAATAATCACAAAATCTACTTGAAATATCGCTTAAAATTATCAAGTTATCGATACCAAATTTGCGTATATCATACTTTCTTAAAAATAAATTTAGATTTACTATTGCTGCAATTTTTTGTTTAAATGCCATTTGATGTGTAATTTTACTATAAATTTAATATTTGTCTTTGAGTATCAATACAAAGCTTATAACAGAATAACAAATAAAGAAATGCTTTATCTCATCCAAAAAACTACTATGACATAAAAAATACATCTTGTTTTGAATCCTTACACAATGAAACAACAAAAAAAAAATAACCTTATAAGATGAAAAGAATAAAATTTATAAGCTGATTGATTTTGACGGATTTTTTATATTAAACTACAATTTTGATTTAGCATTGTCAAAGAACTTTCTAAAATTATGAATAAACCGACTAACATATAGTGAAATATCTTAATAATTTACATATTTCGTATCTTATATTCCACCAAATTGTAGTTTAGATACGTACTGTTTATTTAATGCTTACAGTATTGTACACTAAGACTGGGTCATTTATAGTACATCAATTGAAATAAAACACAATATTGTTTTTAATAATTCTAAAAAAATAATATTTTTTAGAATTATATATAAGCTTAATGCCAATTAAGTTCATGAAGCAACAGGTTGCAACAACAATAAGTTATTTGCAGAACAAACCACCAAGCAGACTAGACAGCTGTTTCGTTGATAGCTACATCAACTCATCAGTAGTATTCTGTGGTTTCTGCAGCACCGTCCACTTTGATAAGCTCATACGAACACCTTCTGTTAAATTATAACAGAATTATGTGCTATATGTTGCCTTCAAAGCAATGTTTTTCTATTACTTTGCAAAAGCAAAGGTTCAAAAAAGCGACTGCATTGATTCTGCAAAGACTTGTTTGTTGTGCTCTTTGTTTACTTCTTTATCACGAATCAATCTAGGCTCCAACAGTTCGCTGGTATAAACCATAGAAGGCGTGAAAGAGGTTTTTTGAAAAAAGTTGTTTTATGTGTAGACATAATAATTGTTTTCGTAGGTCGGGCTCGCAGCAGTGTTTACATGAAAAGTTAATGATGGCATATTTTAATTACAATATTGTTGTTAATAATTCTAAAAAAATAATATTTATAATAATAGGTGTCTGTAGATGTGAGCGCAATTGTCCGTGTCAGTCTTAAAATTCAATCTCAATTGTTTAGGGACGTTAATAATGTGTAGCATTTCAAGCATGTATCGTCTCCTATAATTTTTCTCTTGTTGCAGAACTTTTGTTTTGTCAAAATCAGGAGCGTGTCCAGACTTCGTACAATGGGCTGCTAATGCTGTTTTTTGTTTTAAAGGTTTGTCCAGTGCTTTAAAGTCTGACTTATGTCCTGCTATTCTCGTCCGTAATTTAGTTTTTGTTGTTCCAACATATACCTTTTCGCATAAATTGGATCCGTCACCTTTGCACGGAATTTGATATATCAAATTCGATTTGTCCTGCTTGTCAAGTTTACATTTAGTGTTCGTGTAAAGTGTTTGTAAAGTGTTTGATGTTTTAAAAGCTATTCTAAACTGGTCCTTATTAAAAATGTTGGACATTTTAAACTTCTCTGAAAAACCGGGAATATATGTCATGCTTTTATAAGTTTTAGGGGGGTCGTTTGTCGTCACTTTTTCGTTTACTGTTCTTTCTTTATGTTTAACAATTTTTTTAATTAAATATTCCGGAAAGCAGTTTTTCTTTAAAATATCTTTAATTATAATCGCATTGTCCTTATGGAATTTTTTGTCACTTATTTCGAAAACCCGGTTTGTAAAATTTTTAGCTGTATTAATTATTATATTTTTTGGATGTTTTGAGTGAAAATTAATTATTCGTCCTGTTGCCGTTGGAAAACGAAATATTGGAATTTAAATTTATATTAAATAAATTAAGAAAAAAATCTGACCTATAGCTCGTTTAACTACCAATAATCTAATATAAAAAAGGTCAATAATTTAATAAATTATCAAAAACAATATTGTAATTAAAATATGCCATAATTAACTTTTCATGAAATAAAGTACATTAAGAATTAGACATCTAGATGAATGCATTTATTTAGTTTGCCTTAACGTATACTTTTCTTTAATACACAACACTTCAAAGTAGCTTTCAAGCATGTGTGTAATAATTTCAACTTAACAAGAAACAAAAGAGAGTATTGTACAACATTCTGTTTGATCTCAATAGAGTGTATACATAATTTGCTTTATCGTTTGCTCTCTTTGTATGCAGCATACATAGCTAACTGCAGTAGATTTTCTTGGATACACCAAGTACAAAATGAATACCAGGTATACCTAGTAAGAATAGAATAATATACTGTACAACGTTTCTTTGCTATCTTTTTTAAGCAATTCTTCTTTTACGTACTTTTCCTCATAGCTGCAGATCTAATAAGTAAAAAAAAAGGAATCACACAAAAAACGCACTAATGATGCCAGTTTCAGGGAAATTTCCCTTTTTGAGGGAATTTTAAATCGACTTTTGAGCTAAAAGGGAATATGGGAAACATTTTGTTTGGTAGTATAACAAAAGGGAATTTTCAAATGATGCACAAAAGGCCTTATTCTGATGAATGATCTACGTTTGCAAATTTAATTACAAAATAGTTTGTTTAACAATTTATTTTTAACATGAATTACCTTTTAGTTTTATTACAGTTTTGACAAGTAGCTTTCAATATAATTTTAGACTGAGAAATTCTTATTATTTTAAATAAATTTTGCAATTGTCAAATAATTTTGTCGATAAATATAAGAAGTTTATTGTTATGAATATTGTTTTATTTTTAGTATATCTTTATTACTTATGCAAAAATAATTTATGAATTTTATTTTATAAAACATTTTTATTTATTTATTTATTTATTATACAACTTTAAACAAGTTTGTTCTACAGTTAATAAAAATTATCTTAAAATTAAACAAGAATTTAACAATATAATATAAGCTTAACATAATACAATTTTTAAAAGAGACCCTAGTTTGGGTTATATCAATATTGCTACAAATTGCATTAAGAGAAGAACTCATATTATAAACAGGGTCCTGTCTACCATAATTTTTCCTGCGATATGGAATTTGAAAGAACTGTCTGCGCCTGAAATTCCTTTCGGGCGCATATATACCAAATAAAGCAAGCAATGGTGCACAATCTAAGTGATTCATGAATATATCACGAGCAAATATAGCCAACAAATACTTTCTTCTAAACTCTAAGGTTTTCAAGCCTAAAAGCGCACAACGGGAGTCGAAAGTCGGCATAAACTCCCACCGAAGTTTTCTAAACACTAGCCGAGTAAAACGTCTCTGAGTATTTTCAATTCTAGAAATATGCACAGCATATCGAGGGTCCCAGACAACACAACAATACTCCAAACTTGATCTAACCAAAGAGAAGAAAATTGACTTTAGAGTAAAGGGATCTGAGAACTCCTTAGTGTTGCACATGATGAAACCCATCATTGCATTAGCTTTGGAAATAACAGCATCATAATGCTTACCAAAAGTAAGTTTTTTGTCAAAAATTACTCCCAAATCCATTTTAATATCAACTCTTAAGATTATATCTGAGCACAAAGTATAGTTGCCTACAATTAATTGCTGTTTCATGGTAAATGACATTACACTACATTTAGTAACATTAAAATTAAACTTATTGACATCACACCACTTCTGCAAGCCATCCAAATCCTGTTGAATAAATTGACAGTCTACTGAAGAATTAATAATTTTAAATAACTTCACGTTATCAGCATACATGAGACATCTCGAAAACTGGACATAGTTTGGAAGGTCGTTAATAAATAAGACAAACAAAAGCGAACAAGATGACTGCCTTGGGGCACACCAGAAAAATTATAAATATATTTAGAGCGGTATTTACCAATCCTAACCGCTTGTCTACGACCGAACAGGTAATTCTCTAGCCACCTTAGCAAGAAGGAGTGAAAACCCAGTTTACCAAGTTTCTTTATTAAAACTGAGTGCTGGACTCTATCAAAAGCTTTCGCAAAATCTGTAAAAACTACATCTACTTGCATTGGCGTCGGAAGCGGGGGGGGGAAAGGGGGGCAGTTGCCCCCGCACTTTTTTAGCAAGATAAACAATTTAAAAGGAAAAGTTATTCAAAATATCAGTTTTTTTACAACGATAATATTTTTGTATTATATATTTTCCTCTTCTTTCTCTCTTCTTCATGTTTCATGTGAAGAAATTTTGGTGAACTTTTTTTGCACCACCATTTGTACTGCCCCCCCATTTGTACTGCCCCCCCAGATGAAATTCGCTTCCGACGCGCTTGTCTACTTGCTGACCTCTCTCCATTTCGCTTGCTATAAATTGAGTAAATAGCGCAAGGTTTGTTGAGGTAGATCTGCCAGACACAAAACCATGTTAACACTCCGATACTGCACCTTTGATGCAAGAATATCTTTTCTTTTTTACCAGAGATTCAAATAGTCTTGAAATGAGTGGTAATTTGGATATAGGTCGATAGTTTGCAATATTTTGCCTCGACCCCGATTTAAAAATTGGAGTTATCTCGGATATTTTCCATACATTTAAAATTCTCCCTTTTTAAGGGATTGGTTAAAAAGAAAGGTTAGAGGTTGAAAAAGTGCCATAGCACAATATTTTAGATAGATTGGAGGAATATTGTCAGGGCCACATTTCTTCTTCGAATTTAAGCTAATTAATTCTCGATATACCTCTTCTCCAGATTAGGTTAAGGAACCAAGATTTGTAATAGGAATAACATTAAACTCAGACACAACATCATTAATTGATTGGTCATAGCACTTGAAATTGGACTGAAAATAGAGTGCAAAAAGTTCGCTTATTTCTTGAAAATTGTCAGATTTATTATCCTGAAAAAACATATTTTTAGGGAGACCCGTACTTTTTTTTGTTGTTCAAAAAAGTCCAAAATGCCTTTGGGTTGCTCTTAATGTTCGATTCTAAGGCCAGCAAATGATTCCTATACAAAAATTTTTTAAATGTCTCATATTGTTTACGTGCCAGAACATATTCCTGTTTTAAAGCTATGTTAATCTTGCTCTTTTTGTATTTTTTGTTTATAGTATTTTTAAGGTTTGCCAGGCGACTATTATACCAACTTGGTTTAGTAGCTATACGAACCTTTTTTAATGGAACAAATCTCGTGAATGTTTCCTTAATGATATTTATTAAACAGAGATGATTCTGTAAGAGACTATCATCAAAGATTGTGCACCAGTTTACATTATATAAAAAACCCGATATTACAGCATAATCAGCTTTATTATAATCATATTCATAAATATGTTCACCCAAGAAGGGATTATTTAAGGCAACAATATAAAAATTTACTAGAAGAGCCTTATGGTGAACGCTATTGTCGGATAATATGGATTCTGCTTCACTACATACAGTATTAAACTCAAAGTCAGTAAAAACTAGGTCTAGCAATCTATTTAAACCACTTCTTATTGCATTTATTTGGTACATCCCAAGTGAAAGAATTGAATCTAGAAAATCAGCACATCTACCAGCACTCAAATTACTTGGTGATAGTGCCGGCCAGTTATCAGAGGAAACCCAGTTTACGTTACCCAAATTGAAATCACCTAATATTAATGGATATTCATTATCATTAAGCTTTTCGACTATCCTAAGAATATTAAAAAAATGCAATGAATAAGTTTCACAATTTGAATTCGATGGAATGTATGAAACAAAAATGTAAATACTTATTCGCCTGTAGTTATCGCCAGCACCAGAAGATACTGGAACATCAGACAGATCTGATCTTAACACAGATCTGCTCTATAACCCCAGTACTTTGTATTAGATGAATCTCTTGACATGAATAGACAGAGCGAACAGCACCAAAACCCCTCCACCACGTGTAAGGCCTGTAGCTAATTGACATCGATCGCAACGGAAATCTTCATATTTGTTGTCGAAAAACTCCGAAGTAAAAATATCTTCCTGTAACCAGGTCTCAGTCAAGGCTACAACATCATAACAGCAATCAGATACAGCGACAGAAAACTTAGATGATTTAGTGCGTAAGCCACCTACAGTCTGATAATAAACAGTCAATTTATTTGTTTCGTCATTTTGCGACAATTTAGTAACTAAGGCGCTCGCTGGTATAATAGCATTCAAGTCGGAATCTGAGCCAGAGGCCCGATTTCGTTTTTTGAGTTTTTTTGGAAAGGCCTTATTCGCACGCCCAGAGGCCAGAAAATTGGGCTAAAGACAGTTTTAACTAGATGAGGCGGAATTGCTATTTAAAAAGTCACCGTATTTGTAGTGGCATTCTTAATAGCTAGTTTAAAGCAAGCAATCTGAGATGCATCAACATTGCCTTTATTGGCCACATAATTCTTAACAGCTTGGTATTTTGTAGATGACTTGAAGCTAGACACATGAAACCATTTACGATGTATTAGAACACCTAGTTCGTCATTTTCATTGCTTGCATTTCCAGTAATATACCGCAGTCTTTTGTTTCGATTATTTACCAAATCGGTTTGACCTTGTCGTCGAACATTAACCTTTTTCGAATTATTCAATTCTGATGTTTAAACACCCTAACTCAGTGTTCACTTCTACAGCATCAAGAGAATGGATATAAGCAGCTCGAGCATCATTTTCAGCTAAGGAGACACCAGTAGAAATAACAACAGCCGCAGCAGCCACAGAAACATATGAGGAATGTTTAGCCTCACTATCAGCATTAGAAAATCCAGTAACAGCAGCAGGAACAACAACAGTAGGAACAACAACAGCGCTATTATCACTTTCGCAGCTCACTAAAGAGTGAGCATCATTTTATTTTATTTTCTTTGTTTCAAATAACACAGTGTGATAGTCATTTTCCACTTCTTGAATTACCTAGTGTAGGTTTTATGTCTGGTCGAGTACAACACGAAAAAGCAATTAAAAGTTGTCTAACACCATCAAAATTTTGACTTACTGTTAAAATACCAGTTTTGTGTACATTCATGCATTTTTCTACCCATTAATTCAACCAGTTATAAACTGATTCCAGATTTTATACCAGTTTTGGAAAGATAATAAACAGACCTTTTAAATGATATCCAAAATTTTGTGGTATTGATGTATTTACGAGTATTTATCAAGTAAACTCAAATATTCAAATTTCTTATTTCAATTTATTCAATTTTGCAATTTACTGGAAATAAATAAATTCAAAATGTTATATGAAAATTTTAGAAATTAAATAAATTCTTTTGTATAAGGTTCCATAACTATGTCAATTTTAAGTTGATTTTGGATTAGAAACTCTCAACTTGCTTAAAAAAAACATTATTTTCTAATAATAATACGATTGTTATGCGTTTTGAAGAAACTGTGTCGGCAAAAATCGGCAGAGGTTAATAAGTTGGAAAATTATCAAAAACTTAACATATACTTGATAAAAACATGTACAAACAATATCTATATATAGACGATATAGTCGTATATATTGTATTGTGTAAAATATCTGCATTTTACCAAACTAAAACTTTCAAGAAATATTGAATTGGCTTATAACTGATTGAGTAATTGGGTAATAAGTGATTGAAGGAGTGCAAACCTGGTTTTTTTTTTACTGTGAGTGAACGTTTTGAGGGTTGTAGACAACTTGTATGCACCGTTTTGTGTTATACTCGGCCTAAACAATGAAAATTTTAAAAGTGCATATGAAATATAATATTTTATAACAAATACTTATGTTTAAACCATAGAAATGACTTTTTAAAACAGAGTCTATAATTCTTTTAGCTATAAAAAATACTGTATGTTTATGATTACGTACATATGTTATGTTTTTTAATTCTTTAATGAACCTTTGTACCTAAAATTTTTAAGCTTAATAAAGTTATGTTTGAAAGATATTTTAAAGATTTTTCAAAATTTTAGGAGGGAAAAAGGTAATTGGTTCATGTGTTTGTGGGAAATTATACACAAATATACTGGCAACACTGGTAGGCACAGTTAAATGAGCAATATGTTTTTTGTAAACTTTTTTCTGAAAAATAGAACGAATTGATAAGTGAATTGGTGATACTGTTTAAAAACATATATTTTATAAATGCTATTCAACCAAACCTATAAAAGACTATAAAAAAAGTATTTATTTTGTTGCTCAAATTCTCCGAATATGTTAAGAATTTTTTTTAAACATTTTCTAAACTTTTTATTTATATTATTTATCGCTAATAAACGTATCATTTTCCTTCAGACCTCAAACAATATAATTTTTTATTCATATTCATTCTCAGTTTCAAAGCTTTCTAAAATTCCTTGCAATTAGTTTCCTTATAATTTCAGCATTGCCTTTTCCTCTTATTAACACAATTGAACTAAAATTCTATCTACATGGCTGTATGTGTTTTCATTTCACTACAAGTACTTGGTGTACCGAAATATAACTCACAGAGTACCACATGAATTCAAGTTAATTTCATTTTGAGTACTCTACTGATTTCAGTACAAAACACAAATGTTTTCCTTCTATGTTTACTTGTGATCATTCGTAATTGGTAGCTGAGTGTAAAAGAGTATAAACATTTCTTTTCGTAGCAAATGTGTTTAAGTTGCTTCCGAATGCATTCATACAGATGTCTATTAAGAATCATAACTTAACTAGCTAGATTAAAACTACAATTATACAAATCAGAAAAAATTTCAAAATAGACAAAATTAATTATATTTATGAGCAAAACTATTTTGTATTAAACATCAGGAACGAAATGTCTTAAATAACTTAACTGACCAGTAGAAGAAAAAGATAAACAACTGCAAGAAAAATTGAATATGGTGGAAAGATAAGTTTGAAAGATATGCATAGAAAAAGAAAAGAAAACGATAGATAAAACAGATTAAAATTATAGATTGAATTGTATATCCAAATGATAATATATTGCACGTTTAAAACTGGGTCTTAATACTATTTGTTTTAAATAATTTGGTAGTGAATTCCAAAGTCTAATGGTGCTTATGAAAAACAATCTACTACTGTTTAAAAAGTTGTACCTAGAAACGATTAGACTTGAGGATCGATAAGATTTTAAGAATTAGAATTTCATATATATAAATATTCAGGGCTTTGACAGTCAATAAGTTTATGTAGAAATATAATGTTTCGAACGTTGAAGTAGTTCATTAAACCGCAACCTAAAATGCCTCTACTTCTGAGAGAAATATGATAAAATCTATTAACATCATAAACATATCTAGCAGCGTTATTAAACACAACAAGAAGTTTATGTTGTGACTGTGAGGCAAACTCCCTAGCTCAAGCCTGAGTCAGTCCTCGCAATCGGCCAAATTTTTGACTTTAGGGGATTTATAAGAAGCGAGTTGTGGTAGCCCACCTGTTAAGCGAGAGTAAGTCTAAGTTCAATCTATAGCTCAAGTGTTCTAAAAGACAAGCTGGCCTAGAAATATAAATTTAAATTTCATCGGCGTACGCATGTATAAAGGAATGTTTACAAATGGAGAAAACATCATTAATAAAGATAGAAAAAAGAAGGGGGCCTAAAATCGATCCCTGAGGAACTCCCGTTTTTCTTGTTTTAAGGTTTGAAAATGTGTCACCAACTTTTACTCGTTGTTTTTTGCCTTCTAGGTAATGAGAAACTAATTTAACTGCATTACAACTAAAGTAAAAATAATTTTGAAGCTTATTACAAAGAAAAGTGTGACAAATAGAATCAAAAGCTTTAGAAAAATCAATAAGGTAGAAAAGAGTTATAAAGTTTTGATCATACGCTATCCTAATATCATCAACTATCTTTAAAGCTGATGTCAAACAGCTGTGCCCAGCTCTAAAACCAGACTGCAATGGCGATAAAAACGTATTATTAAATAAAAATTCACCGATTTGATCAGTCATAGTTCTTTCTAGAACCTTGCCCAGGGCAGGTAATACACTAATGGGCCTGTAGTCCTTGGGATCTGATGCGTATGCAGTTTTAGCTACTAGGATTACCGTTGCTGCTTTCTACAACTCAGGAAATCGGGAACAGGTAAATGAGTGGTTTATGATATGGGTTAAAGGCCCTAATATAAAAAGGAGGCCAAGTTTAATAAACCTAAGAGGCATTTCATCGATTCTTATTGCGCTAGAACTTAACTGCATTAAACATTTAGCCACACGATCTTCACTAACACATACAAATTCAGATGAGAGAAAGTCAGAGTTATCAGGTATTGTAGGTAGTTCAAAAACGTTAGTAACGTTAGAACTTGAACTTCTACTGGTCAGAAAAAAGTCATTAAACACATTAAGGTCTTTATGTTCATTGCTAAATACTCAAAATTTTTTAATATTTTGCCAAAGCTGTTTAGAATTTAGGTTCAGGTTAAGCTTAGCACTGAAGATTTTTTTCTTCTCCAAATGAACTATTAGAGTGGAAAATTGTAATTTTCCCAGTTTTCATTCGAACGGTTAGTTTTCCACTTTGAACGAAGCTTCTTTTTTTACCTAAAGGCACATATAACACGACTAGTGAATCAGGGACAACAGGAATTATAAACTTCAACTCTACGTAAAGGAACATAAAGGTCGAATACAATATTTTATTTGTTCATGAAAACTCTTATTTTTTTGTGCACAGAGTCATTCAGGTAGCAGTCAATTAATCTCATACTAGACAGGTCATGAAAAAGTGCTTCAAAACTAACAGATTTGTAGTCCCGATATGAAAAACTTGCCTTGTGAGTATTACCAAAGATTACAGTAACACTACAGAATAATAAATCATGGTCCGATAGGAAAGTCATTTGGTCAAATTTTAAAACTAAGGAAACGTCAGAAACTAAACATATACCAAGTTGACTAGGCCCACAATTATAGCCATATCTTGTTGGAATATTGAATTTCACAGTTTTTAAACCACACGTCGTTGAGTGAAAAAAAAGTTCTCAGTGGCAAAATCAGTACACAGCAAATTAACATTAAAGTCGCCACAAATAATCAAAAAATCATAACTAAGTACCTTACTTGAGAGATCAGTAAAAAAGATTCAACATTCTTACAACGATGGGGGCTATAAACATACGACACTAGGATACTAGTTGTTTTATCAAAGACTGTTAACAAACCTAACATTTAAATAAGACTCACAATATATAGCCACACCTCCACCTAGTTTTCCACACCTATCACTGCGAAAAAGTTTAAAGTCATTAAAAGTATGAAATAAATCAGGTATATCATGTTTAAACCATGTCCCAGATATACAAATAATGTCAGCAGGGGAGTTTTCAAAAATATATCTTGCGTTATCAAATTAAATCCATTCAAACTTCTGGCATTAAAATGAAACACGTTCAAACCCTTATATTGTTTACATAAAACATGAACTAAGGCTTTGTAATTATCAATCGCACCATTAGAAGATTTATCAGAAAAAAATCACAATAAAGCAACAAAGAATCAGTTTTAAGCATATAGTACATCAAAATAAAAAAATAAAGTACTAAGATAATATAGGTGAATGACTGTAGCAACAGATATACGATAAAAGAAAGTAAATACATAAAACTTACAGATAATATATTTTAATATAGGCACAATAATATTAATTTTAGCTTCACAAACATTCTCCGATATATAAGCAACAAAACAACTTTAATACTTTAGTTATAGATTCCAGCGACGCAGTCAACGCTCCTAATGTCGTAAACCAATTTGGCCTCACCATCACTCGATGCTCTTACATATACATGGCCACGCAGTGAGCCTCTCGCTTCAGTTTGCTAGCATACAGCATAACCGCCCGGTTTGTTTTGGTTAGAATTTCGTAAGATAACATTTTTCTCCTCCTCCATACCCAATATCATTGAGTGTGAGCCGTCACTCTTTGGCTTTGCAAAATAAAGCAGCAGCTTTGAGCAAACAATAGCGATTATAAGCAGACGGAAGCTTAACTATGATCGCCGAATCTTTTTTGTTATTTTTAGCTCTCATTCTGAATATGTTGTTCAGAGTTGGAGTATAATAATTGATGGAGTAGCAAATTGTTTCAAACAGACTAGCAAGGTTCACATTTGCAGCAAAGGAAATTCCGTTAATAATGACGTCTGTTGAAGCAGCATCATGCTCAAATTTTTCAAGTTGAGATCTGACTCACATTTACCTCGTCACTTAGCACAGACAAAAGGCGGGTTGTGGATGAGGTTTCAATTTTTGTTTTTATTTCATTTACTTCCTCTTTTAACACGCCGAGTTCAGCATAAGCTACTTCCTTCACAGAAACTCTCTCAATTACATTCCGCAAGGTGGATTTAATATTAGCAAGCTCAGCAGAGACTTCCCCAATCCTCTCCCTTCAGACTCCGTTATAGCTCCAGTTAGCTGTTCAACAATACTCTGCCTTATAGAATTTAGCTTAGTAATAAGAGTTGGCTCCAAGAGCGAAGGTGTAGTTGGAATCGCCGAATCATCCGGACGCGAGTTGATGGCGCCAAGGGGTGTAACCGGGACAGCAAGTCATTGTTGCAGCACTTCGGGTGTTTTTAGCAAAATTCGGCATGATAACAAATTTAAAATCACGATATTATGACTAGTTATGCTGCTGCAGATTATTTTATTTAGTGATAATAAGAAAAATTGGTGTTTTTTATTTCAAAATATAGACTTTAGCGCATTGATATTGCAAACAATGAAAAAATACGTCTATTCACTGCAGATTGACATTATCGAAAAAACCATTTCGATAATATTGGTAAAATTGCTGATGGTCTTAATTATAAGCAACAAACTATTGTCCAATTATTTCAAAAAGTTGCAAATTTTTACAACTAAGAAACAAGGATCCTGCCTACAAATCGACCAAGAAAGAGGAAGTCTTCAGCTATCTCATTATAATGCGCTCACTTTATTTGTATCTTGAATATTTTTTATTGTTTGACTTGTTATCTTGGTTTCTTCAGCAAACTGGTTCCTTTTATTCTAGCTAACAACTTTTCTGAACAAATAAATTTGACAAAAGCGCATCCAGTGAGTATTATTAATTTATTTTGCTCTCGTTGATCACATGCCAACAAAAATTAGCCCAACATTCTCAGCTAGCAAAGAATAAATTGTTTTTCAACTGTACCAAACGAAAAATGTAAGACCCACTGCATGCGATTTTTTCATACTTACTTGCTTGTCAAAATTGCTGGCCACAATAATAGGAACAACTTTGCTGGAAAAATAAAAATCCTAATTGCTTAAAAGTTATTGATGCGAAGAAGTAAATCTGTAAGTTTTAAAGTGGCAAAACAAATGTCACTACAAAATTTTTCATACCAAAATGAAGTGAAAATCGTTGAAATTATCAAATACTGAGAAAAAAGGTACCAAAGAGCACACAGTGTTATTTTTAAAAGAAATTAAGCATGAAGCGTTACAAGGCCATGCATTGAAATTTCGAAGTGGATTGCTTAACGCAATACTCCATAAGTTCGTAGGAAAAGAAATAGATGGCGGACATGAGTTTTAAGAAGGTATCAACCTTCAAACGATACGTTCCAAAATTTCACGATAATCTTCGATTAGTTCACAAGATATATTGCATTTAGTCATGTTATTATCTTAAAATATCCCTGCAGTCCCAGCAGCGGATCTGGAAAAAAATCTTTGGGGGGGCGGGGGTAAATATGATGAACATACTTTTTAAATTTTTGGAAATTCTGACTTTTTACAAATCGTCCTATTAATATTCGTTTAAAACAAGTCGTCTCTAAGAATTTTTCTAGAACTCTATCGCAGGAGACAAATTGTATATAGATAAATTGTAGCTAAGCCAATTGTAATTAGATGAAGTGTTTTAGATAAGTTTTATCAGACGCACATTTCCATATGTATTTTTTTTTCCTTTTCTTTGAAATAACTACATTCCAAAAAGTAAATAAAAACTAAAAATAACTTATTCTTTGGAATTAAGGTTGAAATATTCAGTTTTTTCAAATTTATTCAGTTTCAAAAAAACATTGCACTATTACATTTCTAATGAATGCAGGCGAATCTTTATGAAAATTATTTTTTTATATATATAAAATCTAAAAGAATTATAGAGATTCGAAATTAGTCCTCTGACGTTAAAGCGCTGACATTAACTAATACTTGAACTTATCTTACAGCAATACGATTCATATTAATTGACAAATCTAACTTCTCTTGTAATTCCTGTTCTGCATTTTCTTTTCTTTTTTATCAAGCAGTGATTTAAGAGCTTTAGTGGAACTTTTTGCTGCATCCTTATAGAGGTTTGTTTTTTTGCAAGATCCTACTCAAAACTTGAGATGCTCCAAACAAATCTGAAGTACGCTTATGGGCACAATACAGTTCATTATAATCAGACTATTTAAAAGCAATACCTATGTCATGATGATTTCTTAAATAAACTTACTGCATGAACTACACTTTGCAGGTAATGTTTTAACATACTATCTTCGAAAACAGAAAGATTTCAAACAGTGCACAATTTTGAAACTATTTTTGAGATTTTCGTCAATGAAATGTATGACCAAAACAGCATATTTTGTCAAAATGAAGAAAAATCGTGCATGATTCATCCAAGATTTTTTTGAGACTTTGACTACAGCGATATTAAAGTTAAGTTACAAAACGCATCGTTAGAAGGTTGGTTTTTCCGAAAAATCATATGGAAAAATCATATCAATAGTAGCGCTTTATAGTGACGTTTATAGTGACGATCCTTCTAAATAAAAAATTAAAAAATACTGGAGTTACGCTATCACCAACGCTCTTTTAAAAATATACTGAGTCACTTCTAAGGCATAGGAAAAATTTTCGTCTTCATCAATCTTTTTTACACAGGCTCCTCTTTTAATGAAAAATCTTTGGTTGCTGCCACTTCTGAAGCCGTGTTTACACCACGGCTAAAAACTTTCTGAATTTTGGATTGATTTGGAGTGTAGCATCCTAGGGTTTAAATTTCAGTTTCATTTTCTTACGTAATTGTGTAAGGGGTTAATATCTTATTCAGTTTGACGGTCAGCATGCGTGGCCATTATGAAAACATTTGTTTCAAGCTATATTTTAAAAAATTGCTTGCAATAGATTTCACTAAAGTTAGAGTAAATGATTTAAAAAATATATGTGAATATAAAAAGTGTGCTTAAAATACAATGATTTCTTCAATTTTTGAGAACATTGGGTTTCTAGTCTATGCTAAATTTTTTTCAAGTAGCTTTTAGCTTACCGCTAGCACCTAAGGGTCTTTTTTTATGAAACGTTAGATCATACCATTAAATAGAACATATTTTTTTAAATTAGTTCACTTAAATGCAAGTAATGCCTATTAGACCTCGTTTAATAACAAACTTCAAATTCACTCATTTAACACGAAAGCTTGATAAAAAAAACAACAATTGGAAAATGGTTTACACCAACAACATTACTAAGCCTTGAATGCAACAACCTGGAGTAAAAATTAATATCTACAAATTTCCCTTGGGTGCAATTCTTGAAAGAAGCATTAATAACAACACAAACGAACACAACAAAAGCAATCATGAGTATGTATTGTGATTAGCAAGCTTTTGTTCTTGTTGTTTCTATTGTTGTAGAACAATATAAAAATTTGAGTTCTTTTGTTACATTTTGCATTTAGTGCTTGATCCTTATAACAATGATAGTTGCAACTACCATCAAAATACAGTACGACCTCGCTCAACGCAACCAATTAAATTCAAGCCAATTGCGAAATCTGAGGTTATTGCAAAAACAGAGGAAAAATTTTATATTGGCCAATAGACCTATTTCCAAAAAAATATGCATTTTCTACACATTCAAATTAAAGTGAATCGAAAAATTTTTGATCAGAAACATAATTTCATTTTATTCAATTTATTTTTTTAAAAATTCGGAAATTTTGGTCTGCACTTTGTTGCAATTTATACTTTGCGTACAATTTGGGTGTTGAGATTATCGAGGAGTTGCGTGTAGCGAGGGTTGCGTTGAGCGAGGTCGTACTGTAATTATATATGCAACATGACATATTTTGCAATTCGAGCATGTTGCGAGTTAAAGTAAAATGAGTGTATGCATCAGAAAACTGCAAGCGTTAGCACTTTTGTGGCTAGAGTAAGCTCATAAAAAAAGCTATGCAAAAATAGACAGTGTTGTCAAGTCAGTGCTTTTAGCACTCGATCTAGTTATTTACTAAAGTTAAAACACTCGTTTATTTTTTAAGAAAAAGCATTAGGAGAAAAGCATCAAGTGTAGTGCGTTTATATTTTCAATTAATTGTTCAAAATTGTTAGTGTTTTTAATTATTGGCCCAAAAATAATTTGCTTGTATGCTTGTATTAAGATATAATATAACAATTTGTTAAACGTTCTCTTTATTCTGCTTTCTTTAATTTTTATTTTTTTATTTGACCTTTTATTTTTTTATAGTAAATGAGGTAAATGAAAGCAAGTAATTAGAATGATTTTAAAAGTGATTAAAATTCGGTAAAAATCTCAAAAAGATATGTAGATCATATTGAATTATCAGTTCTTATTCAATTTAGCACACAGATAAACGAACGAACTTGGCTGAAGGTGCGTAACATGCATTCATTACCCGACATTTCTTGCGAAAAAAAGAAAAAAATAAAAGTCAAATAGGATTGCATGTATTTATTCTGAATATAATTTTTTAGGGGACTTAGAAGATAAAGTCGAATATGAGTCGCGAACTTTTGACAAAGTGCCTAAAAGAAAAAAATTGGACGAGAATGCCTAAAAATTTTCAAATATACAAAACAACTGTATTTTTATAAGTCGGAAGAAACACACTTTCTTGTCGCCACAATATGTTTTGCATCTCGTTCTTAAATTTGTTTCCGGTTCTGAATTAATTTTGTGTATTGAAAATAGTTTTAAATATATGGATAACTTCGCCAAAAAATTTTTTTTCATTTGCAAAATGGACAAATGTAAACACAAAACTTTAAGCAAGAATTATGGTTTCTTTGCACTGTTTGTCCTCAAAGTAAGTTAAAATATTTTGTGACCACACGGTAAGACGTCATAAAATTGTTTTGTATGCATTTTATGTGTTTTTGAGCGGTTACAGGAATGACACAAAATGTCAGAAATGACGGTTACAAGAATGACAAAATCAGTTTTATTTCGAAATCGCCGATATCAGATAAAACTAAAACACTTTCCCGCACGTTGTTATCATAAATTTGATAACTATTTTAATGTTTTATACTCAATTTCGTTTTAGTTTATCACTAATGAATACACAGTTGGTTACGGAAATAAATATGTATTTGTTTTAAGTATTAATAACACTGCTCAAAAGCTGAAAAATACCAAGAACGGCATATATGTGGGTATGTAAATTTGAACCTCCTAAACACAAATATCGCTATAATTTTATTTTTCCTTTGTGAGGTTTTTTAAAAAACACGACCTTTGTGGTTTTCATCACACGACTTCATTTGTAGCCACATGACTTAATTTGTTCGATTCAAAGAAAAAACTGATTACCTTTCCATCCATATATTGTTTGTTTCGATCGAGCTGAAAATGGTCAAGTTATAGCTCATCCAAGTTTAAATTTATCATAAAAATGTAAAAGTACAAGTAGTTAAAATATTTCGAATAAACATTCAAATCAAAGCGTGAGCGGTAATATTTAAAAATTACTTGATTCACAAAATAATTTTTAAAAAATGTATTTATTATCTTATTTCGGTAGCTTTAGACTTAAAACGTTTGTAATTAAATAAACTATATAAAAGAAGTTCCTAGTTATTATTATATCTTAAGAAAAAAAGTAAATTAAAAATGAACATTTTTTAGAAAATCGTAAAAATTTCAAGAAATTTTATCTTTGATGAGCAATAACTTGACCATTTCCTGCTAGATCAAAACATCTAAAATACGCATGAAAAGGTTTTTGGATTTACCTAACTAGAAATATATCTTTTCGTTCTACCAAACACATTAAATTAGCTACAATTAAATTTTAATGAAGTGTTCAGTATATCAGAACTAACATGCCCACATATATTCGGTTTTTGGAATTTCTTCAAAATTTTAATTTGTAAACTCGTGTAATATGACAAATTAGATTAAACTACACGTGAGCTTCGTACTCAAAACCACTGGTGGATTTTTGAAACTTGAATATAAATAGTGTAAAAAGCCACACTGAAAGGGAACTTAAACGATACGTGTCTCTTTATTTTGCTTACTGAAAGGCGTGAAAATTTTAGAAAAAATTGAGGATATCTTCCTCTCCCGCAAGGACAAAGTTGTTTTTTTTTTAAAAAACAGTAAAAAATCACGATCTCAAAATGCTTTAATTTTTGTAAGAAAGACTGAACATGTCTCAAAGTAAAAGTAAATGTAGAGTTAAACTGAAAATATGTTGGCAAGTATTTTGATGATGTCACTCTTGGTTTTTACCAACAGTGTCCTGTGTGAAGGATATTCGAATCTAAAGGTACACTCGAGGAGCACAGAAAGTTTCATTGTTTTCAGCATATTTTTCGCATACGCATTTTCCCTGTTTTGGATAAATGTATACTTGAATTCAATTTTTGAATTTTTTCATTGAAATTAATATAAGGTTTTATATTTTGGGCTCCAGAAGTGGTACCGAAGATAATTTTCTTAATTTAGATTCTTCAAATATATCTAAAATTCTAGTAAAAACAGAATAAATAAAAATATTAA
Source organism: Dichetophora obliterata (assembly GCA_963920525.1). Lineage (NCBI taxonomy): Eukaryota > Metazoa > Arthropoda > Insecta > Diptera > Sciomyzidae > Dichetophora > Dichetophora obliterata. The sequence continues at coordinate 117,580,720 of OY986437.1, forward strand.
AAAAAAAAAATTTATGACGTTTGTATCCTGCACACACGTTTGTGTGTGTTTGTCATTGCGATGATTGTCTAACGCAACATGTGTGGCTTTAAGCTGTTGTGAGCTTTTCATAAATATTTTATTTTTTTTCGTTTCTCTGTATTTGTGAGTGTCTGTGTTTGTTATGGTTTGCATTTCATTGTTCACAGTGTTTACAATTTGTACATAAAAACATGGAATAGCGTAATTTTGACCATACAATATTTGTTTGAACGTTGACCTCATCAACTAATTATCTACAATCAAGGTACTTCGACAACTGTTTGTTAATTGTTAACGTATCAGTGAACATTAGTAATTAAGGGTCCAGTCTGGTTAGTTTGGCCGAAAAAATGGAAAATGTGTTTTTTGCAGTTTTGGATAGCTATAACTTGTGTAGAATACTTAAAGGGCAAATCGAAATTCGTAATGGTTCAAAAGTTAGGAGCATCCAAGCCGATAAAGTCAAAGCAGGTTCCACACTTTATTTGAAACTTGAAACGCGTTTTCTGTAAAACTACGTTACTTGAACTGGCGACTCTCAATCTTAAACGAATCTAAATGTTTTTTTTTTTAAATACGCGTAGTTAAATTGTCCATGGAATGAAGTATAATCTCACCGATACATTGCATGTTGAATTTTTTTATCAACAAAAAGTAACAAAAATTTTCAGTAAAAATGACAAACATTTTTTCAAAAGTCGCTATAATCATTAAAAGTGGTCTATTCTTCCATTATAACACTAATACGAAACATAAAAATCTTTTGATTTTTTGTTTTAGATGATTTTTGCGACCTGTAGCTGTTAATTTTGAGTCCTATATTTGTTAATTATGAATAAAAAAATACCTCTTTTTCGGCCTGTCTAACCAGATTGAGCCCTTAAGACAAACTAAATGTTTACATAGCTGATATTAACTTCAATGAAATTTGTTTAACAAATATTTTACATGTTTCCATGTTAGCATTTCCTTTACTTTTCACATTAATATGTTTTCCTTGTTTAATGCTCCCAAATTCTTCCGTCAGGAAAATCAATAATTTGAGGAAAAAATCGCTGCGATAAGAAATGTTTTCTTTGCATCAGCCACTTAACTCTAATCAATACCATATTACTATAATACAATTAATTGTATTGACAAGAAAAAAGAAAACTAGTAAGGAATTATCTTTGAAGTCTTCAAGTTTTCAAATAAATTTTAAAAATATCAATCTCATAGTTTGCTATATAAATATGTTAAAGTATATCTGTAAAATATTTTGTCAATGCATTGCTTTTTGTATTGCAAAGTTTTGCTATTTTTGGGAAGTTTCATTGTAAGAGAGGTCTAACTCTTTTATTAAATTTTTATTAAATTCTTCCAAATTTCAAAACTTCGAGTGCATTTAAAACAATCTGAGCTTATGTGCGAGTTTTCAAGTTATTAGATTAATTTTTGTGGAATTTTTGAGATTTATCGTTTTTATGGCGTCTCCTTTTATGGGAGGTAGGCATGGTTTTCATTCGATTTGCAAAATTTTATTGTTAGTATTCATATTAAAAAAGTTATTGTGCAAAATTTGAAATCATGACTAGTGTGCGTCCGAAATTGGAATTTCGGCCGAAACCAAATATCCGGCCATATTATAGTACTAGTATCGCCTGTGGCCCAAATTCGACCAACCTTCTGAAATTTCAACTGTTTTTTTCTAGTTCAGAGGCATGACCTTGCTTTAAGAAAATGTGCTGTACTAAGAAAATCTGAAGTTTCAAATTATCTCAATAATTTTGATATAATAATAGTCGAAATTTTTTTAAAAATGTCTATAAAAACATTATCTATAAAAACTTTCGTACACCGTTATTTTTCACTACCAGAGCTTTTCATATAAAAATACGTTGTACTGAGAAAAGTTATAGTTTTCAAGATATCGCCATGACTTTGATGTCAAAAAAAGGGAATTTTTTAGAATTTACTATTTATAAGAAATTTTACCATCACAATATATATTCACACATGTTTCATACAAAAATGCTTATTGTAGGGTACTCGTAAGAGATAGTGAAAAATATTTTTTGTACATTGTATTAGTGTCGAAAATTTCCTCTTACACCATGTTCCCCCATTTTTTTATAGTTTAGGTTTTACTTCGGAAATATTCTTTAAACGCTAATATTTAAGGTCAAAGGTCACAAAAATATTTAGTGAATTTCCATCTCCCTACTCTAATTTCGTTAAAATCAAAATCGGTTCAGGAACACGGAAGAACTGCTTCTCCCACGTATATTTCTATATCCCTTTCAGACCTGACGCTAAGCTACAGAGAATTTTTTTATGATTTCTTGGAGTTAATGGTCTTTATAAAACAAAACATATTCAATGCCTTAATTTTGATATGTCCATATCCTTCAAGGATTTTCAAGAAACGAAAGTTTGTGCTGAAAAATTTTTTTTTTGCATCAAATGTTGTCAAACCATTTGAGATTTTAAAATATATTCTTTTTTTAGTTAAAATGTGTCAACTTCACTAAAATTGCGCTATTAGTATTTTAGTATATGAAAAAAATACATAACTTCTACGACTCATTTAAAAAAAAATTAAATTTGACGCAAGAATTTCATGAAAATCTAAGAAACGACAAAATTAATAGCTAAACAATATGAAAGGCAAACATAAACAATAACCTGCGCAATCAATAGCAGTAAAGATATTTAGACTAAAAGTTCGCATCCGCACAATCGATGCATCACGGTCTGAAAGGGATATATACCGAAATGGCTTAAAACATAGATGAATCTATGAAGTGGTTTGAAATATTTGAAAATTTTTTTTACAGAAATCTTTTGTTAAACTGTAGATCTTTGTAAAAAACATTTTGAAAATTTAATTTTCATCAAAAAAATCATTTAGGGTAGCTAAAATGAGGCAAAGAGTGTGAAAAAAGACAATTTAATAAGAAAAAAAAAATGACAACAAAAAACATTTGGCCAATTTTTTAAGCAAAAACTGAATATTTTAGAGGTTTATTTAAAACAAGATAAATTATTGAATTCGTGAGATAACGGTACATTTGATCTTATTTCTTCAAAGTCATTTAGCTGGTCTTGCAGACAAAGAAAATTTGATGAAAAACGATTAAAAAATGGCTGAGATATGTGCTTTCAAAATCACAACTTCAAATTTCAATCGTTTTTTTTCTCATTCTGAGGCGATGACCTTGCTTCAAGGAAATACGTTGTAGTGAGAGTTTCTACATTATTTGAGATATATGGATAATTTTGATGTCATCAAAACGGGAATTTTTTTAATATACTATCCGTGAAATACATTACCAAAAAAGCTTTCGTATACCGTTATATTTCTGTACTATCGACTTTTCATACAAGAATACATTGTACTGAAAACATCTATAGTTTTCGAAATATCACAATTATTTTTATGTCACAATAACGGACACTTTTTAAAATTTGCTATTGTAAGAAATTTCACCATCACTTCACATCACTTCACATCAATATATATTCACACTTGTAACATAAAAAAATTCTTATTTTAGGGTATACGCAAGAGATGGCAAAAAATGTCTGAAATATTTTTTGCACATCTTATCGATGTCTAAAACATTGTTTTACATCATGTTTTTCTATCTCTTACAGTTTAGCTTTTATTTAAGAAATGCTCTTTTACGTTCATATTTTAGGTCAAAGGTCACCAATTTAAAGTGCAATCATACTGTGCAGCCAGATCTTTCATTTGATACCTCATTTAATATTTCGTTAATACCCCACGTTAATATTTCGGGTCAGAGGTCATAATCTTAAAATATAAAATGATTCTGCAGATTTAGGGCACAGTACCTTTCGAATGATATAAGTTTCATTGCCCTTATTCTAAAATTAATATGGAAAAAGTGTACGACAACATTTGATGTCACCCTATTAATTTTTTGGAATTTTAATGCTTTGGAAATTTTTTGGAACATATCAAAAATAAGGACAACTCTAATTTTTTATTTTTTGTTTGCAGATTATATTCATTTTGACTTCCTAAATCCAAATCTCAAAACTTCAGGGCACTCACATTTGGTGTAGGAGTTCAAAGCCTTTAAAATTGGACAAAATTACCAAGAAATGTAGCTAATGTTTCAGTTTTCCAACAAAATTAAGCTCTATGTGTATCAATTTACGCAAAACCGCACGATTTTAAGTATAACAGGAGTTATATCAAAAGTTTAAGCATAGATTTTTATGTTTAATACCTCGTTGAATAGATACTCGCAATACCTCTGTTTTGATAGCCATAAAGCTTATTTTTGTTGGAAAACGTGTAAAAACTGCAAGATTTTTAGGCCATTTTTCCAACTTTGGAGGCCAATAATTTCTAAACCAATCGCGAGCGGCCTAACATTTTTTCAGATTTGGTTTAAGGAAGCCAAAATCCAAATAATCCGCAAAAAAATATTAAAAAAGAGAGATGTCGCTGTTCTTGAATTATTCCAACACTTTTCTTATACTCAATCTATACTCACCAAACGAAAGCACTGGTGATAGCTGCATTTTCATAGCAACAGTTTATATGCGGTAAATTTTCTGATAAATTGTGTTTTTTAACTCACATAATCACAAACTCACAAAACGATTTGACTAGTCTTCAAGGTTGGTGTAGTAGAAATAATCTTTATTTAAATAAAAATAAATGCAATTTGATTTCATTTACCATGAAGTCAAATCCAGTTATTTTTAATTATAACTTAGATAGCTATTGTTTAAACCGTCAATATGAAATAAAAGATTTAGGAGTTATATTTGATGTTAAATTAAAATTCAACGCTCATATAGATTTCATTACAGCAAAAGCTTATTCAATGTTAGGTTTTATAAAAAGAAACACAACGGACTTTAGTGATCATTCATCTTCAAGAATTCAAAAACTTTTTACGAAATACACATTTTCAAAAATGCAATGGTCAGATATTATACCCTCTTACGTAGCCAGGCGCAAGCTACTTGGTTTACAATCATTAGAGGATAGAAGATCATTTTTCTCTATAATGTTTGTGTATAAATTACTAAGTGGAAAATTAGTCTGTCCCGAACTATCTGACCTTTTTCAAAGTTATGTTGCTCCTAGGGATTTGAGAGTAAACCGTCGGTTTTGTGAGACAACGCACGCGACAAATTATGCATATAATGAGCCAGTCGCAAGATGCTTACGGTTATGTAATACGATCTCTCCAATTCTTAATTTTAATGTTGATGAAAACCGTTTTAGACTAAATTTATTTATACTCTTTAATTAATGGCATAATTTATTAAGTTATCTTTATAATAGTCTGTAAGATACATAATCAGTAGACTTAAATAAATAAATAAATAAATAAATAAATAAATTATTTTTTGGTCTGTCTTTTGTTTTTAGTGCGCTAAATTTGCTAGTAAATATAAGTTTCCGTCAGTTAGAATTTTTTTACTTTTCGCAAACAAAATCAGCTGATTCGAAGTTTGTTAAGTAGATGCACGTCTGCATAATCAACACGAAACTATCTACGTACAATCTGCCATTTGCTACGGCCACCTTGCGTTGCGTTACGCGAACAAAATTAGACCGTTACTTGTCCGGGAGCTTAAAACTAAATCTTGTATATATTTGAAATGACAATTAATTAAAAAAACTTATTTATCGCTTCGTTTTATCGAGCTTGCTTTGCAAAGCCAAGTACAATGCATTGTGCGAAGACTTTTGTCACGTTAAGTTTTTTATTTTATTGCGAATTTTTTGCTGATAGATGAATCAGAGATTTTGTTTCATTTTTGCTACTTAATAATCATCTCTAGCTAAAGAGCAGAAGTGAATTATTCGATGCTGCACATACATTTTTGTAGGTCACTGTATATGTTTAAAACATTATGATTTGCTATCGATGTTTTAATTAGAATATTACTATACTGCGTCCGCAGTGGGAAAGGGGGTGCTCGCCCCCCTAGGCGGTGAAAATTTTTTATATATATTCATATTAAATCAAAAAAGCCGTAATTTTAAATTTAAAAATTTTAAAAGAGAAGTAAAAAGCTTTCTAAATTGTAAGTCGCGCTTAGAGAACTTTGTGAGTAAAAACGTCGTTTTAAGTTGTAGAAGTGTACAATTTTGCGTAACATGTATTTTGATAAGGTGTATTATAATCAGTCAAAAAGTCAATTTTGAAGTTTTTTCAAAAATATGTTTATTATGTATTTAATATATTTTGAAGAGAATACAAAAATACATTTTTTAGATTAATTTATAAGTAAAGCTGAGCTAAACCATTCATTTTTAAATAGCATGTTGTACCCTTTGCTGTAAGGCGTGTTTATATTACGCATTTTTGTCGCGATTGCTCTCACTTTTTTTTCGAAAACGCTGCTGAAAAATACTTTATTTTGTATGTTTTTTAATACGCATATTTATTTAATATTCAGTATTTCTCAGCCGCGTTTTCGAAAAAAAAAAATTGAGAGCGATGTCGCATTCGCGACAAAAAAGCGTAACATGAACACGGCCTAATAAGTTAAGTAAGTAATAAGTAAGTGTTTGACAAAAACTTTTCAACACGTATTCTTAAATTAAAATTTTTTTTTTCGAATTTTATTCGTAATTTTCAGACACGAATAGAATTCGTAGAATGGACGTAGTTTTGTACACATGTCGAATTTTTTATTCGTATTCGTACGAACACAAATGTATATTGAACTTTGAATTTACGAATGATCCTAATACCTAGTTACGAGAAAAAAACTTTGTGTTCAGCTGGGGTTTGAATCACGGTTCTTTAGCTTATGAGCCACGTACTCTTCCAGTAGGCTACGGCCACCTGCAATCACATATTTTCTTTTATTCGGTAATTGTTCGACAAACCAGTCTGAACGATTTCAGTTGTAAATTTTTTAAAACTCAACTAAAACTTCGTACATTTTACGAATAATGCGTACGGTCAACCTACGAATAAATTTTGTTAGTAAATACTACGAATGTAATGAAAAAAATTACGAAGTTATTGCTACGAGAAATTGACGAATACTACGAAAATTAATGTTTTCCTAAAAGTCGGCTGGTTCTTCTATCTTAAATATGATTTAATTTGGATTTTTTTTTTAATTTATCGTAAACTTAAAAAAATGACAAACAATTCTGCAGCGAGAGCAAAGCTTCTAGTTCAAAAGCGTAAGAAAAAATTAGGAAATTTAATTAAATAGTCCAATTTTGGATCAAGGACTAATTTTTGAAAAAATCTTATATCATATTGGGGGTTGGAATTAGTTTTAAAGGTTTTCTAAGAGATGGCGTAACTATCAATAGATCGCATCGGGCACACCTGTGACTATATTCATTTCAAAGCACATTGTCTAAGCTTCATTTTTCAGTATGTGTCATTCCACTGAAGTGTAAACAACATATATTTTTTTCTCTGTGAACATGTCGACTTTCGTTCCAACAAAACGCAATTTGCGGGAAGGTTTACTTTTGTGCTTCCATTTGAAGAAAAAAGCGGTTGAAGCACAACGCACGCTTACTGAGGCTTACGGGGACTATGCTCCATCGATTTCTACTTGTGAGTACTGGTTCCGTCGGTTTAAAAGTGGTGATTTTGATACGGAAGACAAAGAGCGTCCGGGCCAGCAGAAAAAGTTTGAAGATGAGGAATTGGAGGCTTTGCTCGATGAAGACCCGTGTCGAACCCTTCAAGAATTGTCAGAATCATTGGGAGTCGACTTATCAACGGTCGGCAAACGCTTGAAGGCCATGGAAATGATTCAAAAGCAAGGAAATTGGGTGCCGTACCAGTTGAAGCCGAGAGACGTTGAACGGCGATTTTGCATGTGCGAACAACTGCTTCAACGGCATAAAAGGAAGAGTTTTTTGCATCGTATTGTCACTGGCGATGAAAAGTGGATCCATTACGATAATCCTAAGCGAAAAAAATCTTGGGGACCACCCGGCCATGCATCAACATCGAGGGCCAAGCCGAATATTCATGGCGCCAAGCTTATGCTGTGTATTTGGTGGGATCAGAAGGGTGTCGTGTACTATGAGCTGCTAAAACCTAACGAAACCATCACTGGGGAACGCTACCAACAACAATTGATGCAATTGAGCCGAGCATTAAAGGTTAAACGGCCGGAATATGCCAAAAGACACGGCAAAGTGGTTTTTCAACATGACAACGCACGGCCACATGTTGCAAGAACCGTCAAGGAAACGTTGGAGGCGCTGAATTGGGATGTGCTACCCTACCCGCCTTATAGCCCAGACATAGCCCCTTCCGACTACCAAATATTCAGATCGATGACGCATGGCTTGGCTGAGCAGCGCTTCACTTCTTACGAGGATACCAAAAAATGGGTCGATTCGTAGATTGTCTCAAAAGACGAATCGTTCTTCCGGCGCGGAATCCATATGCTGCCAGAAAGATGGGAAAATGTTGTAGCTAACGATGGACAATACTTTGAATAATATACATTGTACCGTTGTTTCCAAATAAATGCTCAAAAACCGAAAAAAAACCTTTAAAATTAATTCCAACCCCCAATAGTAAGCAAACGAGTTTCTATTAGAATTCATTTAAGTCAAAATTTTTTTATGTAATAAACGTAAATAACAAACTAGATCAGAAACAACCATTTTTTACTTTTTAAAATTCACGATATTTAGCGGCCCACCCAGTTCGCGTCACGTGCTTATATTAAACCAGGATTCATAATGAAGCCTTGCAGGGAGGTTCTGGAATATGTTAAGAAAATGTATGAAACCCAAAACAAATCTAATATACATGTATCTCTTTATTGATTTATTCATACGTTTTGAATTAAAAAAAAAATTTTTTTTAAATTTTGAATCACAAAAAATACATTTTTTAAATCATTCAAATAATTGTATCATTCAACTCGATTGTAGGACCTTGCAAGCTGCTGGAACTGATTCATGTTAGTAAAAGAAATAAGTAGATTGGTGTCAATGCGGATTGGTGTCAATCCGGTGAAAAATTTCTCCCTTAGCATGATGGGAACATTTCGCGAATGGCGACAACTCAAATTTTTAATTTTTCGAATGGTATGGATTTTGACCTCCTTAATCTAAATCTGAAAAAAATCAGTTCGCTCGAAATTGGTTTAGTAGTTAAATGCTTCCAAAGTAAAGAAATGGCCTACAAATTTTGATTGTTTTTTTCAGTTTTACAACCACAAAGATATGTTTTAATATTATTAAATTTTTGTATTCTTATTTTAAAAGTTAAAATCTTGGGGCTCGATAGTAATTAAGGGGTCGTCCATAAACTACGTTACCAATTTAAGGGGGGGAGGGGTTTTGAAATGCACTACGATAAGTAACGGTAGGGGGGGAGGTGCTTAGATATTGTAACGTTACCAAAAATTAAAAAAATCGACGAAAAACTTCTAATTAATAACACAATCATTTTAAAAATTTTTAACCTTACATGTTTATGTTTGATGGTCTAAATTGATGGTTAACTTTTGTTTCAACGATTTCTTCCACCGCCTTTTCCCTCAACACAGGAACCTTTTGGTATTCCTTCACCATCTCAGCACACGTCTGAAAAATTTGGGTCTTTGCTTTTGCGACAGGCTTTGACGTTAAGGCCTGAATGTTCTTGATCAAAGGAGATACCGTATGACATGTACTGTCCTTCTCAGAAAGAAGAAATCGGTTCAAGGTCGTGTCCTACCTGCGGCTTGTATTTCGTTTTTAAAACTTCTATGAATTGTCATAAGTTTGTATTATATCGTTTACAATAAATCGGAATAAAAAATACTATTTAAATAAATCAATTTTCAGAAAGCATTTACACAAAAACACAGAACTTGGTGCAGCTCGGGTGCAGCCTTTAAGGGTACTCTGTCAAAGACCAGGTGAATTTCTTTAAAATTCTATTTTGAAGAATCCTCAACAAAGCTACCAGCTTTTTCTATCCCAGTGATTGAGACCATCGAATCTTGGATCGCAGATGGTATAGCTTTTACAGATGATATTAATTATTGATTTTTATCCAATTGTTCCTTTAATGTATCTAGTCATACTAGTCACTAATACTAGTGAAAATTGTCAGAGCTAGTCAAAATATATAATCATTCGAATGAATTACTTTCAGATGTCACGTTACTTTATGGGGGGGAAGGGGTTTTGAAAAGCACTACTAGCGCAGGGGGAGGGGGTAAAAAAACCGGAAAATCAGTAATGTAGTTTATGGATGACCCCTAATGCGATTTCATTTAAGGATATAGGCCTCACAATATTTAATGTATTAAACTGTTAAGAATATTTGCTTTTGCAAAAAAATTACTGATATGCATTACATGAAAAAAATTTAATAAAATTTTCAAATATTTCGGACATGATACGAGAAAGATTTTTATACGACCCTTAAAATGTATTAGATTTTCTTATGTGTAAAAGCGTGTATCAACTGGTGTAGTGTGCGTATAATGTTTACAAAATTAGTACCTAAAATCTGAGTAAATAACATTATATAGGTTACATTTTGTTTATGTTCATTCTAGATTCCTTTATGACTTGGTCCCCCCTAGAACAAATCCTGCGGACGGCCATGCTGCCGTCATAAGGAAAAGTCCGGAATCTAACATGAAAATCAAAATACGATTTATGGTTTTTTCTTAATAATCTTTCTTTCATCTTCAATAAAAAAAATTGGATTTTTTTTGCTCAATTGCTTAATATTTTCGCTTGAAATGTCATATTAACACAAATGTGAAAATTTAATTTTATAGAAAAAACAATTAAAAAAGCGGCAACTGCAGTGTTTGATTCACAGTTTTTGCAATTTTAATAAAATCGGTAAAATATCATTAATTTTTAAAGCAAACTGAATTTAACTATCCTGAAGAACCAAAAATCATCAAGAAACAAAAATCATCCAAACGCTACTCAGTGATTTTTAGAAAAATTACTTTATGTCGTTTATTTCAGAATATTGAAAAAATAGGCTGTGAATTATTTTATAATTGACATGACGACACACACAAACAGAAAAATAGCAAGTCTTAGATTTATCCTTGGAATTCAAAAATTTTATTTTTTTAACAACAGTTTGTGTTTTTTTCTGTTGTTATAAATTCAAACTGAGCATATTTTTATAATGGTGCTATTATTTATGAAGGCATTTAAATTTGTTTAATTTTTAATGAGAAATCATAAATTGCTAAAATTAAAGAGGTGGTGTGAAGCTTAATATTTATTTCACAAACGCATGCAGACAAACAAACGCACATAAAATAAAATTTCTAAAAAGTGCTGAAAGTAAAAGTATATTCAACGAATATATTAAAACACAAACAAATTTGACAGAGTGTAGAAAAAAGCTTTTTGATTGCAGATTAATCGGTAAAACAATTATATATATGTTAAGAAATTAAATTTTTAATTAATTAAAACACTATATTAGTTTTGTCCAATATGTAGGCAAAATTGATTCACACATTGAATATATCGCAATTAATTTTTAAGAAAAGCAAATTTTTTATTTATAGCTAAAATGCCCATGAAACATTACAAAGAAAAACAATAAAGCATTTATACACGTACCACAAATTTAACTCAATTAATTTATTTGTCGCGCCTAATTGTATGCTAAACATTTTGTTGTTTTCAGCATTGATGTCATTTATAGCTTGATAAAATAACTTAAATTTGTCAAATAAATAAAATTTTTGTTTATTTAATATTTTTGAATAAAGTTGTTCCAATTTTGTTTGTATTCTTCATGTAAGTATTTTGTATTTTGGCTTGTGGCTGATTGTCTGTTTTATGGCTGAGTGCGTTAAATTTGTGGCAAAAATTTCATTCTTACAAACTACAAGCTACTAAAAGATGTATTTATCTATTTAAAGATATTTGTAGACGTTCGTTTTTTGGCACAATTTTCTATTTTTATAAGAATATGCTCAATGTTTGACGTAGAAATCATGAGTTCTATTCTTAATTAATTTTGAGCATTGCGAGAAATTTACTGTTTTGTAGAAAACCAATTTTAATCATATGGCGATGTATTCAATGAACATATTTGCTAGAATTTTACGATTATTGTGTAGTATAAAAAAGAAAAAAAAAAAGATTTTCCAGTTATGCTAAGCTGTTATTTTTTGACAAGATAAATATCTTATTTTTGACAAGTAAGATAAAATTCCAATGTATGATCAAATTTTTTTTGTTGAAAGAATTGCCCAAACAACTCAAAACCATAATCTTATAGAACTTCTAAGCAATTTATTAGATCTTAGAACTTGTATCTAGTTTGCAGTACGACCATATATGTATATTAGGCCGGGTCGATTTGTGGGGGACAAAAAATCGCCCATTGCTCAGTGAAAACCGTATTCTAGGGATCAAAATAAGAAACTTTGCCCGAGGAACTCTTAAACGAATTCTAATGTCCCAATTTTTCCGTAGGGTCAAATTTTGAAAAATCCCTCTTTGACCCATTTAGAGTGCCCCAATCGTGTCCAAATGTATGACCGACCCCACATCACATCACAAGCTGATTAATTAGTTAGCTGATTAATTAACTAGTTAGAGCAATTGATTGTTATAACCTGACCCAAAGCTTAATGAACGATTTTAAACTATCAAACAACTAGAATTTGTATTAAAATCAAGAATGATTTAAGCTATCAAACAATTATAATTTGTATTTAAATCATAGAAAATCAATACAATAAATAACAAGGGCATATAGAAAACTTTAAGTTGTATATTAATTTTATTTGTTGTTAAGCAGTTGTAAGCTTTTCCTGAAATGGTTTTTATTAAGTTGCAACAATAAACTAAACAATAAACGGCAACTCAACTGCACTACCTTGATTTCAATACAAGATTCAATGCATATTTTAGAGTTTTTTGGTGAACGGGTGAAAAAGAGGGAAATAAGAGAAGAACAAAGGACGCATCAAGCGAATATGACATTAATTTCAATTCGATTCTTGATAAATATAAAAAATGACTTTACAATTATATAGAGAACGGTTCAAAGGTACAAAAACATGTCGTTTTCATACCAGAAAATAAGACGCTGCCGTTTTAGGTATGTACATTCATGGCTTGTTGGGTTGTAATACAATAGAGAATACAGATGCACGTAGCTAGAGAAACAGTATGTGGCTACAAAAAATGTACTACTACTAGCCAAGGCTGACAGTTAAAATTTAAAAGAATTCCGACAAAAAGTTCCTTTTTTGACAGTAACATAAATCACCATGGTAAAACAAAAAAGATTCTACCACAATAAAAAAATACCAAAAAAAATCTCACAATCATTAAAAATTACCAAAAAAATACAACGCGTTTTAAAAATACCAAAACAAATTCCATATGCATTTAAAATTGCTACAAAAATCTCATTCGAATTAAAAAATATGTGGTATTATAAGTCCCATATGCACAAAAAATTTAAAAAACATTAAGAAATACCACAAAGAAACTTTGCTTACTAAAAAAGAAAACAAAAATGAAGAAAGAATATTACCAAACTCCCACGGAAATTTAAATAATACCTCGCTGAATTTCCACGCCAATTAAAAAATACCACGCTGAATTAAAAAATTTAATAGGAATTCACAAAAACAAAATTTTCTAAGGGGAATTAAAAATGACCACGAATGGTATTTTTCCACCTGGCAACTTTGCTACTAGCAGCTGATATTGTTGTTTTGATTTTGCATGCGCTGCAAAGGGCCGTTCTTCACTCGGCAATTCTATGAGCAATAATTGCTTTCGCCACAAGTAGTTTGTTGACTACTCGGGTTTAAAGGGGACTTTCGTGAACCTCCTCATGCGGGCGAATAATCGACAAGCTACTTGCGGCAAAGAGAATTATTGCTCTCGGAGCAATAATTACTTTCGCCGCAAGCTCGAGAATTTTCGTGTGTGACGAGTGAAAAGCGGGACATAGTAAGCAAAGTTCTGTTTATTTTCTGTGGTCGTTCCGCGTCGTTCTTTAAGACTTACTTGGTAATTGTTGTTGCTTCAATAAGCTGACATTTTTTTAGATGTTATTAATTTTTACTCGACATGAACAGCTGATTTTGACAACTAGCTCGCTTTTCTCTACTTTCAACTTCATTCCTCTCCTAGTCGGCCCTACCTGGTTATTCTGCCATGAGTTGGAGTACGAATAAAATGAATTTTTATTTTCAGAAAGATAAATACACTAGAGAATACAGATGCGTGTAGCTTGTTTACTAAAATTTTAATTTTAAATTACTTTTAAAATATACATATATGTATATGCTCTTTACTACAGAAAAAATAAATAATTCAAATTTACCCATATTTATTTCCATTAATTAAACATAACTTTGAATTACATTTAGTTTTAACCAACATAACAAATGAACAAGAACAACAAATTCATCACCAAAAATATCAAACGAAAACTTTTTATAAAACAAAAAAAATCTTTACATGAATATAATTGTGAGCTTTTCAGATCAGCTAAGTTTGAAGAAGAACAACAACAACAAGTTTGTTTTTGAATAATGTTTATTTAGAAGACGAAATGCTTTAAAATAGTTTTGAAAAATATAAAAAAACTAGTAAGGAATTATCTTCGACTGGGCCAAAGTTAAAATACCCCCACGGCCGAATTAGAGTATATATAAAGTCTTAAACAAGCTGTTAAATATATTTAAAGAGATTTTACCGTTTTGGTTAAGTCAATTTGTATGGGAGGTAGGCGTGGTTTTCATCCGATTCTTACAAATTTAATGCTTACAATAAATATTCAATATTTAAGACACTGTGCGAAATTTAAAGTCATTAAATTGATTTTTGGGGAATTTAAAGAGATTTTCCCGTTTTAGTTAAGTCACTTTGTATGGGAGGTATGTGTGGTTTTCATCTGATTTTTACAAATTTAATACTCAAAATATATATTAATTATTTAAGACACTGTGCGAAATTTGAAGTCGTTAAATTGATGTTTGTGGAATTTAAAGAGATCATACCATTTTGGTTAAGTCACTTTGCGTGGGAGGTAGGCGTGGTTTTCATCCGATTTTGCTCAGATTCGAACTTGACCTCCATTTTTGTATAAAAAGCTTACATTTTGAATTTCGTTATGATAGCTTAAAAATTACGGCTGCTATCGTGAACACAGACGGACAGACGGACAGACGAACATGGCTAAATCGACTCAGGAAGTGATGCTGATCAGGAATATATATACTTTTCTATACCTGCCACGCCTCCTTATCGGCGTTAGAAACGGAGTGACAAAATTAATATACCCCCATTACGTTTTTTAAACGTGGGGGTATAAAAACCAGAATTTTTCTCTATTGCTGTATAAAAAGGAATTCTACGCCTATACTTACGATACTATCGAAACTGTTTTTTTTTCCAAAATGTTGTTTTTATATTTTTTACAAAAAATTCAAATCTCAAAAATAATTTATGTGAAAAAATTACCCCAATATCGCTTTCAAATCAAAAGTTATGACTGAACATTTATTTTTTCATACCAGACTATTAATAAAACTGAGTTTTGTTTTAAAATTTTCTATAATTATAATAATAATTTTCTATAATTATAATTTTAACATTCCCATTTATCTCTAAAAAAGCAGTTGTGTCTCTAGATTAATTATGAACATTTTTGTTTATATAAAATCTTCTTTATAGTAATCTACTTAATTTTTTTGCCTTGCTTAATTTTAGATTTGAACTTTCTTCAAATTTAACGCCACACGTTTGGGATTACAAACAGGTGGCGCTATTTTCTGCTTACAGAAAAATATCTGATGTTCTTATGCAGCTAACAGATAAGTTTTGCGAAATATTTTGCGAAAATTCTATTGCTACCAAACTTTTAAGAAGTAAAATAATGCAGTACTGCCAGTTTTATTAATGTATTAATTATTAATGGATTAATGTTCGCTCAATTACCTTTCTAACGGTAGCTCACAAATAAAATTCAACATGTTTTTCATTATTCCAGATTTTAAAAAACATTTAATCGAGAAGTGTATGTTAAAATGTTTATATAAATAACTCTCGAGTAACACCGGGTATATCAGCTAGTAAGAAATAAAATTCAACATTTAATACAAACAAAATAATACACATAATATAAAATCAGCATTAAGTTGACAAAATTGCCCACTGTGAGCCGAAAAAGTGCGCTGTGTGTCCAAAATCATCTTTACGATCATCGTGGCAAAGGCACAGTGGGAAGACCATGTGAATCCCGCTATAAAACGATTAAAAAAAGTCTCCAAAGAGAGAACACTCTGGTCAAGTAGTCAACTCAACCGCAGTGTGTTGCAGCAGAACAAACAACTAAGTTTCTTTTGTTTTTCCATATTACGCTTATAATTAAGTTTATGTCTTTAAAAAAATACTAAAATACATTTAAACTTTTAATATAATGTAGATTTATTAGATATAATTAATATTATATGTTAGTTATAAAGTAAAATACATGTATATCCTTAAGATAAAGTTAAAAATAAAATATAAAAAAAGGAAAAATGCTTGCATGATTTCTTTGCAACAACAAAGTGTTACAAATAAATTAACAACAAAAACATGTAAATTAATAAAATGAGAAAGTTAGAATAAACAAAATAAAAAATATAGATTGAATATATAAGGGTCCATGTATATAAAAGTTTTTTTTAAAACACAATATTAATCTTAATTTCTATTTACAGAAGTTTTTAATTGAAAGGAATACCTACACGATGAGCATCTTATCGACAAATTCAACATTCAGCTATATTAAAACGACAAATTTAACACAACAATTGGTAAAACTGTATAAACATGGATTAAAAGCGTATGAATTTTTTTAAAATTTTCTACATACATTTCTTTATATGATTTTAAAAACTATTAGCTAAATAGAAAGAACAACATTACTTATTTTATTGAACCAAATACATTTCATGCAAGCAGCTTAAATATACTTTGAAATTCTTATTAAAAATATTTAATGAAATTTTGTTGCTTTAATTTTAAACTAATGATTTGAACTATTATTTTAAAATCTACTGTAAATACTTAGATATGAAACAATCAGATAAACTTAAAAATAATCATGCAATTAAGATCATAAGTAATAAAATCATTTTTCTACTTAAATACTTTATAAACTACTTCTACTTTATAAACCTACTATAGAAAATTCTACTTAAGCTACCTCAAAACTACTATCTTAAAACTACTTTATTTAATTATGTCATGAATTATAATAAACAGGAAATGATTCCTATTTCCTGTTTTACAATAAATTGTTAAATTAACCATGAATTGCTTACTTATTTTATTAGGGGAATGCTAGTAGGCAGGGAAAGAAGTTGTTAGTTAGGAATACGGTTTTCATTAAGGGGCAGTCATAGATAATTTTAGAGCGGTCCTGATTGCCATGGCGTTCTGGTTAAACATACCAGTGGGTGGTCACAATTCGCTCTGTTCTAACACCTGACTTAACACCTAGTCACACATTATAGGGGAAGCTACCAGAAGTAGGGAGCGTACGAACTTAATATTTGCATGATTAGTTGCTCTTATATGGATTTTTTTTTTAAATGGCATGAAATTTTATTTACACTATGCTTACGCGTCGCCGATTTGATAAGTACAATAATCACGCCACACCGTATAGATAGTCGATTTACATCCAACATGTTGCCTCGTACTTATTAAACAGATTGAGATTGAAAATTTTTTTTTAAATATTTTATTTATATAAATTTGTGACATGTAAGTCCCGCGCGTAATACGCATTCTTTAACCAATGTGCACAAAAACAGATTCGAAACGCTACATTATAAATGACTGCACCATTTTTCATATTAAAAAGTAATTCTGAAGACTTAAGAACTGATTTTCTAATTATTTTTAGACAAAAATTCCAGCATTTGTTTCCAATAAATATTTCTAGATATAGCTATAGTAAATAACGCCACAATCAAATAAGATAGCAGCGGTTTTTTCGTTGCCAATACATAAAATTTCAATAAATACTGTTTTTAATACCAAATTTATTTTTTTTTAACTTTTGGCAGTCGCAAACAGAAAAAAGTACTATAAATTAAAATCTCAAGCAATTCAGGTCTTTGTAACTTAAACATTAAAATTTGGTAACTAGCGAATAACATATTTTTTATTATTCGGCATTTTTAGAAACATTAAAACGAGAAAGTGTATGCTAAAATTTATATATTTAACTTCTCGGTAACACCGGGTATATCAGCTAATTTAATATATAATTCACAATTAAGGATATAGGAATATTTTGACCATCATTATAAATCAGTGATGATCCTAATAAATTTTGTCGTTTCGTTGTGGCCAAAGCAACAACTGCGAACAAAAGTGATAAATAACAAACACAAAAAAAAAAACTATATATAAGTCATGACAAAATATTGTATTAATTTAGATGATAAATAAAAATTTCCATTTGTATGTTTATATTAAAAGCTTAAAGTCAGAAGCGACACAAGCAAATAAGGCGATTATAAAAAATTTAACAATAAGTTTCAACATTTTTTGCTGCCGAAACTAAAAGCGAAACAGCCCAGCCAAAATGCCAAACGGCAGCAAACAGCTGATTCAACCTATTCACACGTGTTCCTCTTAATCTTTCATCATACTAAACAAAAAGTTTGTTATCATCAACAATATTTAAGTATTTGTTTTTATTTCATGCTTTTTGCAATAGCATTAAACTTCAAAGCAAAAGAATAAAATATTTACAGGTGCTGGCGCGAAAAGTATTTTCCATGAAAATTTTAAAACAATAAACATTCCAATTACTAAATGCAAATAAAAAAGATCCGGATTAGCAAAAAAGTTTGTTAACAGAGGCAAAGAAAAGGAAAAAAAAAAAATTAGTAAGCATACAAAATTATCAATTTCCTACCGGAGAATCACGGAGAAAAAATTTTCTGTATTTTATGCAAAGCTAAACAATACATTTTATGATTGCACGAAAATAGGCAAAACTAAAAAGGAAACTTATAAAAAAGGAGAAGCCCCAAATTACACCTTAAAATCGATTATATAAGGGCGCGCCAAGAAAATTTAAGCATCTATAATTTTTTCTTTTATATACATTTGTTACATTTTGTGCTCTTCCGCTGTTTTCTTTGCCTTTTTGATGTTGGTAATACAGAGAAAAAGGTGAATTTTTCTTTTAAGTTTTATTTTGTTATCTTAGTTTTGTTTGCTTGCATCATGAGGGTTTTTTAATTGCGATTTATTGGGGTAGAATATATAAATTTTTGCGGAAGCATTTTGTCGTCAACAACGCAGAGCCAAGAGCAACAACAAAATTATGCACAGACATAATATGTATGTGCTGTGTGTTTGGTCAAGGTCAACTACGTTATGAGATTGTCAAAGTTTGTTTATGATTTTTTCGTTTAGATTTCAATAAATAGCCTTTTTCATAGTGTGGGATAGGTTTTTAATATTTACATATATTTGAGGTTATTGGCTTATTTTTATTCATTCACTCTTTCGGATCAAATTCGATAAGGTGTAAGTATATCGTAAAAAAGATTATTTATGATTTAAATATGATTGAGATATTTGGTTTTAGATAAGCGAGTAATTAAATGTTTGAACACAAACGGTATGCAATTGGAAAATCTTTCTGTGCAGATGGTGGAACTGAACCTGGTTTCTCTATGTTTACGGGCCACTCAAGTACCCACTTTCGATTAAAAGGCATACTTGAAAATTTATATTCATATTAATTTTCATATTCATGTTCATATTATTATCTATATTCATATATGCGTCCATTCATATTCATTCCTTATGCAGTGAATTTTTTTAAATGTCTTCATATTAAATCAAAAAGCCGTGAACTTCGTTGAAAAATTTTACGGGAGAGTCAAAAAACTATCTTAATTGTAATTGTATGTTCCGCTCAAACTTAAGGATTTTAGAAATTTTTTACTAAAAATGTCGTTTTTATTTGTAGGAGTGTACAATTTAGCAGGAACATGTATTTTGATAAAGTGCATCAATAATCAATCAAAAAGTCGACTTTGAATTTATTGTAGCTTATGGCTTTTTTGATTTTATATGACGATATTTTTAAATGTTAATATATTTTGAAGAGAACTCAAAAATACTTTTTTTTAAAGTGTTTTTATAAATAAAGCTAAGCTAAACTATGCATGCATTTTTGAATAGTATGTTGTGCCCGTCGCAGTGATTAGTTACGATTCCATTTCATTTAATCTTGTTTCACAGGCACTTTTCAACACGTATTCTTACACTTAAAAAATTTTGTGTGTAAATATTACTTATATTTAGTGACTTATGCTGTCAATATTAGATTCTTGTAATCTTTAGCATAAGGATTTATTTTCCGGAATGTTAAGTAAATAAAATAAAATAAATAAATAAATAAATAAATAATTTTACAAATTTTATTCGTATTTTTCAGTCACGAATGGGATTCGTAGATTGGGCGAAGTTTGGTACATATTACAAATATTTTATTTGTATTCCTACAAAAACAAATGTATATTGTACGAATACATTTGTTACATTTACCATAGCTGTAAAAGATCTGATCAATTTGATTTTATCCACAAAAAAGTGAATCAGTATGTAACGAAATAAGAATGCATCCAATGAATGCAAAATTTATTTATAAACAAAATTTTAAATTCACATTAATTTTTAAAAATATGATTAATTATTCATTTCAATTATTCATTTTCGTTATTCAGAACAATGAATAATTTTTTTATTCATTTGAATGCTATTCACAAAGAATGCTATTCACAAAGAATTTCAGAATTTTCAATTATTCTTTTTTTATTCATTATTCATTCATTATTAATTTTTTATTCATTATTCATTTGTTATTCATTATAAATTTTTTTCATTATTCACTTGTTATTCATTATTAGTTTGTTTTTCATCATTCATCATTAATTTTTTATTCATTATTCATAAAAATAAACAAATAACAAATGAAAAATAAACAAATAACAAATAATATATAACAAAGGACTAATGAATAAAAAATGAATAATGAATATAAAATTAATAGTGAATAAAAAAATGAATAATGAGTAACAAAAGAATAATGAATAAGAAATGAATAACAAATAAGAAATTAAAAATGAATAAAAATGAATAATTGAAAATTCTAAAATTCTTTGTAAATTGCATTCTTTGTGAATAGCATTCAAATGAATAAAAAATTATTTTAATTCATTACTCTTAATAACGAAAATGAATAATTGAAATCAATAAAAAATCAGTTTTGTAAAAATGAATGTGAATTAAAAATTTAATTTAAAAATCAATTTTGCATTCATTGAATGCATTCTTATGTAGTTATTCAGTTGTACTTAAAATTCTGAATATAAATCACGATTTTACAGCTCTGACATTAACTAGTAACAAAAAAAAAAAGTTCTATCTTAGCTGGGGTTTGAACCACGGTTTTTTAGCTTTCAGTAGACTACGGCCACCTTGCAATCATATATTTCCTTATATTCGGTAATTGTTCAACTAACCAGGCTGAAAGATTTCGGTTGTAAATTTTTGAAACTCAACTAATACTAAATAGTACGAAGCCATTAGTAAATATTACGAATGAAATGGAAGAAATTACGATGTTATTCTTACGAGAAAGTAGGGAATGATAAAGAATGGTATCCCTATTAGTCGAAGATCATTCTTCGGAGCAACAGATGGTAAGCGGCATTTAAGCCAGTAACGCATATGAACTTGGACGATAAACGAATTTATGTTTTAAAGTAATTAAACACGAGAAGAAAATAAAGTAAAATGAATTTAAAAAACTAAATGCTTTCCCAAAAGTCGGATTAAAAAAAATCAATTTTCTGAAGATGATCCAATTTGGAGACTTTTTGAATTTTTCGTAAACTTAATAAAGATTGTTAGCAATTTTAATTTGAGAAAATTGCAGCGATCTAGGGAAAAGGTTCTGATTCAAAAGCGAAAAATTTAAGATTCTGAATAAAGTAGGCTAAGTTTAAATCATGCATTAATTTTTAAAAAACCCTGATGGCAAATTATTTTTAAGAAAACGCTTTTACATTAGAATATCTTATGGTCAAACATTTTTTTAAGACTAAAAGTTAAATAGGAAACTCGATTTAAAACATTTATTTTATAATTCTTCAAATTTACGTTTTTTAACAGGCGTCCACCCATTTTGAGAATTGTCTGGATTTTTTCGAGTCATGTGCTTATATTACATCCAGGATTCAGAATCAAGCCTTGCAGGGAGGTTCTGGAATATGTTTAGAAAATAAATGGAGCCCAAAGCCCATCTATTACATTCGAATTAAAAAAAAAAAATTTTTAATAATTCATGTAATAGATATGTTTCCAAACTCGATTTTAGTAACTTGCATGCTGCTAGAACTGATGCATGTTGAAAAAAGAAATAAGTCAATTGATGTCCTTGCGGGGAACATTTCAAGAATAGCGATTTTCACAAACACAAATCTGATAAATTTCAGGTCGCTCGCAATTGGTTTATGAGCTATAGGCCTCTAAAACTGGACACATTTGTATTCTTAGTTGAAAAGAGGAAAACTTGGGGGCTAAATAGTAATTAATACGATTTTATTTAGAGATAAAGGAGACCTCACATTATTTAATTTACTAAATTACTAAGGGCCATTTTGTTCACAGAGAGATAAATTTATCCAAGAGTTAATTCCATGATTTTTCCAGTTTTTCATTCGTTCACAGTGAGTTAAGCATTTAACTCTTCAAGCTGGAGATAAAAATGGTGGCGAGATAGCTTAGCCCCAGAAATATTTAACTCGTGAAAATTGGTGAGTTAAGATTTTTAATTCGCTCTCACCACTCTCATTTTAATATTTTTTATTTACATGGTGTCAAAATATTGAAAATACAGATTTTTTAAACATAGGGAAACAGTATTGGGGGTTACTGATTTCGAATCTGGTGTCAGAATTTTAAAATTCAAGATGTTGGATAAGGTTGCCACCATAATTTTTTTTTTTACGAATTCGGGGCTGGCGCGAACTAAATGGTAAGAATGGGTCGCTGAATCCGAATCCGTTGTCAGAATTTCAAAATTCGAAAATTTTTCTACTCATAGGGCTGCCACCTAAAAATGTTTTATTTAAAGAATTTTAAACATGAGGAAAGAGTATTGGGGGTCGCTGATTTTGAATCTGAAGTCAGAATTTTAAAATTCAAGAAGGTAGATAGGGTTGCCACCTTTTTTTTTGTATTTTTATGAATTCGTGGCTGGCAAAAAAATGCTACACCAAAAATAGGTCGCTGAATACGAATCCATGGTCAGAATTTGAAAATTAATAATATGTATTTTTAAGAATTTAAACATTATTTAACAGTGTTAGGGAGTCAGTGATTTCGAATCTGATGTCAGAATTTTAAAATTCAAAATGGTGGATAGGGTTGCCACCTCAATTTTTTGTATTTTTATGAATTCGGGGCTGGTGCGATTAAACAGGTAAAAATGGGTCGCTGAATCCGAATCCGTGGTCAGAATTTCAAAATCATAAAATTTTATAATAATAGGGCTGCTTCCACCTAATAATATGTATTTTCAAAGGTAAAAGCGACCCTATTATTTCAAAATTTTATAATTTTGAAATTCTGACCATGGATTCGGATTCAGCGACCCATTTTTGGCATACCATTTTTTTGCCAGCCCCGAATTCATACAAATACAAAAAAATTAAGGTGGCAACCCTATCCTCAATTTTGAATTTTAAAGTTCTGACTTCAGATTCGAAATCAGTGACTCCCTAATACTGTTAAATGACGTTTAAAATTATAAAATATACATATTATTAGGTGGCAAACCTATTATTTCAAAACTTTATCATTTTGAAATTCTGACCGTGGATTCGTATTCAGCTACCCATTTTTGGTGTAGCATTTTTTGCCAGCCACAAATTCATAAAAATACAAAAAATTAAGATGGCAACCCTATCACCATTTTGAATTTTAAAATTATTACTTCAGATTCGAGATCAGTGACTCCCTAATACTGTTAAATGATGTTTAAAATTCTAAAAAATACATATTATTAGGTGGCAACCCTAAAATACAACCAAAACTTTATCATTTTGAAATTTTGACCATGAATTCGTATTCAGCTACCCATTTTCGGTGTAGCATTTTTTATTTTGCCAGATACAAATTCATAAAAATACAAAAATTTAAGGTGGCTACCCTATCCACCATCTTGAATTTTAAATTTCTGACTTCAGATTCGAACTCAACGACCCCCAATACTCTTTCCTCATGTTTAAAATTCTTAAAATAAAACATTTTTAGGTGGCAGGCTTATGTGTAGAAAAATTTTCTAGTTTTGAAATTCTGACAACGGATTCGGAATCAGCGACCCAATTTTACCTAGTGTGTCTCCCTGAGTTGAATTCGCATAAATAAACAAGAAATTAGGTGGCAACTTTATCCGCCATCTTGAATTTTAAAATTCTGACACCAGATTCGAAAGAAGTAACCCCCAATACTGTTTCTTCATGTTTAAAATTCTTAAAAAAATGTTTAGTTGGCAGCCCTGTGTAGAAAAATGCTAGAATTTTGAAATTCTAACATCAGATGCAAAATCAGCGATCCATTTTTACCTAGTGTTCACTCCAACCCCCAAATTCGCAAAAATAAACCAAAAATCCCCACACATTTTTTAATTAATGAGCAACACTCTAACATTCCAATGGAAATCGATATAAACTGAGAGCGAATTTATGCTCTAAGCATAAAGCCGGGATAAAATGTGAACAAAACCACTTTTTATATCCCGACTTATACGCTTGGTATAAAATTAACCTAGAGATAGTTATCCCCGAATTAAATCATATATATGCCCTTTGTGAACAAAATGGCCCTAAGAATATTTGATGAGAAAAAATGTTTTAAATTATATGAAAAAAAAGTTATTTTGAAAATGTTTCGGGCATGATACGAGAAAGATTTTTACTTCATTTTTGAAATATATATAGGGGGTTGGAATTAATTTTAAAGGTTTTTTTTCGGTTTTTGAGCATTTATTTAGAAACAACGGTACAATGTATATTATTCAAAGTATTGTCCATCGTTAGCTACAACATTTTCCCATCTTTCTGGCAGCATATGGATTCCGCGCCGGAAGAACGATTCGTCTTTTGAGGCAATCCACGAATCAACCCATTTTTTGGTATCCTCGTAAGAAGTGAAGCGCTGCTCAGCCAAGCCATGCGTCATCGATCTGAATAGGTGGTGGTCGGAAGGGGCTATGTCTGGGCTATAAGGCGGGTGGGGTAGCACATCCCAGTTCAGCGCCTCCAACGTTTCCTTGACGGTTCTTGCAACATGTGGCCGTGCGTTGTCATGTTGAAAAACCACTTTGTCGTGTCTTTTGGCATATTCCGGCCGTTTAACCTTTAATGCTCGGCTCAATTGCATCAATTGTTGTTGGTAGGTTCCCCAGTGATGGTTTCGTTAGGTTTTAGCAGCTCATAGTACACGACACCCTTCTGATCCCACCAAATACTTAGCATAAGCTTGGCGCCATGAATATTCGGCTTGGCCCTCGATGTTGATGCATGGCCGGGTGGTTCCCACGATGTTTTTCGCTTAGGATTATCGTAATGGATCCACTTTTCATCGCCAGTGACAATACGATGCAAAAAACTCTTCCTTTTATGCCGTTGAAGCAGTTGTTCGCACATGCAAAATCGCCGTTCAACGTCTCTCGGCTTCAACTGGTACGGCACCCAATTTCCTTGCTTTTGAATCATTCCCATGGCCTTCAAGCGTTTGCCGACCGTTGATAAGTCGACTCCCAATGATTCTGACAATTCTTGAAGGGTTTGACACGGGTCTTCATTGAGCAAAGCCTCCAATTCCTCATCTTCAAACTTTTTCGGCTGGCCCGGACGCTCTTTGTCTTCCGTATCAAAATCACCACTTTTAAACCGACGGAACCAGTACTCACAAGTAGGAATCGATGGAGCATAGTCCCCGTAAGCCTCAGTAAGCGTGCGTTGTGCTTCAACCGCTTTTTTCTTCAAATGGAAGCACAAAAGTAAACCTTCCCGCAAATTGCGTTTTGTTGGAACGAAAGTCGACATGTTCGCAGAGAAAAAATATATGTTGTTTACACTTAAGTGGAATGACACATACTGAAAAATGAAGCTTAGACAATGTGCTTTGAAATGAATATAGTCACAGGTGTGCCCGATGCGATCTATTGATAGTTACGCCATCTCTTAGAAAACCTTTAAAACTAATTCCAACCCCCAATATAATTTTCTTATGTGTTCAAGCGTATGTCAGCCGGCGTATCATGATAACAAAATTAGTACTAAAATTCTCAGAAAATAGAATTATATAGGTTACATTTTCTTTTTGTGCATTCTAGACTCCTTTATGCTTTTGTCCCCCCCTAGAACAAATAATGCGGACGCCCTAGCATATTTATATTCATATTAAAAAATTTTCTGACAAAATAAGTTTAATTAAAAGCAGTATAAAATAAATACTTCATTTATCTTAAATTAGTTTTTTGCTTAATATTTTAAAAATGGTTTGGCTTGGAAATGAAGCAAAATTAATTTCAGGTATCATATGCATCAGTGACTCAAAAAGTTAATCGGAAACAACATTAAGTCAAACTGTAATGGTCCCAGTTATCAAGTTTATGTTACTCGTATACGGGTTTTCATGCCATTTAAATATATACATAAAAATTTCAAAGTACACATCGTTCAGTTTTGATGACAATAAATTTACTTAGTGCTTTAAATAAAATCCGAATTTCGGATGTACGCATGTGAAACCGGAAGAGTTCTGCTTTTTAACAAGCTCTCAGCATGCAATAAAGTGAACAACTTTTTCCTTTTTTAAGGAAATTTATTTTAAGCAGTTCTCTCAACAAGACCTATGAAATTTGTGGATTAATGCTGGAATAAAATTTAAGAAAATGATTTAGAGAGACAAAAATGAAAGACAAAGCATTTAAAGAATCTGACGATAAGACTGACTCTCGTCGGTATCTGATAACTACTCCATGAAATACCAAATGGTTTTTTAAACTCTGAAAAACACTTGTCAGCATGTGTGTGTTTGTGTATGTCATGAACATAAGTCTGTCTTGCTGTGTAGTTTTTGTGTATCAAAGGAAGTAAAACACATCGATAGGGACACTTTTATGAAGGATGGATACGAACTCAATCAATTTGGTCTGCTTATCCACTTCGTGCATATAAATATTTCAGTTCTTTATAATCCGCATGGATGACTTCCTTTAACAAAATAACAACAACATCTGTGATATAAATACCAAGAACGGTTACCCTTTTATCAAGTAGATATTGAGAAGAACCTTATGCTTTGTTTGTTTAAATTTGGCTACTTATAAGTGATCTACTGATACTATAAATGTACATTTATATATAAAATGACACACGCAGTATTTGTTTGTAAGAGTATGTGAAAGATTAAATATTACTAATATTAAAGCTAAGCATCTGCTTCGGTTTTACGTGATGTACCATTATGGAATGCGGCGTAGTAGTTGGTCTGTTTCAGTACTAACTTAAAGTAATTGTAATAGAGTAGAGAGAAACATTTTGCATGTTATTCTTCTGTCTCGAGCATCAAAAATTTATAAAATAACGTTTTCAAGCAACTTCAAGTTACTTGAATCTGAGCTAGTATCTTACATTGCATGCATTCAAATGTCTCGCAAGCACGTAATATATGATATATTTAAAACTCATCGACTGAACGAACGGTAAGTTTCTGCTTATTAGTTAATATTAATCAATGATTTTAAGATATTTGTTGGTCAAAAAAACGATTTTCATTTGAGGGAAAGTCATTAGAAAATATATTTGGCTGATAGAGTAATCTTCTATGTTATGGGAGGCTGAGATTCAGAAATGGCCTAGTTATAAAAAAACATTTGCAGATATTTTTGGGAAAATATTTTTTCAATGTTTTTCTAAAAAAGTGTCTTTGTCTATTTGTCAATATGTCTGCCAAATTTAAGGCTAAACAAAACTTTTTTCTTAATTATACTTTAAAATCAGTATATTTTTTATGCCGTTTCGGTTTATAGCTGGTAAAGTCCAACACACTTCATAGAATCCTGATAAATTATTCAATTTCAAAATTGGCCAAGTACATTCTTATAAGTTTAAAACAATCTAAGTCCATCTAGTTAAGTTTTTAATGTAGCCAAATCAAACTAGTTTAGTTTAGAAAGTGCCAAAGTAACTGTGATGAATAAAAAAACTGGTTATTTTTAATAATTGGCCGTAAGAAATACGCCAAAAGAAAAATCGCTTAAATTAAGCAGTAATTATTTATTTTATCCTATCTGGGAAGGTGTTAATCTTAATTTCAATGAGATTAAAGCAAAAAAAAAAAAAATCATGTGAGGTACGATTGCATGCTAAGTGTCTCAGGAAGTGTCTCTTGTTACTTACAAACATCGTACTAAGAAGTTAGAATTCCTGCTAGAGCGAGTTAGTTATCCCTCACCAAAATGGTGAAATATTCTTCATTTAGGGTGTGCTCTAAATAATAATCCTAATTTTCTTATGTATGTATTTCCTGGGGCTACTGTAAATGAAAATTCCAATTTAGAACTCACCAGTTTACAAAACAGTTATTTTCAGATTATGATCCAAAAATACCATATTAAAGCTCAAACTCTGCTCAAAAATACTTACAAAATTTCGGTAGAACAAAGAAAGAAAGAAATTTCATGTGGAAAATTTCTATTTATGTTTCTAAGCAAAATATAATGTTTGCTTAAGAGCTTAAAATTAATGTAAAAAATTTAAAAAAAAATATCACATGTATATTTAGAAAAGCCTTAAAAGCTTACATATTTATAAATTATCTCCCATCAATATATTATTTGAATATTATATGGCTTGTTCATATACACCACGCAATTAAGGTATGACCTGCGGTTAAAAAATTTTTATGATTTTTTTTTTTCATAAATGTCTTCTGAAATCCTTCAAAAATAATGCCTTAAAAGGATTTTTTAAAATTCGAATTTAGGAGAGAGCTATATATGTACAGAGCTATATATGTATATATACACGCGCGCCTAAGTGCAGCTGCAATAATTTAAATGCATTTTTTTTAAATCACCTTGCAGGGTGGAACAAAAAGCCCCCAAAAAATAGCTACTTTTTTAACTTTTTCATAAAAATCACGCCATTTTGTCAATTTTTGATATTTTGGAAATATCCCAGTTCAGGACCTGCCTGACGAAATTACCCACAAAATGCCGTCCGCCGAATTTCGATACGATATCTGGTTATCAAGAAAAACGACACCCCGTATGCCTTCTCATTTTTACGTACCAATTTTCATCGCTCTGGGAGGAGGGGATAAAAAACATCGAAACATAAAAAAGTACGGAAAAAGTTAGAAAATTACGTCTACTTTCACGTACAAAAAACCCTAAGTTGATAAATTAAAAAAAGACTGAGCTACAGCAATTTTAAAAAACTTTATTTTTGTGGGCTTGAACCTCAGGTCATACCTTAAAAATGGTTTAAGTTTTGCGTATTGCGCAATATCTAGAGGTCAACTTGGTTTGGGTTATTAGGTGTTCTTGCACTCATTTCGGGTTGAACTTTTTAAAAAAAGAAATGCGTAAGAAAAAACTTGTACATTTTTAAAATGTAAATACTTGCACTCACATTCACACTCATTCTCACATTCCCTCTTACACTCACAGGCTATTAGCTCTTTCGTATCATTTTCTTATGTTGACCCTTTAGCTAAATTGTTTCTTTTAAGATTTTCAAAGCTTTCATTCATCATTGTGTCCAATGTTAGCTTTATTGTTTGACAGCTTGCTGTCGATAAAGTTCTATATTAAAAGTCTTGAGTGCGCAAAAGTATTTGAATTATGAAAAGGAATCCTTTAGCTTGAAACTAATAAAAACTATAACTAGAAAAAACATAAATGCAATAAAATAAAATTGTGACATGTTTGAAGGAGTATAGAAAAGTTAAGTTTTCGGAAAAAGTTTCATGTACAAAAGTTTGGCATACAAAAATTGTTCATTCAATCCAACATCAAATATTTTGAGGGCTTAAAGCAATAGTTTGTGTCACCAAGCTTATCAAATACTTCAATTGCCTAATGTTTAACCCTTTATAAGACATTGGGAATATTTACCCACTAATATTTTTGTTCGAATACGCTGTGTTTCCTTGACCCAAATGCTATAGAGCTGCTGTGGTCTACGTTCAAATTCCACCTGAGATGGGATATTTTTAATTGAATTAATATTTCTATTCGGCCGTCACATCTCCGCAGACAATGGCATAATGTCAGAAAAAATGACATATTTTCTGAAAAAATTTATAAATTATCCAGACAGTAGTTCGATTCTTATAACTAGGAACCAATCAGGACGTTCTTTATGCCACGTTTTTACGCTTGATATGATTGTTTATTTTCAGATAATTTTTTCCACTCTTGTCTTTTCTCTTAGATAGGTTATTAACAGGTATAAGACTCATCTATTTCAGTGAAACAGTTCAGAGATGGCGGCTTAATATTAAAATTGACACTTAAAAATTCCCAAAATTGTCTAGCATACATCTCGAAATTATTATGTTAAATTCAATAAATCTCATGTTGCCTAAATTATATGTATACTAGCTGGTCACTGTTGTGGGATGTCTCCACGGACATTTTTTTATCAATCTCCTTAACGCTTTAAAAACGGGAAAATTTTTTCACACATGTGCTAATTTTTACTTAATTTTGATTTTGACTAATTTTTATGTGAAACGGCTAGTTTTGCGACATCAGACTTAGTGATGCGATATGGCATCAACGTTCTTATTGGTTTAAGACCATACATATCAAAGAAAAAAATACTGGTTTTTTATCGCTTGTTTTGTTTTGTTCAGGGTTGCCACACAGAAAAAAATTTCTACCAAAATTCCTAATAAAATTTACCAATATGAAAAAAATTTACCAAATTTTTCTTTCATGTAAAAGTAAATAGCAGATATGTCTTTTTTCATTTTTGAAAAATTAATATTTATTATACATTTATTACATTTATTATACATTAATTATACAATATCATGAAAACATTTAAATATTAAAATCACATTTTTATAATACAGTCGAACTTCCCTATAATGAAAAATTACTTCATTATATAGAAACTTCATTGTAAAGAAATTATGATGTTTTTTCCACTTTTCTTTAAAAGAATCTGGAACTATTTTGATTACACTTGTAATACATTTAGAAATTCAAACACATTAGTCGGTACGTTACTCCTCATCTCCACAAAGGTTCGAAGTATTTCAATTGATAAAGAAATTCGTTCCAATGTAGGTAACGTAGCATCTGCCAATTCGTCACCGTAAATATTTGGCAATAGTATTAAAATATGAACATGAGTATGCACATAAATTATAAAATAAATACATTTCATCAGGGATAGCCAGAACTCCACAACTTTCCAGAACTTCGTTCACTGAACACTGCTGACAAAATTGCTCGTGATGGTACTTTCTGCTTTTTATTTTTTTGTAGTTATTTTCAACTTCTGAGCATCCTCTAATAATGTTTTAATTTTTCTCGGCACACAGTGATATGCGTAACATTGTTGTATTATTAAAAAAAGTAGCATTGCTAAACTTATTTTAAAAATGTTCGTTAATATTACCTGACTCTTGTTAATAAAAAAAAATGTTTTTAATATAAAGATTTGCCATTTCTCTGAGTAACAACATGCTTGTTTTTATAAAGATATGCTTCTCGTTAAATTCTTTGTATACTTATTTTGTATTAATAAAGAAAGTATCTTTCATATAACAACAATATTGTGAATCATTGTATTACTACTTTTTTACTTGTGATTTTTCTCCCTATTGTCAAAAAAATATTTATGTTTTGTTTTACTATTTACAAAACTGTCTTTAATAAGAACGGTTTTCCTTTGTTTGACAATGCTTTCTCTTTCTCTATTTTTGTATTTAACAATACCTTTCTTGTTTCATTAAAAAGCTATCTTTCTGGAGTCAAAAAAAAAAAGATTTTTTTTAAACAGGCACAAAAATTTTTTTGATGTTACACCATTTTTTTTTTGGGTGTGGAAACAAAAACGTATTAGAGTTTTATTTGCAGCTGCAAAATTTGTT
This sequence comes from Dichetophora obliterata, assembly GCA_963920525.1. Taxonomy (NCBI): domain Eukaryota; kingdom Metazoa; phylum Arthropoda; class Insecta; order Diptera; family Sciomyzidae; genus Dichetophora; species Dichetophora obliterata. The sequence continues at coordinate 117,612,944 of OY986437.1, forward strand.
CATTGTAGAGAAAATAATTAAAAGGTGATTTAAATACACTTAAAGTAAAACGAAAAAGCTGTTTTTTTTAAATCAATTCTTCATTATATAGAAGTTCACTATAGGGAAGTTTGACTGTATCATGTTAAATATATGACTTTGCATTCAAATCGAAAAAAATTTGTTAAGTAAATTTTTTTTAAAATAGCTTAAAAGTATTTGCCTCATTGTACTAAAAATAAAAAAGAACTTTAAACAAACAAAGAAAGTTTAAACAAATTAATAAAAATAAAAGTTTAATCCAAAAATCGTTTCTTTTTCAACTACACATAATGAGGCTTATTTTTTATTCGCAAAGTTCCTTGGATAGCATAATGCTATTAATGGTTCTAAAATGTATCTTGTTTCAAAGCTTTGTGTTAATAAATGCAAATTCAGAAAACTTTATTTCTGCTGCAGCCGAGCTGTGAAGCAGCGACACCAAATCAAAAACCTGTTTAATCCGGTTTAATCCGGTTTAATCCGGTTTAATCCGGTTTTCCTAATTTTAAACTTTATTCTAAAAATCTATTACATCGAAGTCAATGCTAACTTCAAGATTAGGAAGCCTTAGAAGCTTCCATTGAGTGACGACATTTTCGGTATCACCTTCTATTAACGCTCGGATGGACTATGTTGTCTGGCCTGACGAAATGGTTTTTCTCTTTTGAAAAACTTTGTTTCTGGTTGCTTGATTAGCAAACTCTCTCGTGACTTTTCAAGCATATTTTCACTCTTTATGACAAGTATAAAATCGAAAAGTTTTGAAAATTTTTGTAGTGATAACTTTTGTCACAAAGTCAAAATCTTCATATATGAACTATTCTGTCTGGCCAGACCAAATGGTTTTTCTTTTTGAATAACTTTGATTCTAGTTATTCGATAGAAAATGCTCTCTTTTTTTAAATGTTAAGCATAAAATCGAAAAGTTCTGTAAATGTTGTTAGTGATAATTTCTATCTCAAAGTCTAAATCTTCCCAGAAGTTCCGTTCTTAAAGAAATCTTTAAGGAATCATGCGTGATTTTTCCGATTCATTCACGAAACATGCTGATTCGGCCATACATTTCATTGACGAAAATCTCATATAAATGTTCTAAATTCGTGAAAGAATTCAATGCAGAACGTTGTAAAAATTTCGAAAACGAAAATAGAGAGAAAGGTAATGAAAATTCGTTAATGAAGTGAAGACCGAAATGTTTAAGAAACTTTGTTTATGAAAATATTGAGAAAGTTGATGAAATTTCGTTTATGAAGTGAAAACCGAAAGTTTTTTAGAAAATAAAAATGAAATTGCTTATAACCGAGACTAGTTTCCACAATTCAGTTGTGCGTTTTTTGTTTCAATAATTCTTAAATGTAGTAAAGAAAACTTAAAAAACCATGCTCCGTAACCGGACTCGAACCGGGGACCCCTGAGTTGATAGTCTAGCGCACTCTTCACTAGACCACAAAGGCCTACAAGAAAGTTTTGCTGCATTTTGGTTTTGTTCAACCGCATATAAGCACATGTGTTTCTGATTTGTTACTTTGTTTTTTTTGTTGATGAACACAATGCAGATGAGTTAAAAATGTATTCTTCAAGTATATTATTGACGAATACAAAACAGACATGCTTAAGAATATAATGCAAGCTTGGCTTATGCAGCAAGTTTCTTTAAGAAATCACCAAAGAACAATTATTCGATAATGCCCTAGACTACTGGGTTCATACATGGACTATGTCGTCTTCCCAGACGAAATTAATTTCTGAGAGATAAGAGCGTGATGTTTTGTTCAATTTCATATTGCTCTCTTGTCCTATGTTCGTCAGATAACAAGATAAATGTTGCTCCAACATACATATCATACATATGTTTGCATACTCTGAAACATAAAACTACAGTTAGCCACATTATGCTATACCTTCGTAATAGGGCAAACCTCTGACTTCGTCTGGCCAAACGAAATAGTCCATTTACTGTCTATCGGATCATTACCCATCCGAGGGTTAAAAAAAAAAAACTTGAGATCAATGGTAAAAAAGAAATTTCCGATTTTGACAATATAGTACTTGGAGTTAAAATTTATAGGTTTTTAATGTCGTCGCTGCAAAAATCTTAAGGTGAACTTTTATATTTTTGGAATAATTTACTTTTTGCTAAAAAATTTTTTCACTCGTGAAACATATGTGTGTAATAAGGGCTTCTAATTTCAAATCTGAAAAATCTACTACCGCTCTCATCTAGTTAAGGAACTTTTGGGTCCCAAAGTTGAAAAAATGAGCTTAAAAATGTTGCTATTTTTTTATTTGTATTCAAAACTAAGTAAGGGTGTTAAAAGAAAAGCAAGGCTATTACCTATTTAATAAACTATTAACTAAGCAATTACTTTAGTTTCTTAATTTAATTTTGGACCTTCAGCTTAATATATCAAAACTTTACGCTATTTTTTACAAAAATATTTTTATTTTACCTATTTTTTTCTTCCATTTTTTACTAAAATTTTTGAAAAACTAATAAAGGTTCGAATAGTAAAGTTTTTGGAAAAATATCGTTTTTTCATTCCATTTCAGTATGTTTTCCGAGCACGCATGCAACAAAAAATGCTTTACTAAATTTTTGTACAAAAATTTATTCGAGTCTAAACAATAAAATGTTCAGTGCAGCAATGTTTGTGGATATTACTAAAGCGTTTGACACTGTTAAGGTCTCTGCCCACTTGCGGCACGTAACGAAACGACACGAAACTACAAAATATAACTACCATGTGTTCTTATGTATACATGCTCACTAAGCGACAATGAAACGGCAACGACTGTTGACGCCGACGAAAAAGCCGGTGGTGATCGTTTCAAAGAATTCTGACCGGCTTGTCGTTCTCTTTGTTTACAAAAATTACAATGGATTTCAACAGTTTATTGTGCAAAGTAAAAATTCGACATCGATATGTCGTTTTTAAAGCATAAAATCAATCTAAAATCTATGATTTTATCAGTTTTCTACATCGTCATCTAATAGCAAAGCTATTTAAGCTAATTGTGTACTAGAGAATTCTGCGCTTATTGTTTTGTTTAATTAAAATTTTTGTTGCCGTTTCGTTAAGTGTGCATTGAACATTACGTTGCCTTTTCGAAGCCGATTTACAGTCGTTTCGTTACGCGCCGTAAGTGGGCAGAGACCTTTAATCATAAGCTTTTGCTGGATAAACTGTATAAGGCTGGTTTTGTTTTTAACTGGTTTCAGTCCTACTTGGAAATTAGAAGGCAATGTGTCAAAATTTTAAATTATTATAGTTCATCAGAAGTTCTGTCTCTAGGTGTTCCCCAGGGCTCAGTCTTGGGCCCTATTTTGTTTCTAATTTTTATAAACTCGCTTTTTAAACTTAAGTTCTGTAGTTCTATTAATGCGTTTGCGGATGATATGGCCTATGCCTTCTCGTGTGACTCTCCTTTAAATTTATCTGTAGATATAAACCATGACCTGGCTGTTTTAAGACACTGGTTTATGATTCATAAGTTAGTACTCAGTGACAAAACTAGAATTATGTTCTTAAATGCTAATAAAAGAAAATTCAAATGTGATTCTTTCTCTTTTCATAGCGGAAAATGTGAAAATTTTTATCTGAGTAATGATATATGTTCTTCTTCTAAATGTACTCGAACTTTCTTTTATGTTGGGTCTTGCTCTTTGGGTTGTTTTTCTATTGAAAATGTTAGTTGCTTCCAGTATCTAAGTGTCTGGCTGGATAGTGATATGTATTGGTCAACTCATACAACTGTGCTAAAGAAGTATCTCATGGCTACTACTAGACATCTCTATTTGTTAAGAGCTTATTGTAGCCCTATTCTTCTTAAGTGTATCTATATTTCATCCAAAACTTGAGTATGGGATAAGTTGTTGGGGTGGTACGTACAAAAATAAAATTTTTCCTCTTCTCGTCTTTCAAAAGCATACCATTCGCATTATTTGTAATAAAAGTAGATTCTATAGTAGTCTGTTACTTTTTAAAAATCTTAACATTCTTCCGTTAAAACATAAAGTTTTAAAAATCTTTTTCATCAATTCCGGGTATTTGGTGAGTCGACGCTCAATAGACCACCCATATGTGCAAAAGTGTTATTTTCTTCGCTAACCGCGCATTTTCGTAGATAACTAGACTAAAAAATAAGATCTGCAAAAAAAAAAACAGGGTGCGTGTAGTGGTAAAATGCCAGTCGCATTTGACTTAAAGCCTCAAAAACACACTTTAAAAAAGTTCAAAATTTTTTTGATCTGAACTCTTTTAAAAAGTTTTTAAAGTAGTTCGTGATTGGGACTTTGCATTTAAAAATAACCTAGCCAATAATAACATGTATAAACTTTTGACCAACTTGTATTATTTGTGGTAAAATTAACGTTTAAGGACAAGATTTTTGAAATTTTTTGAGCACCTTTTTAGCAAAAACGGTTGCCGTTACGGTTTTCTTACGGATAAAATGATGTGCTTTATTTCATAATAGAGATAATTACTAAAGTTTCAATGAAATTTTTTTTTTATAAAAAATATTTATTTTTAGGGCCTATAACGCGGTTCAAAGTAAGAATATTTAAAACAATAATTAAAAACATTAATACAAAAAAATTATATAATTCAATTATAGTTAATAATATAATTCAAGCAGAAATAATATATATTATGTTTTAAGTTAAATCATTGGTAACACATTTAAGAACATAGAATATGAAACAAATATCTTAAAGTTAATTTTTAATTTTAACAACTGGAATTTTGTTTTGGATAATTTTTATCAAAATATTGTAAAAATATTGTCTTAGAAAAATTGTTGGATGGCAAATTTTTCTAATATTTCTCCATTGCATGCAGGATAAACTCTTTCTGCTCTTCTTGGTGAGTTAAAATGGCATTAAACCGTGAAATTAATGCTACGCCACGTTCTGCAATATCATTAACGACTAATAATTTTTTAACAATTAATTTTGCAGCAAAATAATCTTCGTTTTCCTCCCAAGTGGCTGTTTTCCATTTTCACAATTTATTTGATATAGCTGCGAACACCAAACACTATCACTACATGATACAAAGAACTACAGATAATGTATTCCCAGCGCAACGAAAAAAATTTACTGCGCACCTCGTCATTGGTACTCGTCAAATGTGACACTTGATGAATACATTAAAAAAAATGTCAAGAAGAGACGAAGATAGCAAAATGAAAATGAACAAACAGTCAAAATTCTGTCGAGCACATCAAGCAACGTAGCCGCTTTTTGTGTAAAACAGTAAAAAAGGGAAAAAACACCCCTACAAAATATTCAAAATTTTTTCACAAACAGTACTAAAAAATATATTTACTTTATTTTGGACATGTGCTTTATTTAACAATTAGGGTATTCACAGTTTCCTTCTAAAGTTAATATGTGGTAACTTTAGAAAGATAACTTATTAAAAGTGTGAGCACCCCTTTACATATTAATTCTAAAATTCACATTTTGCAATCGCTTCTGCTTCACCTGAGAAGAAAAGTTCAATCAATTCAATCAGCGACCCCTAAACACTAATAAATGACGTTTAAAACTCTTAAAAAGACATATTATTAGGTGGCAACCCTATTATTTCGAAATTTTATAATTTTGAAATTCTGACGACGGATTCGGATTCAGCGACCCATATTTTGCGTACGATTTTTTTTTTTGCCAGCCCCGAATTCTCAAAACTACAGAAAAAGAAGGTGGCAACCCTATCCACCATCTTGAATTTTAAAATTCTGACTTCAGATTCGAAATCAGCGACCCCTAAACACTAATAAATGACGTTTAAAATTCTTAAAAAGACATATTATTAGGTGGCAACCCTATTATTTCGAAATTTTATAATTTTGAAATTCTGACGACGGATTCGGATTCAGCGACCCATATTTTGTGTACGATTTTTTTTTTGCCAGCCCCGAATTCTCAAAACTACAGAAAAAGAAGGTGGCAACCCTATCCACCATCTTGAATTTTAAAATTCTTCATCCTTCTAGGATGTATGGTTTGGGATTTATTACGAATTAACCGGGATAAAGAGATAGGAAACTTAAATTTTGCCACCTTAACACAAAAGAAAGACATGAGCAGAAGTGAGATAACTTTAGCAACTAGTGGTATCTCGACTTTGTACGTAAAACAAAAACAATAATAGTTAACACATGCTAAAATGTTTTAAAGTTAATAGACGGCAAAGTTAACAGAGCAGATAATACGGAACTGTGAACACCCTAAATATGTATTTCATTTCAGTAAAACAAGTTTTCTTAAGAAAATTTGGTCATTTTAAAATCTTTACACCCTATGAATAAATTGTGGCTACGTTGCTACCAATGAGCACCTTCTACATCACAGCAAAGAAGGCAGACATGCGCAATACTTCATCTGCAGTTCTCTGTATTATGCTATCACTATATAAATTATTAAAATGTCAACAAAAATGACAAGTGGATTTAACGTTAGCAACGAAGCATATTTAGCTTCAAGATGTTTTAGAAAAACTGTACGACTAGGAATACTGAAGGTCTTTGGATAAGCTGAGCATGCAGTTATTCTTTACTTGGCTTCAGAATGAGTTTATTTAGATTTTCACATAATTTCAAAACTTTGTCGCAAATTTTTTTAATTAATGTTTTATATATTCTTACTTTGAACCGCGTTATCGGCGCTAAAAAAAATATTTTTTATAAAAAAAATTTCATTCAAACTTTAGTTAATTATTTCTTTTATGAAATAAAGCACATAATTTTATCCGTACGAAAACCATAATGGAAACCGTTTTTGCTCAAAAAGTGCTAAAAATTTTCAAAAATCTTGTCTTTAAACGTTGATTTTACCACAAATAATACAAGTTGGTCAAAAGTTTATACACTGTTGTTATTGGCTAGGTTATTTTATGACTAGCATATAGGGGAGCAAAGAAAATAACACTTTTGCACATTCCATATATTTCATGGGTGCTCTAACGCTCAGACATATATCATTTAAGAATCAATAGTCAGAATTTGGCTGCTGTTCCACCTCATACCTTGAAAAGTTTTTTGAACTTTTTTACTTCTGTAGCTCCACAGCTTTTCAATAGCCTTCTGTTTGAAATAAGATCTATTCGGGTAAAATCTGTTTTCCTAAAAAGGATAGAACTTTGGCTTTTAGAATGTAATTATTCAGATATTGATGCATTACTATTGTTTACACTCTGTTTAAAGTCTCCTTGAGTTCATGTCATCTTTTGTTAGTTTGTTTGTTGTTCGGTTTGTTTTTTCTATCATTTATAATAATTAATAATAAATTTTTTTTTATTATAATTTTTAATAATAATTAATAATAATTGTTTTAATATGCAATCTTAATTATTTTTACTTCATGTCCTTTACCCTTTTTCATAATTTCATTATCTTATTATTTCTTATTATTCTATTTAAACATTGTCAATTATGAATATAATCTTGTAATATTTTTTAAATTCTTATTAATTATTTTGATTATTTCGATTATTTTATTTTAATATGCAACTGTATTCGCCTTTAGTTCCTAGTGAACTATAGAATAAGTTGATATTGGTTCATTATGTTTCTATCTGTATTCTGAATTTTTTTTGTTGTGTAATTTAATTCTATGTAAAAAAATGAATTTTTTTAATCGCTTATACTGGCAATAACTAACAAAGATATGTGAGCCATTTTCTTAGCTTTCGAATGATGTTCACTAAAACTTATTCATGCTATTTTTTGATTGCGAAAAATAGAGACTTTTAACAGATTAGATTTATTTGTAATCTGAACCTATTTTTATTTTATAAAAATGCGGTACGTTTCGCACCTGTAAGTTGAGATTGAAAACTCATTGCTCCGTAAGTATTAGTTTCTCCACTCTCATATTATTTTAGTAATAAGACAAATATTTTGAATAATTTTAACAAAAAAATAATAAATTAAGTCTAAATTAAAATAAATCCATACTATTTTTAATAATTCTAAAAAATATTATTTTTTATATTTGATTTTATTTGATCCTTATGCTTAAAACTCAGTAGTGCGTTAGGTCGGTCGGCCTTTGACAGCTAGACTAGAATTTCTTATGAAATAACATTAAATTTGACCTCAGACTTTGCTTCGACCTCATCCCGTAAAAATCTAAAGCACAGGTAAAGTACGATCAAAGTTATAACTAGAGAATTTTCTACCTGCTCGTGCGTTTGACATTCCATGCCAATGCTGGGTCGCATTTTCGTTAAAAATGTTTAATATGTGGGTCTTTCTTATATTTCGATGGTAACAAAGATTTTCATGGGATAATAGTGGGATTTTATAATTGGAGTGACTTTTTTAAAATTTTATGTTGCTAAAGTAATATAATAACAATTTTGATGAATTTAATGATTAAATTAAATAAATGAATTATATATAATATGAAAATGAATGCATAAATTAATATATTATAAATAATATAGTATAAATACACGGTTAAAAATCTTAGAAAAACATTGTAACTATAAAGTACAGACTTTATATATGACCACACCAGCTTTGGTTTCAAATCTAATATTTGCAAAATAATAAAAAACCGTATTAAAACAGCTTTGGTTTAAAATTTAGTACAAGCTTGGATTGAAATATAACAAAAAAGAAATAATAACAAACACAGTGAGATTCGAACCAAGGACATCCAGTTTCAAAGCTCACTACGTTAGCCACTGGGCTATTGCGCTTTATGAAACAGAGGCAATAAAAAGGCATATAAAAATAGTAGCCTAATATTGAGTTTCAGCATTGCAATCCCAGTGGGTAATTCAGTCAGGCCTCTTGAAAAAAAGGCATGTATTAACTGCTTCTTTTGGCGTCAACACACCTCACAACATCACTGCATCGATGAGGGCTTATATAATGCCTGCCTGTTAAAAGGAAGGCAAGAAGTTTTCGTTATTTCTCTGTGATGTATATGTGAGTTGAAAGTCCTGTGTTTTTTTATTGATCTTACAGTTTAAATGTTTTTATAGAACAAACAACTTTAAATCTAGGAACTTTTTTATTTGCAATATGCTTTAAAGGTATATTAATTACTTGCATTCTGAAAACTTTATAAAAATGTCATTGCTTTAAAGGAACTCTGCTTTTGCATGCTTAAATAATGGAGTTGAACAGCTATTCCAGAAAAAATAATCAATAGAGCGTGGTTAAAGAGGTTCGAATATATATTTTTTAATGACTAATTGAACAAATGACTAATTGAACTAATTGAACAAACAAAATTATTTAATGATGTTAAAGTGCACTTGCAAACATAATAAACAAAGTAGTATAATCAGGGCTTACGTGAAAGTACTATCAGAATGCATTTTTAAAAAAGCGCTTTTAGCAGGGCTTTTTAGCAAAGTGAGTGTGTAAGTACTGACAAATTTTCCCATTCCATACAAACAATAAAATGGTGTTTGAGGGAGTGTAAAAGGTCTATTAAATTTTAACAAAGGCCTGCGGAGAGAGCACCTATTTCAGGAATAGTAAACGAAGTGCAATACTTAGGGCTTATGAAGAAAGTACTTTAAGAATGCATTTTCAAAAAAGCGCTATTAGAAGGGCTTTTTAGCAAAGCGAGTGCGGAAGTACTGACAAATTTTCTCATTTCATACAAGCAATAAAACGGTGTTTGCAAGGCGTGTGGAAGGCCTATAAAAACTTAACGTATGCCTGCTAGAAGACCTTCGGACTCCTGCAATTGCCCACCGGGGTGGTGTTAACGCACCACATTCATATCAGACATTCAAGTATATATAGCTAAGAAATGGCAACCGCTAAGTCCCATTTTATGAGCCTTTTCACAGTTAGCAGTCAGCAGAGAAATCCAAATCCCAACATGTTCTTGGAGTCAAGGGAGCGTTTCACTCAAAACGCTCGCAGCTACATGAACACAAAATGTAAACACTTATCGCTGGATAAAAACATCCAGGAGTCGTAAATTTCAAGCACACGTGGCAAGGGATTTTTTTGATTGCTGCTATGAGTGAGTGCGAGCTTACGAATGGGTTTGTGTTTGCAGTGACCCAGCAACGGTAGAATTAAAAGCTTGTGAAATCAAATGCGGCAGTTTACACAAAGTAATTTTTATTGATATGTTTACTGAACGTCTGGTATGTTTAAACTTGGGAGTTAGAAACACATCATCGTTGCTTAGATTGGCCGCCACAATTGTCTTTTTTGAAAATTCAATGTAATCTTTTTTTAAAATGTGGGGTTGAGATATCAATCATCCATCTTTTCTGCTATTTTGTATATGTTAAATAAAATATGTTGACATTTGAGAATAATCTTTTACATGCCGCATTAAAGGGCAGATAACAGCTAGTATTTTTTAAATTTAACATTACACAAATTAATAAAAAAGAAAACCATTAAATAAATTAAATTAAAAATATTTAAGAATTACATTGCAGATTGAAAGAAAACTATTGGTATATGATTAGTGTGAAATGAAACTTAAACATTATATTGCTATAAAAAAAGACGTTAAAGAGATTATATATAAAGTTTTAAAGAAAACAGAAATTCAGAAAAGAGAATAGGATGAAATTAAGAGAAAAATTCGAAAACTAAATGCTTAAATAACTTAATATTTGAAACACTTTTGCAATTTTAGGCAGTGAATTACAAAGTCTTATCGCACTAACGAAAAACAATCTACTGGAGTTTTTAAAATTGTACGTCGGAATAACGAGGTTCTTGCTTTTGCTCGATCGACAGAATTGCAGTTTTTCAAATAGATAATTAGGTCATCGCGAGTGTATGATTCTATGCACAAAAATGCAATTTCTTGCATAAAGGCAGTTGAGTAAGCCACGACATACTATTCTTTTGGAAAAGGATGAAATATGATCAAACTTCTTGAGATCGTAGATATATCGCGCTTCGTTGTTGAAAGCGACTAGAAGTTTGTGCAAACATCTCAAGTCAAGTTTGCTAAAAACAACCTCCGAATAAGTTAAAATTGGCAATATCAGCTGCAAAAAGAGTTTCTTCTTAGTTTCGACCAGCAAAAATGCTGCAGTAATTCGAAGATTTCATAAGACAAGCAGATTTTGCTTAAGAATGAATTAATGTGATCTTTGCACGACAGGGACCCGTTGATCCTATAACCAAGATAAGTTGCTTTACTGACAATTTTGAACTCAATGCTATTGAGTAAAATTGGAGGAACATCAATATTTCTGAAAGGTGTCTTAAAAGTCAGCAGGAAAAAGGATTTAGGAGGGTTAAACTGAAGCATGTTTGCTCTGGCCTATTCAGCTACTTTATTTAGATCATCGTTTACTTTTGCACATAGCTCATCAACAAGTCCGATGGGCCTAGACACATACAATTGTAGGTCATCAGCATAGGCGTGCATGGTAGCATGACTGCATTTACTGAAAATATCATTAATAACTTAGTTAACAAAAGTGGGCCAAGAACTAAGCCTTGCGGAACTCCACTCGAGGTTCTTTTAAATAAAGAAAAATTATTCCTCACTTCGACTCTTTGAGATCTGCCACTCAAAAAACGAGATGCTGTTTTCGAAAATCCAAAGTTTTTCGTAAGCTTTCTGGGCAAAATTGTATGGTTCACATCAGGCCCGTAACTAGGATTTATCCAATGGGGGTTTTGATTAAAAAAAAATATTGATAGCTTTTGATATCGATAAATCAAAGGGAATTTTTATATGTACATTAAATGTTTGCTCCCCCATAGATCAAATACCCCATAGACTAAAAAAAGTCAATTGGATATAAAAATAAAATCTATAAAGTTTCGTGCCTATTAATAGACTTTTAAAACAAGCTCAAGAGCCCAATAAATGGCCAAGCGTTTTACAAGAGTTTAAAACTTATCTTGAAGAAAATTTAAAAAAGGTTTTCATTTCGCTTTTAATACAATTGTTCTTTAAAATGAGTTAACAAACATAAAAATAAGATTAAAAGTACCAGAGTTGTGATATTTTACTTTTCGAAAAATGTTATTTTATGTCTTGTTTCAATAAAAAAAAATTGTTATAAAACTACCCTAAAAACTTCAGCTGCAATGAAATTTTGTTGAAATATTTCTTGAAACAACACTTAATACAAATGAGGAGTGTCTGTTCAAATTTCCTATTTAATTTTTTTTTAATTGTTTTACGACCTTTTTTGAAGTAATTAAGGATAATACATTCCTATTTAACATTTCTGAAAAAAGCTGTTTTTACTATGGCTTAGCACTTAAAATATTTAATCCTATCATTTGCACAAACAAAAAATGAAGAAAATCGTAAGTTTTCCAATATTTTGTACGTAAAAGTTTATGTGTCTGTTCAAAAAGGGCCTAAATATGCATACTGAAGAGTTGCTTTTGAAGATATTTTAACAAAAGGGACTAATTTCCATACAAGGTCTTAAATTTTGTATAATATTTAATCAAACGGTCTTATCAAATTTTTTTAAAGACTCAATTACAAGTTCCCTTTAAAGTAAGAAACTGATTATTCAATGAATGAAAGTTCTCAATGGTTCCTCTTTACTAAAATGAAAAACCGACGAAGAATGTGAGCGTATTGAGCCCGACATAGGGCACTTACGTGTTTAGTGATTTAATTATGTCTGTGTAAACTTCTTAAGTATATTTTGTTGTTGTGTTCATTTTATAAAATGCTTATTAAAAACCTTATCAAAAATGCCTATTTCTTCAGGGACTGCACAAAAAGGCATATTTTTATATTTAAAATCTCTGTAACTTTTAAACCATTAAATATTTTTTATCCATGCTTACATCATATATTAGCTGTTGGTCTCAAAGTTGTAAGCACAACAAAAACTAGACTTTTCTCAGTTTTCTTCAACATCATACAATGTCGAAATAAGCTCTTTTGAACAGACACCAAAATTCCAGAATCTCCAAAAATACGAAAATGCAAAATTAAAAAAAAAAGAGTACGTAACGGGTGCTATAGCATAGTCTTTTGCTATTTTGTAAAAAAGAATTACAAAAACCTTAATTCGGATCAAAAAGTTATAGCTGTTGAAACTTGATGTTTACTCAAAAATGAGTGCCTGTGTTTCAAACAAAAAAATTAAAAAAATCATATGAAATTTAAAAAAAAAACTATATTTATCATTTGAAATGATTTCAATAATTTTAAAAAATATTTTCGATTTTCGTTTTAAAAAAAATTCAGTACTAATTTATATAGTAATTTTAAATATTTCTAAATAGCAACTCGACAACATAACCAAAAAGAAATAAAGGGTGGTTAAATTTTAAGAGCCGATGTTGATTTTGAATAAAACACAAATTATTTAGGAAATTATTGTCATTTCTTTTTCTTGTGATAATGCTGGTATAGTTCAATTATGTATGGAACAAAATATTAGCCAAATGGCCGACGCGACCTCGGCGGCACACTTCCATTCGATGGTCCAAATTTTCGATGACGCTGAGGCATAATTGAGGTTCTATGCCGATAATGTGCCGAATTATCTCATCCTTTAGCTCTTGAATTGTTGCTGGCTTATCGACGTACACTTTTTCTTTCAAATAAATTCAAAGAAAGGAGTCCAACGGTGTCAAATCACATGATCTTGGCGGCCAATTGACATCGCCACCACGTGAGATAACACGGCCACTGAATTTGTCGCGCAAAAAAGGCATTGTTTCGTTAGCTGTGTGGCAAGTGGCACCGTCCGGTTGAAACTACGTATCGTCCACATCCATATCTTCCAATTCGGGCCATAAAAACTTCGTTATCATCTCACGATAGCGAACACCATTCACAGTAACTGCCTGACCGGTCTCATTTTGGAAAAAATACGGCTCGATGATGCCGCCAGCCCATAAACAGCCCCAAACAGTCACTCTTTGTGGGTGCATTGGCTTTTCGACAATCACTCTTGGATTATCATTCGCCCAAATATGGCAATTTTGCTTATTGACGAATCCACTGAGGTGAAAATGTGCCACCATTCTGACCATTGACGACGCTTGAAATGGTCAAGAGGATTTAGTTCTTGAGTAAATTGCACCTTGTAAGCGTGTAAATGCAAGTCTTTATGCATAATGTTCATCAACGACGAGCGTGAGAGGTGCAATTGTTGGGCATGACAACGAGTTGAGGTGGACGGCTCTTCAGCTACACTATCGCAAACTGCAGCAATATTTTTTGCAGTACGAGCTGTACAAGCATGCACTGGTGTTTTCACATCTCCTACAGAGACGGTTTTTGCACGATTTTTCCGATTGTACGCACATTTGGATGATTAAATTGACCGAAAAAATCACGAAGTGCACGATATGCATTTTGATTTGAACGTCCATTTTCATAATAAGCCTAAATAACTTTTACGCATTGCCCGATTGTGTGTCTTTCCATGGTTCAAATTGAATTAGTCTGAAATTAGGAAATGTCAAATGAAATGTAGAAAAAACTTGACGTTTAAGTGTGGTTCACATTCAACATCGGCCTTTAAAATATAACCTTATAACGCTTATTAAATTTTTCTGTTCTACAAACAACAACAAACAAGAAAGAATGTGGATGGACAGTCTTGATCACAAATGCGTTTAGTTGGAACTGCGACCACATTAATTGAAATTTGAAAATCAAAAGTATTTTTTGTTTTTATAAGTTGAAATGCGAGAGGCGATATTGTGGTATTTCGAAATTTGGTTGTGATGTCTTTAATAAAGCCATCCTGTAGTTTTTCTTCAGCTACATATGCTTGTGCTCCTTGTAGTGTATTCATGACAGCCGCACCATCGTAATCGAGCCCAACATAAAATCGCAATCTATACCGAAGTCCTTATATTATCTATGACCTGAAAGCATAAGTATCAATTCAGTTCAAAATTGAAGTGGTTTTCAACTTTTTACGCTGTTGAGTTGTGCCTTAATGATATATTAGATTTTTATACTTTCTAGACCCCAAGGGGAGGGGTGTTAACCCCTAAAACCACCCTTGTCTACGGGCCTTGTTTACAGTATCAAATGCCTTATGCCTCATTTACACGAGTGACATATTTGTCATTTTTTACACCATTAAGTGCCATTATCGTGTAAATGATGTAACTTTGTTTCATTATTTTAGTCATAAAATAATGATTAAAATCAGATGTCATTAGTTTTGTCACTTAAATGACATCGTGTAAACGCCGTGTATATCCGTCTACTCTCATTGTGACCAACTTAAAGAAAAAATGAAAAAGTTCATTCTTTACTGACAGAGTGCGTTTAACTGTTTCTAGAAATTTAACTGCTTGCTTAAAAATGGACTGGTTAGTATAAATTTTTAGAGTTTAAATAATAATAATCAATATTTAATCTCATTTCCTTTTTTAATTGAACCCAGTCAGTATTTTTTAGAAGATGGAACAGACGAGCTAGTGGAAACTTCTGGCAGGTCGCGCAAGCTCGAAAGGTTCTTCTTCCTCCTCGTCCTCTTCAATTAATAAATATGCTAAATAAGCAACAGCTTTTATTTTGTTGTCTGCCATTTGTAAAATAACTTTTAACTTCTTTGCTTTGTCAGTATTTGAGAATTATAAATTTTGTCATTCATGTAAACGCCTACTTTGCTGGTCAAATCATTATGAATTTGAAAGTTGCCAAAATATAGTGAAACGTAGTGACAAAGCTCTGGGCAAGTCACTTTTTTGTGCCGTCTAAATAGCAGCGTCATTATGATATGTCATCAAGTCATTATTAAAGTCAGTAAATGTCACTCGTGTAAATGAGGCATTAGATAAAACTAATAGACATAGCATTGACCCATATCATATGGTACTCTTATGTCATCCAGAACTTTTACCATAGCAGTTAAACAGCTGTGCCCTTGTCGAAAACCAGACTGAAAATGTGACCCAAATGTGTTTATGTGCGGTAAAATTGGTTTAGTCATTAGAGACTAGACATCTGCATAAATGCACTCGGAAGCAACTTCAACACATTTGCTACGAAAAGAGATGTTTATACTCTTTCACACTCAGCTACCGATTACGAATGAGCACAAGTAAACATGGAAGGAAAACATTTGTGTTTTGTACTAAAAGCAGTAGAGCACTTAAAATGAAATTAACAATATTCATGACAATATACTTCTTATATTTATCGACTTATTTGACAATAGCAAATTCATTTGCAATTATAAGGATTTCTCAGTCTAAAATCATATCGACAGTTACTTGACAAAACTGTCAACACACGAAAAGGTAATTCATGTTAAAAATAAATTATTAAACAAACCACATACTCTCTTCTGTTTCTTATTAAGTTGAAATTATTACACACCATGATACAATTATTTTACAAGGTAGCCTTGACAGCTTTTTGGCGATTGGTAGTTGTCAAAAACAGCTAAAGAATGTTGTAGTTTGCTGCTGTTTACCTAGCTATTTGCTTATTTTTAACTTACCTTTGATTCATTAAATTTATTCGCGAAGTTGATTGAAATGTTTTTAGTTTGTTGCGGTTGACTACCTATGCTTATTAATACGTCGCTTATTTTTTCACTTTTCTTTGATTAATTGCATAAACAGCTAATTTTGACAACTACCCATCGCCGCTCGTAAGAAAAAAGCCAGTCTACGCGGCTACCTTGTAAAATAATTGTATCATGATTACACACATGCTTGAAATCTACTTTGAAGTGTTGTACATTAAAGTAAAGTAACACACTCTCCACACACTCACCAACACATTCTCACGTTGTCATTTCATGGGAAACAAAAAAAGTTATATGTGCTCATATGTCTTGCTCTTTTGGGGCCAAAAAATAAACTCAACTGAAAACATAATCATGCAACACAAAGCGGTGAATTCTGATGGCAAAAATTAATTAAAAATAGTGAATAAGAAAGTTAAACATTTTTCCTTGCAGATTAACGAATTAAATACTGATGAAGACTTGTGACAAATTGTTTCTAAAACAAGCGACCACTGCTGGCGAAAAGCAGTGTCATTGCTGTTTATGTACTATTGCTATAATGTGCTGTTTGTGCTGACTTATTATAATTGTTTGTTAGCTTAAATTGTATTTTTTATAATCTGGCAAATAAAATTATAATAAAAAACTATAAAAAATTTGTTTAGAAATTTGCTTACAGCAGGACAACGGCTTAACATATCGGGGAGGGGGGAGAATAGCGCAGAACTGAATTTTTAATTGGTGAGAACAGTTTAGCTATATATTTTTCTTATGGCTAAAACAATGGTGGCAGAAAGGGATGCCAGATCACACGAATGAGAATCAGAGATGCAAACCATACGACATTTTGATCACCGCTTGAACAATGGTCACAAGTTTTGTATGAAAAATTTTATATGGACGTAACGGAAATCGTGTGACCGCTCGTGTTACATACGCCGTATGCAACATTTACTGTTCTAGCTGGGAAGTTAATAAAAGTTTATATATTTTTTTATACATATGTGTTTTTTTCTTTAATACGAGCAGCCATAAGCTCATTACTTATTTAAGGAGTTATAAGTAAAAATGTGAAAAACGATTATTTTCTGATAATTTGACCATATCTTTAATGCATTGACCGATTTCGATAGTTTTCAGTGCCATTGATTAGAAGTTTCAGTATATGTAATTGAATCATATTCAGTAGTTGTGAAGATATCAGCATTAAAGTTGAACATTTATAAAAATAACAAAATACGCCTTTTTGAACCATGTAATATTTCACTCCGATCAGTTAAAAAAATATTTTATTTGGTGAAAAAGCTTAGAATTTTAATAAAAATAATGTTTTCCTAATATCTTTGAGAGTTTCAGAAGAGATATTTTGGAAAACACTCCCTAATAACGTTGAAGAGTTGTTTCTGAAACGTTTTTTTTTTTTGTCTTAAGGATAGGTAAAATAACAAAAAACACCATTCAAGAAAAATATAATGCTTTAAATTTATAATTCCTTTTAAATTACCACAAATACTAGTAACAACTAAAATGTTTATCAAAATTTCAGAGTTTTACAGAGGAGATTTAAAAACTAATATGATTTGAAAGATGAATACTAAGGAAAATTTTTAATATTTTTTTTTTTTATATTATAAAGTCAATATCTTCAAAACTGCTAGAAATAATTCAATTAAAAACATTAAAGATGATTAAAATTTGCCAATGTACTAAAAGCCTTCTGTCAAACTTCCGTCAAGTTATAAGAAAAATAACATTTTATCATAATTTTGCAAATATATTCTAGACTCAAGCCGATGGGGAAGATAGAAGACTGTTCTAACATCTGCGTTAAAAATTCACTTAAAATTTATTATAGTTTGACCTATAATTTTTTAATTTTTCCTCTGTGTAATATGTATATATAATATATGGGCATTTCTGCCAAAAAGTCTACCGCGGCTGAAAAATTCAATGTTACCTAAAATTCTTTCAAATCTTCATAAAAAAGAAAAAAATGTATTAAGTTATATTGTGAGAGCACTAATAGCTGATCGCAATTTGAATTTAAGAAATGGCAGCAAACATGATAGATAATTGTTAAACCATTTTAACTAAATTTGAAATTTTATAAGTATAATAAATACTAGTTTTCGATTGTTATGATCCTGAATTACACTTTATATGTTTATCTAGTTCAATTAAATAAATAATACTATAAAATATTTGTACTTCTTTGAAGGGAAGATAATCTGTCGCGTGTGTTATGTAGCGTACATTTTTACACATTATTTGAAAAAAAAAAAACAAATAAAGATTATTTTGATTTGAAGTCACTTCAATACAAAATAGAATTGTCGATTTAAATTTTGACATTTTTGGAAAAAGAATTTTCTTTCATATTTCATTGAGTTTTGTATGTTTTCACATGCGCCCCAAAGCACTTACATTTTTGTCGCTTACGAATCGTCATTAAAAATGCTGATGTCTTGAAGCTCAATGCTTGAGCATGTCTTATTTTACTTTTTTTAGCAGATCTCGGCTAAACCAGTGTTTACGCCAGTGAGAATAGATAATATAGTTATTACTCCATCTTCTCCATCTGTTTCTCCCCCGGCTAGAAATGACATGACTAATGAGCGCAATAGTTCATTAAATTTAAGAGCTTTGTCGAGAAAAAAAAAGATTTTCATTTCACGTCTTCAGCCCGACACAACAAGTGAAAATGTATTGACGTTTGTTAAACACAACCAATTAGTAAGTCAGGCTGCTTTCTGCTCATGCAAGAAAATTGGCAATAAACCGTCCCACTCATCATTTATTCTCACAGTAGCTGCTGAAGAGTTTGCAACTGTTTTGAGCTCTAATCTGTGGGCTGATAATATCTTTGTTTCTGAGTTTAAGCCTAAACACAGGTCTAGAAGGACGAATAATATCACCAGTCAGACCCAAAAAAACTAAATAGGCTTTCCCTTTACTATCAAAATGTAAGGGGATTGCGTTCAAAGACGCGCGACATTTTTTTGTCAACTCAGAATTTTTCTGAAGATATTATCGCGTTAACTGAAACTTGGTTGAACGGAGGAATTACTGACTTAGAACTGTTTGACAATAGTTTTCAAGTATATAGGAAGGACAGACACGCTGACAACAATTCTGCAGTTGGTGGTGGTGTCCTATTAGCTGTAAGGAGCTCCTGTGTTAGTTCCTTTATTGATATTCCCTGCTCTGCTAAAATCGAACTTATATGCGTTAAGGTTGTACATTGCAATTCTAATGTATATGTTATTAATGCATACGTTCCTCCAAAGAGCAGTGTAGAGGTCTATGCAAGCCTTGCGGATTGCATAGAATTTATATTAAATTTACTTGACGTTAATGACGACATTTTATTGTTGGGCGATTTTAATTTGCCTGACTTAAAATGGCATTCTTCTGACGATGAAACACATTTTTGTGCATCTAATTCGAAGACACGCCAAGAACATATATTTGTTGACAATATATGTTCTGACTTACAACAAGTTAGTTGTATTTATAATAGTCTGGAAAGGCTGCTTGACCTAGTCTTAACTACAGACAGTAACAATGTCATTGTTCAGAAGGCACTTCATGCTTTGACTACTATTGATAATTACCATCCACCTTTGAGTATTTGGTATAAATCCGATAGGGAGAATATGGTAAATTCAAGCTCTGTTGACACAGTTTATGAATTCAATTTCAAAAAAGCTGACTTTTTGGGGTTGAATCATTTACTTTATAGTAAATTAAATATAATTACAGAATACATAAATAATAATAATCTTAACAGTTCAATAAATTATTTCTATACGGAGCTCTTTGCCATGTTTTCTCAGTCTGTACCATATAGTCTCAAATTTGCGAAAAATTCTGCGTACCCTTGGTACACAAAGGATTTAAAGACTCTTCGCAACAATAGGAATAGGGCATGGAAGAAATATGTTTGTAGTTTTGACTCAAATGACCTAGAAACATACAAACGTTTGTTTCTGGAATTTGAGAATTGCTCAGCTGCATTATATAATGAGTATTTGGATAATATGAAGCTGAGTATTTTGTCTGATCCAAGAAAATTTTGGGGATTTATTAATGTTAAGAAGAAGACTGATGGATTTCCTTCTTCTTTCAAATTTCAGGATGGATTTACTGACAATTCCACCATTATTTGTGGCTTATTTGCCAATCTTTTTAAAGAATCATTCTGTTCAGATTCTTTTAATCCTGATTTAGCGTATTTTGATTATATGAACAACGCATCCAGAGTTTCTTTGGGGCATATATCTTTTACCTCAGAGGATATTTTTAAGTATATTGAATCAATCGATGAGGATTTTAGCGCTGGACCAGATGGAATTCCTGCCGCAGTGTTAAAACAATGCGGCTCCGTTTTGTGTCAGCCTCTCTCGTTACTTTTTAATAAATCAATTAATGAAAGTAATTTTCCTCTTTTTTGGAAAAAATCTTATATCAGTCCTATTTACAAAAAAGGTTGCAGGAACGACGTCACTAATTATAGGCCTATCGCTAAATTGTCTTCGATTCCTAAACTTTTTGAGCGAATAGTGTACGATCGAGTGAAAATTTACTGTGGGCAAGTCATGACAACTCGTCAGCATGGTTTTGTTACTGGCAGATCCACTGTGTCTAATCTCCTTGATTTCACTACATTCTGCTTAAAATCTATTGATTCTGGTAGCCAGGTCGATTGTATTTACACTGATTTTAGCAAAGCTTTTGATAAATTACCACATAATCTAATTTTATTTAAACTTAAATTAATGGGATTTCCACAATATTTTGTAAACTGGATCAAATCGTATTTGATGGAACGATCTTATCAAATACGGTTCCGAGGCGTGTTGTCTTCTGAATTTGTTGCAGAATCGGGTGTTCCTCAAGGAAGCCACCTGGGCCCACTTCTGTTTATTTTGGCAATTAATGATGTTACCCACGTCATTAAACACTCTCATTTGCTTATTTATGCAGATGATATGAAAATATACAGAACAATTGATTCTAATGACAATTCAGACCTGCTCCAGTCAGACTTGAACTCCTTTGAGGTTTGGTGTTCTAAAAATTACATGTTTTTAAATCCAGATAAATGCCAAACTATGACCTTTTCGCGTAAAAGGAACAATTTTATTTTTGATTACAAAATTAAAGATACTGCTTTAAGTCGTGTAACTACCGTCAAAGACCTTGGTATATGCATGGATTCTAAATTGTCGTTTAACATGCATATTGATACAATTTGTAAAAAAGCGTCTTCTATGCTTGGTTTTATAAAACGGTGGGCCAAAGAGTTTGATAGCTTAATAACAACTACAACTCTGTATTATTCAATCGTGCGTCCTCACTTGGAGTACGCAAGTCAAGTATGGTCCCCACATTACAATGTGCATGTTGATCGTATAGAAAGAATTCAAAAACGTTTTGTTCGGTTTGCTCTAAGAGGCTTGAGTGGAACTGACACATTTAACCTTCCTCCATATGAGGATCGTTTGAAATTATTAAAAATGCAATCTTTAAGTGAGAGAAGAAAATCTGCTGATATCGTCTACTTACACCAACTCATTACTGGTGTATTCGACTCTCCAGAGCTTCTTTCTCTTATAAATTTTAACACTAACCGTAGAAGCAGTAGAAACTCTAACAACTTGATTTATTTACCATTTAGTAGAACAAATTATATGTTAACTGCTCCATTAAATCGCATGAGTACCTTTGTTAACAACTGTAACGTGTTTGATGTTAACTTGTCGAAAGGTCAACTCAAAAGTAGATTGAAAACTAATGTATGATTAGATCTATGTAAACGCATGGTTAGTTGTTATGTCTTGTGTTGTCCCTGAGCCCAACCCATATTATGGTGGGTAAATTTTTCTCCCTTTTGGTTTTTTATTGGACCACTTTTATCGATATCTTTGAGTTATTTCAATGATATTGGATTGGTTCTTAAAATGATCTATTGCGGAGAAAGTGTGAAAAAGCTGTAGTAGCTGAACTCTATTGTTATTGCATGTTTTGTATTTAGTACTCCTCTAGAACTCAAACACAACCAAAGTATGAACTAAATCCTTTGATTCCACTTTGTTTTTTTTCTCTGTTATATGCGTACAAATGTCGCGTATGTAAGCAAAGACATGGGCATTTCCAAACTGGCGTTACGTATGATTTGTATGAAGATATATATAGTATATAAAAAAAGAATGAAAAAGTCTAATTTTTAAATTATTTTCGTGATAATATGGTAAACATTTATTAAGTAGAAATAATGACTACAATAGACCCTAAGGATTTAAAAATATAAAAATATGTGCTGGCGTTTCGTTACAAAAAGCAGAAGTGGTTTTTGACTTGGATTCAAATTTTTGCAAATCTCTCAGAATTGGGCAAGACTTTACAACTTTTTTGAAAAGGATTTGAAATAATATAACAGGAGTGGGCACGACTGAGGCCATTAAGTGCCACATTAAGATTTTTACCGAAACCTTCCAAAATCAAACAGAATTTTAATATAAAGGAAGGTATTATTAAAAAAATCAAAATTAGTATAAATGATGTATATAAGGGCGTATCGAAAAATTTAGATCGTATTCTAAGAGGTCTCAAAAGTTACATGTGGTTGTCAAGAACACTCAAAAATATTTTAGGAAAAAAAGGATATCTCCATATCCCGCCAGGACAACGTGGTTTTTTAGAAAAACAGGAAAAATAACTATTTCAAAATGCTTTGGTTTTTTAAGAAAAAGTTCGTGCGTCTTAAAGCAGAAGTAAAAATTTACTTGAACTAACAATGTCTTGCCAAACACGATGCCACTCTTTATTTGTACCTACAGTTTCCTGTGAGAAGGATGTTCGAATCTAAATGTACACTCGAGATAGTGCAGAACTTTTGATTATAATCTGATTGTCTACATTTTGGTAACATTGATTAAAGTGTTAGTGTTTTCCTTAAATTTGCCGAATTAATAATCTTATATGCATTTTATTGTTTTTGAGAAATGTATACTTGAATGCAATTTTTTAACTTTTTCAAAAAATCTATATTTTTATGTCTTGGGCATTAAAAGTGGTACCAAAGATAATTTTCCCAATTTAAGAATTTATAAATTTATAGAATTTATCTTTTAAAAATCTTAGCATTTTGAGATCGTTATTTTTACTGATTTTATCAAAAAACTGGTTTGTCCTTGCAGGAGAGGAATACATCCTTTTTTCTTCCAAAATTTTTTTGGGGAGATCTTGAAAATCATATGCAACTTTTGAAACCTCTTGGAATGTGAAATTAAAGAAAATTTTAATTCGATACGCGGTCACCCTCTTCAAAAGGGACACAACTATAAATTTTTATATTCCTACTTTTTCGTGTAAAACTATCTACATCGGCTGTCTTAATTTTGTACACATATTCCTATTCTTTAATAAAATCATTTTAACAAAAATAAGTAATCATCTCCTGAAAATGAAAAAATTTTGAGTTGTGCCTCTTTTGAGAGTGTACGATATGTATTTACACACAACCATTTTTTCATTATCTTTAGCTAATGTCGTCCACTTTACTTAACAAAGAACTGCATTTGCCACCGCTGTAATATATATTTATTTTCCAAGTGATCAAATTAAAAATGTTGTGTGGCTTTTTTTTATTAGGATTTTTGGTATGGCGTTGCGTTACTTAAATTTTCATTGTAGTTTAATTGGGTAACTAAGTAATTAAGTAGTTAAGTAATTATGTAACTAAGTACTTAAAAACAAATTAAATATAGGTTTTTTCGTGCCTCAACCATTTTTTCATTATCTTTAGCTAATGTCCTCCATTTTTACTGAAACAAAAAGTTTTCGAAACATTTACGAACAAGAAAAACTACATTTGTGAAACAGTGCAGACGATTTTATAATCCTGGTAAATAAATATATGCATAAACTGCATTAATCTATATAAATAAAAATCAAATGTCGTTCGTTGGTAATTGCATCAGTTGAGAACGGCTGAGCCGATTTGGATAATTTTTTTTTTAAAATGTTCGTAATAGTCCAACTTAGGTTTTTACGGAAAGAAAAATTGACCACGCCCACTTTCCGCCCACTTTTTTTGATTTATCTAAAATCGGAAAACGGCTGGACCGATTTGGATAATTTTTTTTAATGTTCATAGTAATCCAATTTAAGTTTTGTCGGAAAGAAAAATTGACCACGCCCACTTTTGCGCCCACTTTTTTCAATTTATCTAAAATCGGAAAACTTCTGGACCGATTTGGATAATTTTTTTTTCAAATGTTCGTAGTAATCCAATTTAAGTGTTTACTGAAAGAAAAATTGACCACGCCCACTTTTGCGCCCACTGTTTTGATATCTATATATATAAAATTAAGTGGCAAAACTTCCTGTTCGCATACTCCTCCTAGACGGCTTGCCCGATTTCAATGAAATTTTCAGGGGTGATTGGGGTCTGTGTGGAGGGTGCACATAAGAAATTGGATGTGTGTATCTTTGCAGGTTTTGTACCACACCCCCTTTTGTCGCCCACAAATCAATAAAAATGCTGTATTTAAGACGGTTTTGGTCGTATGAAATTAAAATTTGGTAAATAAGTTCGTATGATAACTATAATTAACTTTGAAAATATGGGAGTGGTCACAATTCATCTACGCCTACTTTAAAGAAAATATCAAAATACTTCGAAACCATTGGTCCGATTGAGCTCAAATTTTGTAAGTACGCTTTGCTTTGAGTACGAGATGGTTTAAGGGGCAATGCCACACCCCCTTTTACCTCCCACATATAAATAAAAAATTGTTGTTATCGAATAGCTTTAGTTAGAGTTATGGGTCGCACAGCTTAGAAATTCGGTATTCGACCACAATATAGACGTACCGTTTCTGTGATGAAATTTTATGGGAGTGGACAAGGGGGAGGGGCACCTCCGATACAACCTAAATTTGTGATATCGAATAGCTTTGAAGTTATAGGAATTCATCTTTGGAATTCAGTTTTTGACCTCACTTTACACTTGCAGTTTCAATGGTTTTATTTTATGGGCGTTGGACAGGGAGGCGTGACATCTCCCTTACAACCCAAATTTCTGATATCGTATTGCTTTGAAGTTATGAATGACAGCGTAAGAATTCGGTATTCGACCTAAATTTATACATGCATTTTCAATACTTACATTTTGTCGTCGTAGGGCAAAGGGGAGTGGCACTTCCCATACAACCCAACTTTGTGCTATCAAATAGTTTTAGAGTTATAAGTCGTACAACGCCGAAATTCAGTATTCGACCTCAATATACACATGCAGTTTCATTGATTCAATGTATGTTCATTGGTAAGAGGGGCGTGGCACCTACCATTTAACGTAAATTTGCGATATTGAATATCAGCGTCAGAATTCAGTATTCGGCCCCAATTTATACATGCAGTTTCATTAATTACATTTTATGGGCGTACGACAAGGGGGCGTGAAACCTCCTATTTAACCCAAATTAGAGATATCAAATAGCATTGGGGTTATAGGTCTCACAGCTTTGGAATTCAGTATTGGACCTCAATGTACACATGCAGTTTCATTGATTACATTTTATGAGCGTTGATCAAGGGGGAGTGGCACCTCCCATACAACGAAAATTTGTGATATCGAATAGCTTTGTAGTTCAAGGTCGCACAGCGTCGGAACTCAGTATTCGACCAAAATTTACGCTTGCAGATTTACTGATAAAATTTTTTAGAGTTTGTCGGGGGGGCGTGACACCTCCAATTTAACCCAAATTTGCGATATCGAATAGATTTGGAGTTATAGGTAACTCAGCCTCAAAATTCAGTATTCGACCTCAATGTACTCATGCAGTTTCATTGCTAAAATTTTATGGGCGTAGGGAAAAGGAGAGTGGCACCTCCCACACAATCAAAATTTGTGCTATCGAATAGTTTTGGAGTTATATGTCGCACAGTTTTGGAATTCGGTATTCGACCTCCATGTAGACATCCAGTTTAATTGATTACATTCTATTAGCGGTGATGAAGAGAGAGTGGCACTTCCTATACAACCCAAATTTGTTATATCGAATAGCTTTGTGGATATAGGTCGCACAGTCTCAGAATTCAGTATTTGACCTCAATTTAGACATGCTGTTTAACTGATAACATTTTATGGGCGTTTGAATAGGGAGAGTGGCAGCAACGCGCCGGGTTTCAGCTAGTTAATTAAATAAAAAGGTTTCTCTTAGATAGTATAATAAAATAATATGTTTTAAATAAGTTTTTATTTTTTGGCCACAGTAGACTTTTCTGTGGAAATGTCCATATGCATTTTTAAATAAAACTGTATGAAAAGTTCATTTTATGTTGGTGTAAAAAAGTATACTGTTTACAAAAGTAGGGCTTGCACTATAAAGCCAGTGCTTCAAATGACATACTTTTGTAACGTAACGAAAGGTAACGTAACTATAAGATAAGAATTATCTAAACGACTCGATATTGAATAGCACAAATCTCTCTATAATGTTACATATGATATGGGCATTCCAGAGTTATGTACGCGCAGAGCTGGTCATTTTGCGATTACAATTAAACCCAATTTTAAAATTATAAATCCTAGGATTTGCGGGATCTCAAAATTTGGTTAAATTTTCATTAAAAATTTAAACAAAAATATATTTAAATAAAGTTATAAAAATTTGAAAATTAAAATTTATAAAAATATAGTTTAGGAACACTTAGCTTTAGAAATGATCTTCATTTTCTAATAATTCATATATTATCACCAGGGCTTGCAATTCTAAGCAAATGCTTGAAAATGCTTATTTTGCATATATCCAGGGATGGTCATGATTACAAATCACGATTACTGATTATGATTACATGTATTCAGATAGCACAGATTACTTGATTTTTCTAAATATTCAGAAAAATCACAGTAAAAATCAAATAAAAATACTTTCAATTAAGTAATTATGGTAAGTAATTACATGAGATTATAAAAAATAAAGTAATCATTCAAGGTGATTACATGATTTTTTTAAGAAAATCAAGTAATCGTAACATGGAATTACATGATTTTTCAATAAATCAAGTCATCAGTAATCAGACCCAGCTTTCAGTGATTACAAATTACTTCTCGTCAGACAAAAAATTCAAAATTTGTATGTAATTTTATTATTTCAGTAATTGCTATTTACCATAATGATTTACCATACATACAATATTTTCTTCAGCAGCTATTAAAGCTATGTTAATGTTTGTTAGATTGGTTTTGTTAAAAAAGTGTAACAATAGTGCTCAGAAACCTTTTCTGTATTTTACTTGTCTCTATAAAAACAGATATAAAACAATATATTAGTTAAAGAAATCTGCAATCAACGATTGGCTTAGCCTGATTACTGATACATTTCTTAATCAGAATAATTCATTCATTACTGGAAAATAATTGATTACTTAAATTAATCACAGATTACTTTTGCATGATTACTGATTTCTCAAAAAAATCACTGAAAACTTTAAAGTTATTAATGATTTTTTTTAAGTAATCAAGTAATAAATTTGTGTATGATTAATTGTAATCAGTAATTTTAATATAATCATTACACGAAAGTACTGGCCAACCCTGCATATATCTGGCAGTTCTATTAGTGTGTGCATGTACTTAGCATTTGTGCATATATTTGACATTTGTGCTTATTTTTTCATATATGGCAACATTTTTGTGCATTTGCGCGGAAAACGAATCTTGCTATAAACTTGTTTTATTTTTTGTGGTTGAAATGCCGAAAGAAAAAGAATCTCGTAGCGAATTTTTATCGCGGATGGTTGCTCAGTTCCCTAAACTATTGCGGTGCGACAATTCCATTTTGTTTTGTCAATACTGTGAGTGCCAAATAACAGGGAACAAAGTGTTTAATATTAAACAGCATATGAATACGGCGAGGCACATTAGTGCGGAGGAAAGACGCGGGGAAAAGAATCAAGCATTGATTCTTTGGTTCCTTGCCTGTTTATTACATGCTCATATATTCCTCCCTTTTCTACCTTAGAAGTTTATAGAAAACATTTGGCTTCTATTAGTAAAGTTTGCTCAAAGCTGCAATCTAATGATCATATTTTAATAACTGGTGATTTTAACCTGCCAAACGTTTCTTGGAACTGCTGTTCTGAAATTCCTGGAATATTTTTACCTTCGTCTGAAAGTTCATCTGATAATTATTTTTTAAACGAGCTCTCAATCCAAGGCCTGTTCCAACTTAACTGCATCTTTAACAAAAATAATCGTTTGCTTGATCTGGTGTTTTTTGATGACAGCAATATCGCTTCTGTGTCTAAACCAGATCCTCTGGTTACACCCGAAGATTCTCATCATCCAACATTAGAAATTATTATAAATTTTCCAAAACCATCTGTGCAGTACTAATGATTCTCATCATCCAACATTAGAAATTATTATAAATTTTCCAAAACCATCTGTGCAGTACTATGTTTCTCAACCGCCTACTGAGTTTAACTTTAAAAAAACAAACTACGTGATTTTGAAGAATAACTTGTCTAATATTAACTGGAATTATATTCTAAATATTAATACAAAAAGTTTATGTTCTCAGAGTCTTGATGATGCGGTATATGCGTTAAATAGAACGCTCAATGATTGTTTTTTTAAAGCTGTTCCGCAAAGGAAAGCCTCTTTGACATCGGGTCCGGTATGATATACAAATGAATTAAGAAAAATGAGGAACTTGAAATCTAAATACTATAAAAAATATCAAAAAACACATAACATATGCGATTTTGGATGCTATACCTCGATTCAATAAAGTTGACAATATTTATGCAAACAATCCTATAATATCTACTTAACAAAAGTGAAATTAAACATCAAATCTGATGCTAATACTTCTGGAACTTTGTTAACACAAAACGTAAGATTGATTCCTATCCTTCATTTATGAAGTATAATTCTGTTGAGTCTGATAATGATAATAGTATTTGTAATCTTTTCGCTGACATTTTCAAGACGACTTATTCATCATCGTCCTATGATTATTTAAGTTATCCCTTCAATATTCAATCTGGGGATATTTATTTCCCAATAATTGATACAAACACAGTCTTATCATATTTAAAAAATATTAAATTATCATAAAAAAGTGGTCCTGATAACATACCTTCATGCATATTAAAATACTGCTGTGAAGAATTAGTAACTCCAATCTCTTTAATATTTACTTCATCATTAAAATCCTGCTATTTTCTATCTGATGTTATATCCTTAAGTGAATCCATGGACTCAATCAAACATAAAATTATAGATTATCTGCAGTACTGTCGTTGATTATGATTAAGTTCTCTCAAACATATATCTGATGCAACTGGTGATATTTGTAAATACATTAATATAACAATCTAAATGCATAAATGGACCTAAGCCTAAAATGGATAATCTTGGTGTATGGACATCTAAATAATCTGAATGGACCTAAACCTGGGATCTTCAATTGCTTTATATCTTCATGATGAATGTGACTAAATTTGTCGACGGTACCGTGGTGTCTTGGTTTTTACCTCTTGAAACAGTACGTTAGATCGATTTGTAATATATTAATATGAGTGGCTGATATGACCTAGTTTGTCTTGAAGCCTGCGTTCGCAACTGGTTTTCTTTGTTTTATGAAAATTGGTTTGGTGAAGTTGACCTAGTTTGTCGAGTAGCCACCCTGTCAAGCCAGGATCCCACCGGCTTCAGGAAGACAGAACGATATATATTATATATATACTTATTGGAGTGGTGTTTTATTGGGTATGAGACCTTGTTTGTCACACGACTCCGCCGAATACAAAAATTGTTGCTAACTTGACCTTGTCTTGAAAACGCAACCCTGCTATGCTGTCTGATATTATTGATTTGACTTAACTTTTTTTTTATACTTTAATAAAATTAAATACTTTAAGCAATTTATTAAAAATTTTAAGTTTGTTAATAATACATGATTTCAATCAAAATCACACCTTATTTTTTTGAATCATATTAAATATCTTATTTTTTAATTTTAAATTTGCTATAAAAACTGTGAAAGTTTAGCAATCGAATAAAAAAAATAAATTAGATTAAAGAGTTCGTAGGAAATAAAGAAATCGGGTTTCGAATGGATCTTTGCAAAATGTTTTTGTTTGCCAACATCCCACTCAGCAAAATTGAAAATCCTGCCGTAGTAAGTTACATCAAAAAGTACACAAATCACCCTGTTTCAGCCCGCAACACATTGCGATTAAATTGTGTTCCAACGTTGTACGAAGAGCACATTGAAGCATTACGAAGGAAGGCGAAAAATAAATAAATATAAATATATAGCAACGTCTGATCGTAAATTTCATTTTTGGCGTTATGGATGGCGATGAAGAGAAGAGAAACAAGTGCTATTTGTTTAATGTTGACTAGGTAGAAGTCGATAATGCTGTCTGTATAGCTGCCTTTTTAAATGATTCGCTGAATCTTTTGTGACCAGAAGGTAAACTTTTAGAGAGACGTTAAACTGAAATTAATTAATTTAATCAATATATTTTTAGGAATAATGTATCAAAAAGTGCTTGCTGTCACAGATGGTGCAGCCTACATGAAAGCAGCAATGTTTTCTATGCGGACATTATTTCCAAAAATGCTGCATATTACGTGCCTAGCGCATGGTCTTCACCGCGTAGCAGAATGCGTTCGCAGCCAGTTCACAAAAGTTAATGAACTCATTTCAAAAACAAAACTGATTTTTGCAAAGGTAAATATTTTAATATAAAAAAGAAATATCACTTAATAAGATTTTGTTTTTCCAGGCACAGTGTCGTCGTCGAGCATTTAAAGATGTTTTCCCAGACGTTCCACTACCACCGCGGCCCTGCATAACCAGATGGGGAACATGGCTTGAAGCAGCAAATTATTATGAAAACCATTTTGATGCATTTGAACAGTTTTTACAGCAACTGGATGCTGAAGATGAAGAAGCTATATGCCAAGTTAAAAAACTGTTTGATTTTGAAGATATCCGAATAGAGTTGGTATTCCTTAAGGCAAACTTTGGTTGTTTGATAGCAAGCATAACAAAGCTTCAAACAAAAGGTTTGATGTTAAATGAAAGTTTAAAATTGTGAAAAGTGTGACTGAGCAGTTTCAAATGTTGAACACAGACATACATACATTTAAAAACTTGAAAGCGTTTTGGCTAGAAACCTAGACATAAAGCAATTACTAATATAAGAGATATACTGTTTAGTGGCTTCTCAACTAGGAGTGAGGATTTATCGAAGTACTTCCCAACAGAATTAAGTTCATTTAAATAAAGCCCAACTACTTCTACAGACGTGGAAATAAGTTTTTTCAATTACTCAGCTGTTTTAAAAGATAAGAGAAGGTCACTTCTCAATGATAATTTTAAAAAAAATTTACTTTTGTATTGTAATACCGATTCGATTAAATAAAAGATAAAAATTTAAGTTAAACTTTTCAGTGACTAAGCATATTTAAGAGCATATTTTGTTTATTTATCGAGCTTTCTTAAGCGCTTAAAATCAATTTTTTCTTGAATATTTTTGCCAGCCCTGATTATCACCACTGCTGCCATAACGCTTTACATGCTGTCCATTCGAAATGGTTTAGCTTAATGCTTTAAGCTAAAGATAAGGCTTAACAACATGTGTGATCGTGTAGCCGCAAAGCTTAATTTGAAGTTATTTAGCCATCACATATTAAAGTTTCTTGTAATGTGTTATTTTAAATGTCATAATGAAACAGTTTCTTTTCTAATAATTATTTTTAAAATGTTTTAAAATTGTCAGAAGACAATTTTTTTTGGTTTTTTAATACTTGATCTGGAATTGTTCCTTTTTGAATAAGTGTTTGAACCAACGTTTTGAAGTTATATCCTTGCAATAGTGCTCAGGCTAAATGGTTTGTGTTTATTACGCAAATAAAAAATTTATTAAATTTTTCTCCTCCGACGTTTCGCTGGTTATTTTTCAGCTTATTCAGGGAACTTTATTTATCTTAAAACAAATGCAAAAAGTGATATTGTGGTAAAGATATAAAAACAATAAATACAATTGATTTCTTAGGTGAACAAAATAGTAAAACAGAAGAACTTACAAATCTAAATTTTACATTAAAAACTGATGTGTCTGTTGATTTTTAACACAAAATAAAATTTAACAACCAAACATTAAACAATTAGAATTTCACTATTCCTTTCACTGTTCCTTTTAATAATTTTTTTCTGTTTGAATTGCCTTTTATGCAAAATGAACATTTTAAAAAATAATTTTATTGCGTTTCATTGCTATCAAAATATGAAGAAAACTTTTTCGATTTTCAAAAAATTATTACTTCCGGTTGCTACAATAAGTCTTAGTTTAAAATCGATTTCAGATTTTTATACGCATGTTTTATTGTAAAAAACAAGATCTTTCACTTACAAAAATTAATTTTAATTTTTTTCAATACAGTTGCAATAGGAATCCCGGGATTGAAAGTTTCAATCCCGAAAATTCTGGTATCGCCAAAACAACCCGAAATTGCAGGCCCTAGTCACATGTAACTTGTTCACTCAAGATAATTATTTAAATTCTGACAAGTAGTTTTATTCAATATAAAGGAGAGCTCGAGGCACGTGCCTATTGATATAAAAAAGTTATTTAAAGTAAAAATAAGTATGCAATTGAATTGCATTTCGTATTTTTAATCTAATGAAAATAAAATAAAATATTTTATAAAAAAATTGAGACTGATGTAAGCGTTGTGACTGATTTTTTTACGGATACGTAACGGGTTCGAAACGGGTCTGTCGAAACATAAGAAAGCAAAATGCATACTGACGGACTAGTAACGGGTTCGAAACGGATCCGCCACCGTTTTTGTGCACATTGGGATAGATCGGCATTTTCCATTACCAGGTTAGTGTTAATGGTAATTCAAATTTATTAATATGTAATGGTAATGAAAAAAATATGTCGATAATTGATGATTTCGATAATTTGGGAGGGCTTACACGAGACAGTACTGTTAAAACAGTAACGAATACGATACTTTGGGTATGTGAAGAAGCGTCCAGACAGTTGCCAAAAAATGTTCCAATATTTTTTTAAAATTAAGGCGAATAAACCCCAACTTAAGAAATTCAATAAGACCGGTATAGTTTTGAATTTGAATTTATTTTTTAAAGTATTGTAGTGAACAATTATTATAAATTAACATTTTATAATCAGCTTAACGAACTGGCTGCTTTTGTAATGCTCAAAGGTATGACCATTTATAACGATAAGGTACTCAAGGAGCTATCTAAAAAGCAAATGTGGCTTAACGATTTAAAGCAATATCAATTAAATTCATATTTAAATATTAAATTTTTCACTGTTCGCCAGGAGCGCACAAGCATTAAAAGTGCTTAAATAAAATATGTAGGGTGCGGTGGGGTGAAGCGTTTCTCCTGTGAAATTTTAATAGCGCTCTTACATACAACCGAGTGTCATTCCGTCATGTTCTTAATTTTTGATGATACAGCGAAGCATTCAGAGACGTACATTATGTTGCTCTTGCAAAACAGTGGTGAACATTTTTTCCTCAAGTTTTTTATCGAGTGGATTTATTGTGTTTTATGCCAACTACTCAACACAAATTCAAGGTAAATATATCAGTTGTGTTGGTTTAATCTTATTCTTACAAAACATGAAGTGTTTGCGAAGTATCTATCGAGTTGTTGTGTGATGCCAGCCGTGTTTTCAAAATGAAACGTTTCACCCCACAAACTCCGTTTTAATGCGTATTTAGTGTTTTTGTGTGTGTTTAATGCATTTTTATTGGTTTTTTTGCATTTTCCAATTCATTGCAACAAATGCGACGTGCCATATTACTTGAAATGCGTCAAAAACCTCGATATTAGCGATGAAAACTAAATTTGGATTCGATGACTTTTATTCAGTATTTTAGTATCTTGATGACTTAGGAGCCTACCAGCTGTCATTAAACCGTTTATGTTGATGTTTAAACATGAATACGGAAAGATTCTTTTGATGCAATGCTTCTCCCCAGCAATTTCAAAAATCGAAAAATTAACATTTTCGAGATATCCCCATAATTTTTGCCAAAATCGAAAATGTTCAAATCCGAGCGCATAGATATTAAGAAAAATGTCCATTCTTGCGATTTAAGTCAAAAACAATTCAAAAATTATAATTTTTGGGGGTGCTGTGAGGCTCAAAAAAAAAATCGAAACGCTTCACCACACCGGACCCTATCTATTTTTAAACTATTTAAATTTTGTTTATCCTCCCCTTTTAGCAAATCCTAGTAACACCTCTGTCTATGATAAGTAATGTTATAAGCTTAAGCAAACTTCTTGATAAGTTTAAAATGGCTATACTGTTGTTATTGTTTCATTGTTTTAACACAAATAAATAGCTGGTCTTTCAAAAGCAAATCTTACAGACACGAAACAATTATATATTTTATTCTAAAGCTTTTGCCGGGTGACAAAATATATAAATCAATATTTGAGTAACTTTAACTTTTTCTTTGGGCAATAAAATTGTGTAGTGAACCGCATTAAAAAATCATTAACTTACCACCCTTGGAGGAGCTAAACGTGCGCAGTCTATCCAAGTCTTCATCATCGTCACTCACTCTTAAGTGATGCATCTGCATTGATGGTACATCAAGGAAGGCGTTTGATTTTCTTTGAGCTAGACGATAAATGAGAGAGAAAAAATTAGCATTAATTGCATAATCTTTAAATAAAAATAATGCTATAAATCTGCTTAAATTGTTATGTAAGGCTGACTGATTTATTTCAGTGTAATCATTGTGCAAATTTATCATTCATTGTTAAGTTGTTTGCTCTCATTTCACGCATACAAGTATTGCTACAACATCCGTTTCCGGTGCGTTGTTGTATTGTGTAGATTAACTTAATTGCGGATATGCCACTGCGATAAATGCTGTTCTAATAAAACTGCATGCCTTTCCAAAAGGCGTATAAAAGATGTACTTAGTCATGGTTAAACAACGCAAAAACGTGAGTGAGGTGTTTGGGGAGGAGAAGGCTCCTTTTACTGTATCAAATGTGACTGTAGTTGTGGAAATGCGGTAATTAATCATTATCATAAATACATTAAAATTTGTTGTAGCCACAGGGAAATCGTTGTTTTGTTGTATGTTGACAAAATATGTGTGCTTTATAAACAAATTGTGAGATATCACACAACAATTTGAACAATGTTGTTAAAATAATCTGGTGTTCTGTAAGTCTTAACATACATAAACTTTAATCGTAACAATATTTTATTTGCTAGTTACTTAATCATCAGCTGCCTGCGGATAATTTGCTCAACCCTAACGAAGAGCCTTTAGCTTATGTTGAAATGTCAAAATACAAATTAATTTGAAATTTATTAACTTTCTCAGTGGAAATAATTGAGTATAATTTTAAAATTAAATTAAACGCTTGTGTTTCCTTTTCTTGACATTTAAATGTGTTCATTTAATCCTGAAGCCGCAACATGTTGCTTCTAATTAAAGAAAAATGAGATTCGAATTTTAACCCAACAAGCAATTTTTTTTCAATTAAGCGCGTTCGACTGTTTAATGAAACTCAAATGAAAAAGTTTATTAATTGCATTTACATCCCTGCAGCAATAAATATGTGCGTTTGTAGATACAATTAAGAATTTCTTTATGTATTTGCGCTGAAATTCTGGCGGGCGAAAAAACCCTTAATTTCAACGACAAGCCGGAAGTAGTAAATCTCATTCAATTTCAGGCGTATTTGTTGTGGTATGTGTCAATTAAAACGTGCGTTTAACCCTGATGTCGGCATCAAAGCTGCATTTGAAGCTTTCCAAAGTTTTGTAACTTTGGGATTTCCGAATGTTGCGCTGAAATTTCAACAAATTGTTGCAGTGCGTTACTTTTGCAAGAATATAAACAGTTAACTTTATCGCAGAATTTAACTTTAAACTGTTGTGGAAAAAAATTCCACATATTTTCATTGTAATGAATTGTTTGAATTTATTATATGTATTTTGTGATCAGAAATGTGTAGCGAAAAAAATTCACATTTTACTGTAAAATTAATGATGGCATTTTGTAATAACTATTTTGTGTTTAATAATTCTAAAATGCTGTAATTTTTTTGTCATTTTGTTTTGTTGAATTTGAATAAATATTTTTTTTCTGTTGTTTCCCTTAATTTATTTTAAGTTGCTTCCGGAAAATATTCAATAACTTATCTACGACATTTGATTTAAAAGAAACTATGTCATCTAAATTAACCTTTTGCTAATAATTTGCTTAACAAAGTAAAACAGCAATTGACCTTTTGTTTTTAAATGTATGCTGATTTAAGTGAAGTGTTAGGCCTTTTTTAGACCTCCTGCTGCCTTCATATCACTTGTTACAAATTTATACCCTTTCAACTTTTGAGGTATCATCACAGTTTTATTTTCTAAAATTTAGTCTTTTTTACACTTTATCTGTTATGAAGTTTATTTGTTATGAAGAAAAATTGTGAAGTGCCGGCCGTGGCATACTTGTTAGAGTGCGCGGCTCATAAGCTACAGAGCCGCAGTGGTGCGGTTTCAAAACCCACTTGAGGCAGAATATTTTCTTTCAGTTGAATTAATATAAAGATAAAATGGCTAATCTAAAAGAGTAAAAACTGCAATTTAAACTTCTTAACAACATGAGGCGTTCAAAGACGGCGTAAAACTTGTAGGTCCAGTACTCGATATTTATGCTAAAATATTAAATAACACTGACTTTGTTATGACTTTGGCACTAAGTCCACATATTTTTTCAAAAATTGCCGTATCAACATGAATTTAAGGTATCATTCCAGAGTAAAACTAAGTATTTACTTACATAAACAAAGGCAAAAATGACGCATATATATGCAAATGTAGCATGTTTCCATTGTTTTTGTTTAAATCTTATACAGTCAAATTTTTAAGTCATATGTTAAATATAGTTTTCTTTATAAAAAACATTTTCATTTATTGTTTATACATAAAACAAATTTGTTATTGTTGCCTTCTTTCATAACTTATTTGACCTAACGATAAAAATTAAAATCTTGTACATTCATCATAGGTCACAATATAATATTTTCTCGTTTCGATATAAAAAAATATCGAGATAGAAGATGGCCTTGAATACATACATTTGGAATGAACACAAGAAGTTCTTTCTTTGTATTTTAGATGTGTATAATAAGTAGATACGGCTTTTTCAATACTTTTAATGTAAATCATGTTGCACTGGACATAAAGTATGTTCACAAATAAAATTGTTATTATATTCCCACACCTTGTTTATGAAATATAATGGTCTCGTCAAGGAACTTGTGCCAGTCATTTCTTATCTGCGCTTTCTTGCGCCAGTTGCAAGCTTAAAAATTCGTTAGGTTTCCACCATTTCGTCTTTTCAACGCATATGGTGTCCTCCATAACAATAACTACATAACCGTAACCACAACCATAACTATGAACATGAGCATGACCATAACTATAACCACAACCATAACTATGAACATGAGCATGACCATAACTATAACCACAACCATAACTATGAACATGAGCATGACCATAACTATAACCACAACCATAACTATGTACATGAGCATGACCATAACTATAACCACAACCACAACCACAACCACAACCAAAACCAAAACCAAAACCGAAACCGAAACCAAAACCAAAACTAAAACCAAAATCAAAACCAAAACTAAAACCAAAACATAAACCAAAACCAAAACCACAACTATAACCAAAATCAATACCATAACCACAACCACAATCAATTCCATAACCAAAACCACAACCACAACCACATTCACAACCATAATCATAACCACAACCACAACCACAAACACAACCACAACTATAACCCTTGCTCTAACCATAACCATAAACATAAACATAACCACAACAATAACCATCACCATAAACATAAACATAACCATAAACATAACCATAATCATAACCATAACCATAACCATAACCATAGCAATAACCATAACCATAACCATAACCATTACCATAACCATAACCATAACCATAACCATAACCATAACCATAACCATAACCATAACCATAACCATTACCATAACCATAACCATTACCATAACCATAACTATAACCATGACCATAACCATAACCATAACCATAAACATAACCATAACCATAACCATAACCATAACCATAACCATAACCATAACCATAACCATAACCATAACCATAACCATAACCATAACCATAACCATAACCATAACCATAACCATAACCATAACCATAACCATAACCATAACCATAACCATAACCATAACCATAACCATAACCATAACCATAACCATAACCATAACCATAACCATAACCATAACCATAACCATAACCATAACCATAACCATAACCATAACCATAACCATAACCATAACCATAACCATAACCATAACCATAACCATAACCATAACCATAACCATAACCATAACCATAACCATAACCATAACCATAACCATAACTATAACTATAACCATGACCATAACCATGACCATGACCATAACCATAACCATAACCATAACCATAACCATAACCATAACCATAACCATAACCATAACCATAACCATAACCATAACCATAACCATAACCATAACCATAACCATAACCATAACCATAACCATAACCATAACCATAACCATAACCATAACCATAACCATAACCATAACCATAACCATAACCATAACCATAACCATAACCATAACCATAACCATAACCATAACCATAACCATAACCATAACCATAACCATAACCATAACCATAACCATAACCATAACCATAACCATAACCATAACCATAACCATAACCATAACCATAACCATAACCATAACCATAACCATAACCATAACCATAACCATAACCATAACCATAACCATAACCATAACCATAACCATAACCATAACCATAACCATAACCATAACCATAACCATAACCATAACCATAACCATAACCATAACCATAACCATAACCATAACCATAACCATAACCATAACCATAACCATAACCATAACCATAACCATAACCATAACCATAACCATAACCATAACCATAACCATAACCATAACCATAACCATAACCATAACCATAACCATAACCATAACCATAACCATAACCATAACCATAACCATAACCATAACCATAACCATAACCATAACCATAACCATAACCATAACCATAACCATAACCATAACCATAACCATAACCATAACCATAACCATAACCATAACCATAACCATAACCATAACCATAACCATAACCATAACCATAACCATAACCATAACCATAACCATAACCATAACCATAACCATAACCATAACCATAACCATAACCATAACCATAACCATAACCATAACCATAACCATAACCATAACCATAACCATAACCATAACCATAACCATAACCATAACCATAACCATAACCATAACCATAACCATAACCATAACCATAACCATAACCATAACCATAACCATAACCATAACCATAACCATAACCATAACCATAACCATAACCATAACCATAACCATAACCATAACCATGGATAATGGATAAAAAAGTTATGTGTCTTTTAATTCGTTTCAAAAATGTTTTGAATCGCAGTTTATTTTTATAGAACTTTAGGTTAAGCAAATTATAGCAAAAAATTACAAAAATTCAGACATATATTTCACAATACGCTATAAATTTATCAACATTCCAAAAGTTTAGGCATCCATAAAAAATATATACAATGCATTGATTTTTTAAAAGCTTTTTGAGGTTAAATAAGAATTTAATAAAGTCCATCAACAGGTTTCATGGAATGTTTGAAAGTCTGTTTTTCCTAAAGTAATTATAGTTGGACAGCTCCTCACCCTTCATACACTTTGTATTTATACAGCTTTAAGCCACTTTAAAAAAAATGGCTTAAAAGTTGTGCTCACTCTTGTCAACACCCACCATTAGACAACCTTTATAAGTGCTACTGAGTGCGTTGAAGTGTGTTGGCCATATATACGCACACAAGGGTGCCACCAAAAAAAATCTACCATTGCCACCGACTTAAAATTAATCTTGATCTATACTATGACGATTTCAAAAATATTTTGGCAGTAATGAAAAAACTCTTTCAATATGCATCAAAAATATTTTATCTTTAGAAAATGGGAATTTTCTAGAAATCGTTAAACTGTTAACTTCTTTTATTCACTTCTGGTTTTTAATTTGTAAAGTACATTGTGAAGTAAGCATACAATTACTAACTGTGAAATCATGGTTTTTGTCCCCACGCAAAAAGATAACACGGTGATACAAAAAAATGTTTAAGTAGTCATGTTGCATTATATGGATCAAATACGTCATAAGACTATAAATATAGTTACTATCAATTTAAGGACAAAATGATTTTTAAGAGTTTTGTTACTGCACTTAAACAAGATATACACTTTAAATATAGGAAAAATTAAAAACGCTCATACTTGCTTTTTTTTTAGTTGGATGGGCTCTTTTTAACAAAAGCTGAGCAGATGAACTTTGATTAGAATATGTTACCATGCCATGATTCCAAAATTCTTTTTTGAAATCAACACCTACTACCAAAAAACATTTATTTGGTCTAGATTAAAATAAACAATAGTAAGCCAATGTAGAAAGTGTAAGCTAATATTTTTAATTAAACAAAAAATAAGTTATAAAACAAGGAAACAAAGATTTCCTATTTAGAAAACTCGAGAGGTTCAGATTGGAAGAACTTTTTTAATACTTTTTTTAAACAAACACACCAACTGCCAATATTTTTACGAAAACCATGATTGTGAAGTTTTTAAAAAATTTCTTAGCTCAGTGACGGCTTTGTTATAGTCGAAATATTTTGGGAATTGTCATAACAAAAATCCAGGTACATTTTTAGTCGGTGGTATTGACTCTTATTTTCTTATGGAAGTCAAGGCACCCTAATTTATATGTTTGTTTAAATCGAAACAGACGTAAGCGAAAAATAGGTCAACGCTGGATTTCATGTCGTCGTTGTTGTCATGTTGTTTTTTTGTTAATCACCCCATTATTGTGGTTTCTACTTCCGTTCATTGAACTCCATACGAAAGTTTTATGAGCCATTTTGCTATATGAGCCTGTTGTTGTTTTTTACGCACACTAACAACCTGTCTTAATGTAGTGATGTCAAAAGTTGAATATAAAATAGCAATTGACAGAACCAAAATGTCATATTTTAGTCACAAAGAGTTATGAAAATAACTTTGTGAGTATTATATATAATTAAATAATTTTGTTGATGAAACTAACTTGTTAATTGCATAAAGTACATTTGTATATTTTAGCGGTCTATCCAAATTTTTTTAATTGAAGAATAAATTGCTATTGTTTTGTTTATATTTATGGTGGTATTTTTACTTTGGAAACTACTAGATCGGTTTGAACCAATCTTTTTTAATGCTTTGCCTATTCGATTTTTCTAAAGCGTTTGATACTGTAGACCACACTTTACTCTATAAAAATTTTGATCTTTACTTCGGGTTTTCCAATGCTTCGGTTCAGTTTTTGCATAGCTACTTGGATGGCAGGTCTCAAAGAGTCAGGGTAGGGAACGATTTCTCGCTTTACAAGAGAACCACTAGTGGAGTCCTACAAGGCTTTGTTCTTGGCTCACTTCTTTTCACCATGTTAATAAATTATATCTTCAGTAATTGAAATCATGTAACCATGCATGCGTATGCTGACAACTTACAATTGTATTTGTCCAGGCCACTTAGACTAGTTGAAGATTTAATTGAAAAAGTTAATGAAAATTTAAATATAGTGTCGGAATGGGCGAGTCTTAATAAACTGATGATCCTACCGGTTTCAAAGACTGCATTTGAAAATTTAGATATTCCACCGATTCTCTG
Source organism: Dichetophora obliterata (assembly GCA_963920525.1). Classification (NCBI taxonomy): domain Eukaryota; kingdom Metazoa; phylum Arthropoda; class Insecta; order Diptera; family Sciomyzidae; genus Dichetophora; species Dichetophora obliterata. The sequence goes on from OY986437.1 coordinate 117,655,338, forward strand.
AAGTTCTGAAACTCTGTTTCTCAATTAGTTCTTTTTCTCAACTTTTATTTTATGAAGTGAGAAACCAATTTAAAATATTTACATTTAATATCTTATACATTTATAATTAATATTTGTCTCGTTCAAAAACTAATGTATGTTAATATTATTTTAATTTGATATTGCTATTTGTTTAAATAATTCTGTATTTTTAATAATTCTATATTTTGTCTTTCTAATGTTAAATTTATTCACAAAATGTGTTAATCATAGAAGTTTTTATGTATGCTATGAATGAGGCATGTAAGAGACTAAGTCTTAAATGTCAACATATTGTAACTAAATTAATACAAAATACAAATGCAAAATCAAAGTAAAATTAACCAAGTTATAAGCAAAATGTTTAACATTTATTTTTTAGGACTTTGACCGAGCTTCTTATTATCGATTCTGTTGTGTGCAAAATTATTCAAAAACTGAGCCCTCAAGTTTAAAGCTGACTCTTATTCTAATATCTACCTTTTTACAAGATTTTAGAAATGCACTACGATAAACGATGGTAGGAGGGGGAGGGGTTTCAGATATTGTAATGTGACCAAAAATTGAAAAAAAAACTTAAAAAATATTAAATTTAATATTATTTAAGAAAAGCTAATATTAACCCGTTGTTACTCTGGAATGTTAATATTTTTCATATATTTGCGGTTAAATTTCATTTTTGCGGTAATTATTCGAATTTTCTTTAAAAACATGGATGATTTCCAAGAGTGTGTTATAAAATGAGGAAAATATGTCTATTAAGAAAAATATATTTTTATGATGTTAGTAGTTAAAATTTATAATAGCTGTATTTCTCCCCGCAGATGGGGTTCTGCATAAGATAAAACAGAACCTATTCTTGAAGGCTAAGCATTTTTTAATACTTATAAAAACAACATGTTAAAAAATGTAAATCATTGCAGAAAGCAAAGGGGTATCATTACATTTTTCTTAATAAAGCATAAAATTTTGTGTCAAACAAAAACAGTTTTTTTTTTTAAATTTTTTAATACTTATAAAAACAACATGTTAAAAAAATCAAATCGTTACAAAAATCAAAGGGGGCACCATTACATATTTCTTAATAAATCATCAAATTTTGTGACAAACAGATACGTGATATGAAAGAATATACAAAAGGAAAATTTCAGTTATTATTGCTTTTACGACAAAAACAACTTTTGCACCGTTTTTGGAAGAAACAGAAATTTGTTGGGCCTTTTTTAAATAAAATTAAAAACTTTATATGATTTAAATACAAATTCTAAATGTTTGATAGTTTTATTCATACTTGATTTTAAATACATTCCCTAATACAATTCCCTTATAAAATTAAAAACTTTATCGTGCAAGAACTTTTTATAGTTTTCAAGATATGAGAATGTTTTTGGTGTCTACCAAACGGAACATTTTTTAACTAAATTGTCATTTTTAATTAGTTCTGGTAAATTATTATAGGCCCTAGGAGCTGCACATAAGTAGCGTTGCCTTGTGACCTCTCGACTGCATCTCACCACAACTAAGTTATTTCTGTTTCTGGTACCGAATGCGTGAGTATGTGGATTTAGATGTTTAGTATTATAGTTTATACTTCTTATGTTCTTAAAAACTTGCAGTATCAGATAGATTCTATTTAGGGATTAGATATTTTTAAACTGCTCCACATAAAGTTGATGGTTAGGATAAAGTGGTGGTAGCTCAAAAACAGCTTTATTTGTTTATTTGTCCGTTTATTGTGTGACTACTATTCTACCAAGACTGAAGTGTTATGGCAAGCGCAGTATTATAAGATTATGATTCATAATGACAATTCAATTAAATTTTTAAAATACTAAGACGATCTAAATGACTTAACCTACATCAAAACATTAAACTTAAAGTGAATTAAAAGAAAAATAAGAGAATAATAACTAAAACACAATGAAGATCTTAAGAGTGTGAATAGGAAACATAAAGATTAAAATTTAATCCTCATGCATTTATTTTGCAGTTTTTTTAATTTTTTTATCTCCAATGTAATTTGATAGGCCCAGCACATCATCATATATGTCAAATGTGAATGAACAATACAAATATATATGAAAAACTTGGTGTCAACAGTGAGCTTATTTTTCAATTTATATGAAAATTTCATACAAGGTTGCTACTTAGGGTAAGCCCCCAGGAGAACTCAACTTATCCTCTTCCACGACTTTCATTGGCCCCATTCAGCCTAAAATTTGCTACGTAGCTACTCCACAACTTTCGGGCTGAATGGTATGTATCATAATGTGCTCAAACAACATGTACCTCGATCGGCCACCATCTTAGGAATCGAAAAAATTGTATGCTACTTTGGTTGAGCTGCTTATGCTCTTTTAATTTTGACAGCTAAAAAAACATGGCTGCAATTTGTTAACTGTTGCTGATGTTGTGCTGTGAAGTGAAAATAGATAATTATTGATTATAAGAAGATTGTTCTTCAATAAAGCTGTTAATTAATGATTTCTTGTGTGAAAAGAATGCACAAAAGTATAAACAAATTTTAGATGCTAAAAAAACAACGCATGCCTTTTTTTTAAAAAAACAGCTGTTTGCCGTTTAACGTTTCGCAAGAAAACCCATTCAGCAGAAACTATCACTTTATGCTACTTCGCTATCTGAGCACTTTTTCGGCTGGAATGCGGCCATTGTTTTCATTTTCCATTTTTTTAAGCTGAAAGCAGAAGAGCTGTTATATATAAAATAATTCTGTGATAAAAAGTACCCTATGTCCCGACCAGAGACGTAAGGAACCCAAGTGTCAAGTTTAAGAGAAATATTGTATATCCAGAAATTTTCACGTGATCGCGTACAGAGACAAATGTTAAAAATAACATTTTTGGAATCCACATCTTTCAAAATGTTCAGCGCAGAGAAAATATCCAAATAACATTAAATGTACAGATTTTTTTTTACATTTTTATTATATGTATAGATTTATGCATTGAACAGAGCAGGTCCATTGATTATAAGCATAAAAGAAAACAAACAACGTTTAAATCGGGTTCTTAACTCTGTCAAAGACCACGTGAATTTCTCTGCATTTGAAGTCAGGATAAACCTGCAGAGTAGAACTTGAAGAAAGCTTCTAGCTTCTCAATCCCAGTGATTGAGAGAATCGACGCTTGGATCGAAGATGGAATAGCTTTAAATGATGATATAAATAATTATGTACTATTATTTTTTTTTATATTGTACCTTTAATTTATAAAGTCATAAATATTTATATAGTTAGTAATACTAGTGAAAATTCTGAGTGCTATTGTGTTAAATATTATAATATGTTTAAATCAGTTAATTTTTTATTTCATATGTCAAGGGGGAGGGGTTCTGAAGGGTTGTGTTCCTAATTAATGATTGGCCCCCGCTATGGTCTCTCCTTAGCCAACACAAGTTTTTTAAATTCTTCACAAAAGTCCACACTTCCGCTAGCATACTATTAATTTTGCCTTCTTTTAATTTTTCTTTATTAGCAAGAAAAATAATCAAAACCCTAGGAGCAAGACTGAAACAGAATAGTTATCTTTCTTTGAATGGCAGTGCGCTACGAATTGCACTACCGAGGCCGTCTAGATAAGGTTTTAAGTTGTCGGATCAAACATTGTTTCAGTGTTTATCATCAGTCTTATTAGATTTTGAAATCAGATATATATTGTTTACTCTATTGCCTTTTCTTTTAACATTTCCAAAATTATAAGATTTATTTGGGCTTTTTATCATATTTTTCATATATTTAGTATAGTATAGTATAGTATAGTATAGTATAGTATAGTATAGTATAGTATAGTATAGTATAGTATAGTATAGTATAGTATAGTATAGTATAGTATAGTATAGTATAGTATAGTATAGTATAGTATAGTATAGTATAGTATAGTATAGTATAGTATAGTATAGTATAGTATAGTATAGTATAGTATAGTATAGTATAGTATAGTATAGTATAGTATAGTATAGTATAGTATAGTATAGTATAGTATAGTATAGTATAGTATAGTATAGTATAGTATAGTATAGTATAGTATAGTATAGTATAGTATAGTATAGTATAGTATAGTATAGTATAGTATAGTATAGTATAGTATAGTATAGTATAGTATAGTATAGTATAGTATAGTATAGTATAGTATAGTATAGTATAGTATAGTATAGTATAGTATAGTATAGTATAGTATAGTATAGTATAGTATAGTATAGTATAGTATAGTATAGTATAGTATAGTATAGTATAGTATAGTATAGTATAGTATAGTATAGTATAGTATAGTATAGTATAGTATAGTATAGTATAGTATAGTATAGTATAGTATAGTATAGTATAGTATAGTATAGTATAGTATAGTATAGTATAGTATAGTATAGTATAGTATAGTATAGTATAGTATAGTATAGTATAGTATAGTATAGTATAGTATAGTATAGTATAGTATAGTATAGTATAGTATAGTATAGTATAGTATAGTATAGTATAGTATAGTATAGTATAGTATAGTATAGTATAGTATAGTATATATCTATAATTGTCAATTTGAAACGTACATTAAAACGCAATAAACGCCGAATACAAAACACCATTTTAATAATATTAATTCTTCAGTTAATAAAATTAATATTTACGAATCCGATATTAGTAATTGTTGGTTTATATAAAGATATTTGTATATTCAACTCGTTCCTACCCAGCAGTAGTTAGTTTAGTTATACTATATAGTATAGTATAGTATAGTATAGTATAGTATAGTATAGTATAGTATAGTATAGTATAGTATAGTATAGTATAGTATAGTATAGTATAGTATAGTATAGTATAGTATAGTATAGTATAGTATAGTATAGTATAGTATAGTATAGTATAGTATAGTATAGTATAGTATAGTATAGTATAGTATAGTATAGTATAGTATAGTATAGTATAGTATAGTATAGTATAGTATAGTTATAGTATAGTATAGTATAGTATAGTATAGTATAGTATAGTATAGTATAGTATAGTTATAGTATAGTATAGTATAGTATAGTATAGTATAGTATAGTATAGTATAGTATAGTATAGTATAGTATAGTATAGTATAGTATAGTATAGTATAGTATAGTATAGTATAGTATAGTATAGTATAGTATAGTATAGTATAGTATAGTATAGTATAGTATAGTATAGTGTAGTATAGTATAGTGTAGTATAGTATAGTGTAGTATAGTATAGTATAGTATAGTATAGTGTAGTATAGTATAGTATAGTATAGTATAGTATAGTATAGTATAGTATAGTGTAGTATAGTATAGTATAGTATAGTATAGTATAGTATAGTATAGTATAGTATAGTATAGTATAGTATAGTATAGTATAGTATAGTATAGTATAGTATAGTATAGTATAGTATAGTATAGTATAGTATAGTATAGTATAGTATAGTATAGTATAGTATAGTATAGTATAGTATAGTATAGTATAGTATAGTATAGTATAGTATAGTATAGTATAGTATAGTATAGTATAGTATAGTATAGTATAGTATAGTATAGTATAGTATAGTATAGTATAGTATAGTATAGTATAGTATAGTATAGTATAGTGTAGTATAATTTTGGTTTCTATATCTTTTTACTATTTGTTTGATGGAATAGCAAAAAAGACTCGGTTAGTGTGAACAAAAAAGATGAGATGTTATATCAGATTCAAAGACAAAGTAGTAAAAGCCACATACACATTAAAAAAAATTTACTAATATATAACACGCTTTATAATATTATTTTGTTTGGAAAAAACTCCTCCCTAAAATTTATGCATTATTTAAATTGTTAAATAAAAATTTGGCAATAATTTTTTATTTTCATTTAAAAGAGAGAGGGATAGAAACATATTTAGAGAGCGAGGGAGAGAGTCTTGAAAGTATAGAAAGACAACGGCAAATCTTTCAAAAATATCAAGTAATATTTGCAATTTTTGAAAAACATTTATCTCTGTTATTTGCGTTACCCATTGCTACAATATATATAAAAAAGTAACGTAGAGGGTTGCTAGTTAAACATTAAATAAAACGTATGCCCTAAATACTACTTCAGTAGATAAAACAAAAAATAGTAGAAAAAATATTTTTTTGAAAAGCTAAATACAACACAAATAATTCTGTTTTGATTTAACAGAAAGAATTCTATAATCTTATCAATTTGGATGGACTGCAAAAACCGCAGAAGACTACTGAAGAGTTGATGTGGCAATCAACGAAATAGTTTGCCTAGTCTGCTTGGTGGTTTGTTCTGCAAAGACTTTGTTATTGCAATCTGTAGCTTCATGAACTTATATTTAGTAATTGAATTAAAATATATAAGAATGTTTTAAATTACACATTTGAATTTATTTTTCAGAAATATTAGGTGCATTTTTCGACCGTATGTGCAACAAAAATTGTATTGTATTGTTTGAATTTACCGACGAGATTGTTTGTGTGCACTTTAAAAGGTTGAAAATTTGGGTTGAAATTTAAAATCTTTAGGATTTCTATATTTATCCAAACCTAGAAAGGTTTTAAATTTAAACCTAAATTTTTGACCGTGTAGTGCCTCTCATTCCGCGATACAGAGCTTCGACTCTATTCCTTAGGATTTTCGTCAAACAATAGACCTAATTTTGTTATATATATATTTAATTTCATAGTTTGAATAAAGTTTTTGTGTTTTATCTATTTGTCATTTCAACAAAAATATTAAAAACAAAAAAGGACTTCTGCTTTGCGAAAAGTATTAACAAGAGCTTCTAATTTTTATGTACTAGAAGTTGCTACAAAAATTTTTCATCTTTTTCATTTAATTTTTATAATAATGTTCAAACGGAATTTTTCAATAAGTATTACAGTTTAAAAAAATTAAAATTGCTTAATATGTGTACTTTGTTCCAATTCAGAACGCAAGTGTCCCCTTAAAGTGTTAAAAAACAGTCTTTATGGAGCCTTTTGTATAACTTCCTTGTCTTGTTTTTCTTTGGGTGCTGATTAAACTCATACAACCCATATGACTTTACTATTCTTCTTTTCCGCAAAACTGCTCTACAATAACGATTTGTATTCATCATAGCATGTGCTCTTTAAGTCCTGGCGCTTCGTTTGTACGTGTTATGCTACAAGAAGACGGCAAGACAAAAAATAAACATAAAAAAGTACAAAGTTACAAACACAAACATTAATAGTATATAGGTACATATGTTAATATAAAAGCAAAGCATCAGAGTTTGCCGGAATCCACGCAGATGGGTTTCTAAGCTTATTTCTTGGCTTACTGCGCAAATCGCATTGCTTTAAATCTTTATAAGAATTATTTTGCTATCAGCAAAAGTAAAAGCTTTAAAGTCTTTCATAAAATAAAAGATGACTTCAAGCTCAAACAAGCATAAGAATTGTCAATTTGAAACGTACATTAAAACGCAATAAACGCCGAATACAAAACACCATTTTAATAATATTAATTCTTCAGTTAATAAAATTAATATTTACGAATCCGATATTAGTAATTGTTGGTTTATATAAAGATATTTGTATATTCAACTCGTTCCTACCCAGCAGTAGTTAGTTTCATAAGAGTTGAAAATGTTATTTTCGATATAAGAACAATAGAGTGAAAAAAGTTATATGATGCCAAAAGAAGCAAATTTTAAATATGTCGTCAAATTTTTGTTCAAACAAATTTCCGATTACAAGTTGTATTCAAAAACACGCGGAAAAAATCAATTTTATCTTGAAGATGGAAAAAATAGGTACGTTATGAGCGAATCAAATAAATTAATGTAGATTTTCCATCTCACATCAGTATTACTACCGTTCTGCTTTCAGATATTTGTAATAGTTCCGAGAAAGAAAAGTAGAAAATAAAGCTAATTTCGGTGTCCTAATCCTCTAATTACACTATTGCTTTTAGAACCCAACAAATTTTTGGTCATTCGTTTTTGTAAAAAATTGGCCGAACTACCCCACGTTTTCATTGCAGTTAATAAAAAGTAAGCAACAAGTGAATTTTAAATGTTTTTTCAAAAGGACAAACAAATTATGTGTTAATTGTTTAAAAAAATACGTCTTAGAAGTTGCAAACATATGTAAAGAGTAGGAAAACTTAACATTTGGGCATTTCCAAACTGGCGTTACGTACAGTTTGTACGAAGTAATATTAAAAAAAAATGAAAAAGTCTAATTTTTAAAAAGGTTTTTTTTTATATTTGCGTAGTAGTTAAGCAGCATTATATTAAGTAAAAACAATGACAACAATTGACCCTAAGGATTTAAGGATATAAGTAAAAGTATGTGCTGGCGTTACGTTACAAAAAACGGAAGTGATTTTTGACTTTGATTACAAAATTAGCAAAACTCTCTGAATAGGGCAAGACTTTTTGTATACAGCTTTTCTTAAAAGGGTTTGAAATAACATACATATGTCTGTTTTCCAAGTCATCAAATTTAAAAGTCTTCTCTGGTTTTTTTTTATTGGTCTTTTTGGTCTGGAATTACGTTACTGGTGTTTAAGTAGTTCAGTAATAATGTTATTTAGTAATTAAAAAACAAATTTAATATATTTTCCATTCCTTGTCTCAACAATTTTTTCATTATCTTTAGTCAATGCCTTCCATTTTTACTAAAGCAAAAAGTTAACAAAAAATTTATTAAACATTTACGAAAAAGAAGAACTACATTTGTGAAACAGTGCGGACGATTTGATCATCATGGTAAATGAATTTATGTATAAATTGCTTAAACAAATTTAAAATATTCCTCTTAGGTTGTATCATAAAATCATAAGTTTTTAGTAAGTTTTAATATTTTTGCCACGCTAGACTTTTCTGTGGAAATGCCCATATAATATAACATGGTTGTTGTGATCACAGATTTATAGTAAAATTTTATGAGGAATATCATTGTTGAATGTTTAAACCCTCTAACGGCCTTTTGGTGGTTATTTTTGTTTCCAATCAAAAAAATACACTTAGAAATTTTTAGACAATTTTACTAAACATTACTTTGGGCAAGATTTATCTTGAACTTATATATATTGAGAAAAAAGCCATATACCATAAACTTCCTAAGATTATGGAAAGAAAATTACTTCCAATGATAAGAAGTTAATTTCTGCATTTCTGAAAACTGACTGTTTTCCCCACAGAAGTAAACTGCAGATGAATCCTATTCAAACAGACATAACCTTCTACTCGGAGGGAAATAATATTTTGCTTGATATAAGAATATTTAAAATTAAGTCTCATTTGCTCAAATCAAGCATTAAAAACTAAAATTAAGAAAAAATAGTTATAATGAGCATTTGTTGCCAAAATTGAGCAAAATAAACAAAGTTTGAAACAAGCACAAAATACTTGATTCTAGAACCTGGAACAAGAATGAATCAAGAAAATATTTTTTTTTATTTAAGCAAACACAACTCTGCTTTTGAACGATTCATTGAATTACAACAATAATGAAAATCTTGAAGTTGTTGTAAAAGAGCCTCTAGACAAAAAAATCTACGTCCAAGATCACTGTCGACAATGTGTGCCAACAAAGTATGCTAAAGTTTTGTTGATTTGTGCAAATCGAGCAAATTATTCTAGTTTTGAGTAAATTATTTACTAGAATCAAGCAAAATGTTCTCAATTCAAGAATAAACATTTCTCAAATCTAGCAAATTATTCTAGTTTTCAGCCAATTGTTTACTTGAATCCAGCAAATTTTTCTCATTTCAAGTAAATATTTTACTCGAATGTAGAAAAAATATTCTTGAATTTTAAGCAAATGTTGCTTGGATTGAGTATTTTTTCTTAATATCATGTGTTTGCTCAATTCTAGCAAAATAGCACTTGAATTGATAAATTTACGTTTGAGTGTAAGCTGATAGTTAATTTGCTTGATTCAAACACAGAATGTTTGATTTTTTTTTTCCATGTAGGACTACTTTTAAGAGTGTTTTCAACCTTTGTTTTAAAAAAAAAATTGAAAAAGACCAAGGTTTGCCTGTAGGCTAAGATATAACCAGAAGAGCTTTTCATAATATATTAATCCCCATGTCTTTGAACAGAAAATATATTTTGAGAGGATTTCTTATTACTTAGTTAAGTCACTGCTAAATTAAGTGTCAATTTCCTATATTATTACTTAAACGAGCACATTTAAATAAAAATACACGTGTAATTTTAATATCCCCTCTACCAAAGTCAGTTGATGAAAAGCTTTTATTTGGAAAGCGTTTAATGTAAAATTTCTTTACTTTCTAAACTTCAAAGTAAGTAATTACAAGTAATAATAAAACATGTAATCACTTCAAAAATTTGAAAATAAATTGTGTTTTTCCAAGAAAAGAGTCCTAAAATGAAAAAATCGCACTGCATCAAAAATGGATTCCTCCTATCAAAAACTAAAATGATACACAAGTTCTTGAGAAAAAGGTTCAAATTTTACAACAGAGAGCCATAGTGAAGTCTTAAAATGACCATATAATTTTAAATGAAAAATAGGGCGCCTTTAAATGATAACATGTTTTCATATAAATTACTCCGCTCTAATAGGTATATGCAAAAATATATCATTTTTGAAAATATTTTTTCCATATACATCTTATACGTAAAATATACCTATGTTTATGTATTAGCAGAGTACCTAGATTAGGTTTAGGTAAGGTAAGGCCTAAGACCGGCCCACATAGACCAGATATTTGGTCCGTTGCGATACCACAGGAGATCTGTTCCTCCCCTCCTAAGCGAAGTCGTGAAACCAACCAAATTTAATAATAACTAGTAAGGAATTATCTTCGACTGGGCCTAAGTTAAAATACCCCCACGGACGACGATTTTGCTAAATTTCATACCTCAATTTTAAATTAATTGTTAAAGGTTTTGTGCAAAATTTGAAGTCATTAAATTAATTTTTGTGGAATTGAAACAGATTTTAGCATTTTGGTGAACTCACTTTGTATGCGAGGTAGACGTGATTTTTATTCGACTTTTACAAATTTTATACTAAAAATGCATATAAAGGTTAAAGCTTATGTGCAAAATTTTGAGTTATTAAATTAGTTTTTGTGGAATTGAAAGAGATTTTACCGTTTTGGGTAAGTCACTTTGTAAGGGAGGTAGTCGTGGTTTTCATCCCATTTTTACAAATTTCATACTCAAGTATGGGAAGTAGGTGTGGTTTTAATCCGATTTGGCTCAATTTTAAACTTGACCTCAATTTTTGAATAAAAAGCTTATATATTGAATTTCGTTACGATAGCTCAAACATTAAGGCTGTTATCGTGACCACAGACGGACAGACGTACATGGCTAAATCGACTCAGGAGGTGATGCTGATCAAGAATATATATACTTTTCTATACCGACCACGCCTCCTTATCGGCATTACAAACGGAGTGACAAAGTTAATATACCCCTATTACGTTTTTTAAACGTGGGTGTATAATGAGTTAATATAGGTTTTCGCTAGTATACACGATCTGGGAGTACCTGTGCAAAAGCGAAGAACAGCTTATAACAGTACATCTTCAAGCCACAAACCTTGCCTCCATGAGTCCATCAGGACAACATCTTCACCGCCTCTACTAAGACAGAATACTAATTCGGCTCTGGCCGCCTTTGCGTGGTGTAGGTTGATATGCAGAAACCTAACCAGTTCGGAGCTCACTCTCCTCAACCTCAATAATGGTATTGTCTCCATTATCCGAATCAAATTCCATAAGCTGCTTCTATGAAATCTCATCAAATATGTCGGCAATACCATACACCGACGATCCTACCGACAACCGGTCAGGATCTACCTCTTCCGTCAAAGATTCGCTTGTCGACTTTCGGTTAGCATATACTATCGCGTTAACCGCTGACTCTTCTGTGACACATTCCTATGAAGGAGAACTTTTCTCCATGCTTGCGCTATCCATTAGCTTATCTTTTTTATAGATTTTCACCCATCGCATTTACCTATGGGACCCATAGGTCAGGATAGTCTGCCTAGCGCCATCCCTGGTATCCTCAACTTTGACAACCCTCCAGTTCTGAACTGGAAAGTGGGGGTTGGAGACTCTTAAAATTATGGTAGGTGTCACGCCTCCTTTTATCGGTAATGTCTATAAGTTTGTTCCAGAAAAATTATATTAGTTAATTATTGTTTCATTTCATTGCTTTATCATATCGCTCATTTACTTGAAGACCGTTAAAACTCAAAAACGCGATTTTGCAGAAAACGTGCTTTAAGTTTTCAATTGATTCACACCTTGTATAAAAAGAGAGAGAAACATAATCTCTTCTCATGCGGAGAGTATTCCAAATAATAATATGAAACTTTTACACAATATGAATCGAGATATAAAGAACAATTCTGCATCATTAACCCGAAAGTGGTGTTTTTGAGTAATGACGGTCTTCAAGTAAATGAGCGATATATATTGTAGTTTAATAGTAAAGTCAAAAACCGAATCGAGTTGTATGAAAGTCACAATTTTTTTTTTTTGAGAATTTCAAAGCACGTAGTAATTATTATCCGAAATCCGTGCGGATTGCAACATATTATTTTTTTAAATTATATTATTTTCTGATTTTATCAATTCTAATAAGAATAGATGTAGCGTAAAGACTAAATACACTTCCAATTTTATCATCAACTTTTTACACCTAGCCAAAGTATTTACATTAAAAAGAATTGAAATTTATGATATCGATCAAATCAAAGATTATCAATTTGCTCAAATAAAAAGCTATATTTAACTCTTTATAGTTCACGTCTTGACATTAACAATATATGCAATACATCAATAATAATTTAAACAAGCATCTTTAACTTTCTACCTTCAACGATTACTTAACGCAAGACTGATAAGCCAAATGAGATTTGTTTGTAATTTGTTACAGAGCTTAACGGAACACATTAGATGATTTGCATAAAAATAAAAAATAAAACGAAATAGAATTCGAAACTTAAGAAAAATATTTAAATTTGCAGTGAATGAACAAACTGTATGTAAAAAATAAATAAATTAAAACAAATGAACACTGCAAGAATACGTTGAAGTTGGAGCATTAAATCTTAATGAAAAGATCCATCAACCGGTTAAGCTCTTTACCGCATTTTTAATGACAAAAAATATGAAAGGAAAAAATTATGTGAAGTGAAAGACAAAGTGGGTGGAAATCATTAACAATGCAGGCAGAAGTAGGTATGACGCTTTTTAACCTTCAAACGCTGTGAGTGTCAATCTTATACAGAATAATATTTATTTTATTAATGCTCAAATTCACTTCAAATTTTGGGTCAGTATAAAAATTATGCGTACATTTTTTCTTTACACAAAATTATTCCAATTGATGTCGTAAAAGTAATATGTAATAATAAAAGTAAAAATTACAGTTTGTTCCAGTAATTCAATAGTTTCACTGAAAACCCGGTAAAAGTAATGAAATCGCAGTTATATATGCAGTTTAAGCTTCGAAATTTGCAGAGTTAAACCGTTGAAAATTGGCGGTTATAACGTAGAGAAAAAAGTTGACACAGAAGAAAATATGTGAAAGTTCTGCGACATTTTGTCGATAATATCAATTATTACATTACAACAATACTAACTGGAGTTCAAATTTAAAGAATTACGGAATTGAACCATTCAAATATTATTTTCTCAGTTACTGCAAAAGCAAACATATTAAAGAAAACGATGTTCAATTAGTTTAAATCAACAAAAAAACCTACGACAAAAAATGTCGACACCGTTCATTGGTTTTTATATTTTTTTTTTTTGTTATTTGTACTGTTTGTGCTAGCTGCACTCATTCGAAATTAACTCAACATGTTTTTGACATATTTGCTAGTATTGAGTGAGTGGTTGCTTGAGTTGATACTTACGTTGCTTTGTGAATTACTTTTTCAAAATCTTGGTAGCTATGCATAAAATAAGCGCAGTAATTTAAATAAATAATGCATGCCAAGATTAAGACAATGTTTAGAATGATTATTGAATTTTTCAATTACTTCCTTATTTTGCAAAATTGTTATATATTTTTTTTACTTAAAGTAAAAAGACACAAAATAATAAAGAAAGCAAAAGTTTTAATTTCAGGGACCGTATTGGCTATGGTTTCTATCAAAAAAGTCAGATGTTAACAGTTGTCTTTTAAATTATATTTTTCTTAACAAAAATACTAGGTTTTGTGTTCCTTTTAATTTTTCGGGTAAAAGTAACAGCTATTTTTTACTATTTTATAGATCCAAAGTAATTGTTATTGTCTTTTATTTTTCGGTCAAAAATCAGGCAATTTGAATTTTTTCAAAGTGCATGACCGACAAAAAACTATAAATATCATTATTTTCGTTTCATCAGCGCTCATTTTTTTATATTGAGCTATCAAACTTTTTATGGTTTTAATAGTTTTTTAGTCTATTTAATTTTGCCTGATATTTTTAAACCAAAAATTAAATTTAAACCAAATAACAAAATAATTTTTTTGACCAAAAAAAAAAACACAAAGTAACAATTAATTGTAACTTGAATAGTTACAGTCAAAAACTTAAAAGAAATCAGTTATCGGAAATCGGTACCTCATTAATTTATTTTAATGCAATAATTTCGACAACTAAAAAACCATTCCGTCCAACAAAAGTATCAACGCGCTTAAGCAATAACAAAACAAGTCGCAAAAAGTGTCACTACTTTTCGTCTGTTTTTTTTTGTATTTTCATCATAGTAGGTAGTTATTTTCATTCTATTAAAATTAACTCTTACATTGTTTGTGAATTGTTGGTTTACGTTAAAAGGTTGCTCGAGTTAATTTAAATGTCACTTTGTGAATAACTTTTTAACAATCTTGTTTTATAAAGTGCAGTAAACAATATAATTTATATATACAAGGGTGGCCCTTAAATGCATGGGATTTTTTTTTATAAATTGAATATGTGCGATGGTCTCGTTTGTTTCTTATCATGTCAAAAGTATATTCTGAAAATTTCAGGAAAAAATATTAATATATAAACGTGCCGCTCTTTTTTCTAAAATATCCCAATAACTTTCTTTAAGTGCATAAATATAAAAAAACGGTACGCGTCTCGTTTTTTATTTTACTTTTCTACAAAATATTATTTCAAACATTAAAACTAGACAAAAACTAACAGAATTGTGATTTTTTACTTTTCGAAAAAATCTATTTTTTTTCTTGTATTTAAAAAAATCGCAAAAATCCAAATTTAAGAAATTTCATTGAAATGTTGTGGAAATACTTTTACATGCAATAACAATAGAGTTCAGCTACTACAGCTTTTTCACACTTTCTCCGCAATAGATCATTTTAAGAACCAATCCAAATATCATTGAAATATCTCAAAGATATCGATAGAAGTGGTCAAAAAAAAAACCAAAAGGGAGAAAAATTTACCCACCATAATATGGGTTGGGCTCAGGGACAACACAAGACATAACAACTAACCATGCGTTTACATAGATCTTATCCTTCATTAGTTTTCAATCTACTTTTGAGTTGACCTTTCGACAAGTTAACATCAAACACGTTACAGTTGTTAACAAAGGTACTCATGCGATTTAATGGAGCAGTTAACATATAATTTGTTCTACTAAATGGTAAATAAATCAAGTTGTTAGAGTTTCTACTGCTTCTACGGTTAGTGTTAAATTTTATAAGAGAAAGAAGCTCTGGAGAGTCGAATACACCAGTTATGAGTTGGTGTAAGTAGACGATATCAGCAGATTTTCTTCTCTCACTTAAAGATTGCATTTTTAATAATTTCAAACGATCCTCATATGGAGGAAGGTTAAATGTGTCAGTTCCACTCAAGCCTCTTAGAGCAAACCGAACAAAACGTTTTTGAATTCTTTCTATACGATCAACATGCACATTGTAATGTGGGGACCATACTTGACTTGTGTACTCCAAGTGAGGACGGACGATTGAATAATACAGAGTTGTAGTTGTAGTTAAGCTATCAAACTCTTTGGCCCACCGTTTTATAAAACCAAGCATAGAAGACGCTTTTTTACAAATTGTGTCAATATGCATGTTAAACGACAATTTAGAATCCATGTATATACCAAGGTCTTTGACGGTAGTTACACGACTTAAAGCAGTATCTTTAATTTTGTAATCAAAAATAAAATTGGTCCTTTTACGCGAAAAGGTCATAGTTTGGCATTTATCTGGATTTAAAAACATGTTATTTTTAGAACACCAAACCTCAAAGGAGTTCAGGTCTGACTGGCGCAGGTCTGATTTGTCCTTAGAATCAATTGTTCTGTATATTTTCATATCATCTGCATAAATAAGCAAATGAGAGTGTTTGATGACGTGGGTAACATCATTAATTGCCAAAATAAACAGAAGTGGACCCAGGTGGCTTCCTTGAGGAACACCTGATTCTGCAACAAATTCAGAAGACAACACGCCTCGGAACCGTATTTGATAAGATCGCTCCATCAAATACGATTTGATCCAGTTTACAAAATATTGTGGAAATCCCATTAATTTAAGTTTAAATAAAATTAGATTATGTAGTAATTTATCAAATGCTTTGCTAAAGTCAGTGTAAATACAATCGACTTGGCTACCAGAATTAATAGATTTTAAGCAGAATGTAGTGAAATCAAGGAGATTAGACACAGTGGATCTGCCAGTAACAAAACCATGCTGACGAGTTGTCATGACTTCCCCACAGTGAATTTTCACTCGATCGTACACTATTCGCTCAAAAAGTTTAGGAATCGAAGACAATTTAGCGATAGGCCTATAATTAGTGACGTCATTCTTGCAACCTTTTTTGTAAATTGGACTGATATAAGATTTTTTCCAAAAAAGAGGAAAATTACTTTCATTAATTGATTTATTAAAAAGTAACGAAAGTGGCTGACATAAAATGGAGCCGCATTGTTTTAACACTGCGGCAGGAATTCCATCTGGTCTAGCGCTAAAATCCTCATCGATTGATTCAATATACTTAAAAATATCCTCTGAGGTAAAAGATATATGCCCCAAAGAAACTCTGGATGCGTTGTCCATATAATCAAAATATGCTAAATCAGGATTAAAAGAATCTGAACAAAATGATTCTTTAAAAAGATTGGCAAATAAGCCACAAATAATGGTGGAATCGTCAGTAAATCCATCCTGAAGTTTGAAAGAAGAAGGAAATCCATCAGTCTTATTCTTAACATTAATAAATCCCCAAAATTTTCTTGGATCAGACAAAATTCTCAGCTTCACATTATCCAAATACTCATTATATATTGCAGCTGAGCAATTCTCAAATTCCAGAAAAAAACGTTTGTATGCTTCTAGGTCATTTGAGTCAAAACTACAAACATATTTCTTCCATGCCCTATTCCTATTGTTGCGAAGAGTCTTTAAATCCTTTGTGTACCAAGGGTACGCAGAATTTTTCACAAATTTGAGACTATATGGTACAGACTGAGAAAACATAGCAAAGAGCTCCGTATAGAAAAAATTTATTGAACTATTAAGACTATTATTATTTATGTACTCTGTAATTATATTTAATTTACTATAAAGTAAATGATTCAACCCCAAAAAAACAGCTTTTTGGAAATTGAATTCATAAACTGTGTCAACAGAGCTTGAATTTACCATATTCTCTCTATCGGATTTATACCAAACACTCAAAGGTGGATGGTAATTATCAATAGTAGTCAAAGCATGAAGTGCCTTCTGAACAATGACATTGTTACTGTCTGTAGTTAAGACTAGGTCAAGCAGCCTTTCCAGACTATTATAAATACAACTAACTTGTTGTAAGTCAGAACATATATTGTCAACAAATATATGTTCTTGGCGTGTCTTCGAATTAGATGCACAAAAATGTGTTTCATCGTCAGAAGAATGCCATTTTAAGTCAGGCAAATTAAAATCGCCCAACAATAAAATGTCGTCATTAACGTCGAGTAAATTTAATATAAATTCTATGCAATCCGCAAGGCTTGCATAGACCTCTACACTGCTCTTTGGAGGAACGTTTGCATTAATAACATATACATTAGAATTGCAATGTACAACCTTAACGCATATAAGTTCAATATTAGCAGAGCAGGGAATATCAATAAAGGAACTAACACAGGAGCTCCTTACAGCTAATAGGACACCACCACCAACTGCAGAATTATTGTCAGCGTGTCTGTCCTTCCTATATACTTCAAAACTATTGTCAAACAGTTCTAAGTCAGTAATTCCTCCGTTCAACCAAGTTTCAGTTAACGCGATAATATCTTCAGAAAAATTCTGAGTTGACAAAAAAATGTCGCGCGTCTTTGAACGCAATCCCCTTACATTTTGATAGTAAAGGGAAAGCCTATTTAGTTTTTTTGGGTCTGACTGGTGATATTATTTGTCCTTCTAGACTTGTGTTTAGGCTTAAACTCAGAAACAAAGATATTATCAGCCCACAGATTAGAGCTCAGAACAGTTGCAAACTCTTCAGCAGCCACTGTGAGAATAAATGATGCGTGGGACGGTTTATTGCCAATTTTTTTGCATGAGCAGAAAGCAGACTGACTTACTAAACGATTATGTTTGACAAACGTCAATACATTTTCACTTATTGTGTCGGGCTGAAGGCGTGAAATGAAAACCTTTTTTTTCCTCGACAACGCTCTTAAATTTAATGAACTATTGCGCTCATTAGTTATGTCACTAGCCGGCGGAGAAAGAGATGGAGGAGATGGAGTGATAACTGTATTATCCATTCTCACTGGCGTAAACACTGGTTTAGCCGAGATCTGCTTCGTTTCTAAAGTGGCTGGAAGCGTCATACGCCGCTTATTATTTTTATTTTTTGAATTATTTCTCTATTTTTTTCGAAATATTTAGGTCTTTATTAGATGAAATGATTTGAGTCTCAGAAGAACAGGCTGGAAGAGTCTGAGACAATGCGGTCGAAATATTTACCGATGAAGACTTTTCATCATAAATGCTAGTGCTAGGTGAGGTGCTTACTTCATTAAAAAATGTAACAATTTCTTTAAAATTGTTATTTAAAGCATTAAGACTATCACCGAAAAGCTTAATTTTTGAGAAAAACTCATCTGATGAAAGAACCCTGCACTTTCTTAAACTTTTAACTTTATTCAAAACAGGTACAAAAAATTGTGGGATTACGTTAAATAACCTGGTTGTTATGAAATTTTTTTAGTTGAAGTGTACCTTTTTGAAAATTTCGAGTTTGGGTATTTTTACGAAAAAAATTCCAAAAAATTTAAAATGCAAGTCTTAAAAAATTCACCGCGAAATGGATTAAGAATAGTGGTGAGCTATTTTTTGCAAAAAGTTAAAAAAAACCAAAATTCAGATACCAAAGTTTTAGCTATTGAATCTTGACTTTTTTTCCAAAAATTTTTAAACTGCCTGTTTCTGGCACTTCGAACACAAGAAAATTTATAAAAATTGATAAAAATTTTTTTTTCTCACTTAAAATGACTTCAATAATCTTAAAAATATATAAATGATTTTTTTAGAAAAAATTTTGAATTCCAGGGATGCCAACATATCATACCCTGGTTTTAGGGTAAAAATATTCGAAAAACTCCAAAATCCAACAAATTTAATTTTCACCGCTGCAACTTTCCAGTTCTTTGTATATTGTGTTAAGCTTTCACTATCTGCCGTTTGTTTGTTTGGACTTGAGAATTTTTTGTAATTTTTGGTGATTAAAAAAAATCGAAATCAAAATTTTTTGTGTTGCATATTTTAACCGAGCATTTACATAAAAACATATAATAAACGCACAAATTTTTTTTCTTCTGGTAAGTGAACTTTAACTGATATCTAAATAAATAAATTTAAAGACAGCGCAGCGCCAATTTAGTTCGATATCCAACGGGCAGTGGTGAAAAAAATAAATTTGTTGGTTTTTAGGGTTTTTTGCATTTTTTTAACCCTAAAACCAGGGTATGATATGTTGGCATCCCTGGAATCCAAAATTTTTCTAAAAAAAATCATTTATAAATTTTTAAGATTATTGAAATCATTTTAAGTGAGAAACATAGTTCTTCCGTTTTTTTATAAATTTTCTTGTGTTCGAAGTGCCAGAAACAGGCACTTTGAAAATTATTGGATTTTTTAGAAAAAAGAGCACTTTTTCCCCATATAAATCAGATTTTCAACTTAAGGTCGCATGCGGCACGTTTAAATATCAATATTTTTTTCTGAAAATGCACTGCTTGGTTCTGTTTAGTAAAGGAATAAAACTCCGGTCGGCAATGTGTTACTTTCGAAAAAAAAATAAGGGCCGCTCTAATATATACTTTATCTACAATTCTCCGCGGCTTTACTCACAATATGCACACAATATACATAGTACATTCTTTATAAGTTTTATTGTTATAAAAAAGTTTTGTTTTTCATTATATGCAAGCAGCAATTTGTTAAAATTTTAGTGTATTTAATATATATTGTCGCTCTATTTCAATCAAATCAAAAATGTCATTTCAATGGAAGTTTTTTCAGTTTAAAAAAATTGTTTAAATTTATATTAATATTTGCTCACTTTGGACGAGCAGTATTAAAAACTAAGATGGCCGATTTAATATAGTCGCCAGATAAAATGTTAAAATATTTGAATACATTCATTTGGAACTAAATTGAAACGTTTGAACAATTTTACTTAACTGAAAACAATAATAGCCCAAACAGAATAAGCAAAGCCAACACGCAGCCAAAAGAAGAAATGTCTACATAGAAGTTGACGTTAACAATAACCAACACGTAGCGAACGCAGCCAACACAAAAATGTTGACGAACTTTTAACTTTTGCCGCAGCCAACGGTAGCGAAGTGTCAAAATACATAGTTCTTAATAAGAAATTTTAAAATTGACTAAACCAACTAAGTCCAAATTAGTAAAGAAACAAACAAATTATTATAAGCCAAAGGCTCTATTATTAATTTAGTAAAAATTAAATTTTTGTAAGCATAAAGCTCTGTCTGCGTTATCAACACAAATTCTATTCTGTGCACAACATTTCGTTGGCTACGTTTTCGACAGCTCGCTACGTGTTGGCTATACCTATTCTGTTTGGGGTATATAACAATTTTTTTTTTTTTCATAGAAGTTTGAATAGCCTGTCATATTTTTGTTGGATTTCAGTTCCTAAACTCCTCAATCTGGAGTCGCATCAACTGGAGTCCGACATTTTTTCAGAAACAGAAATTCTTCATTATGATCTGATCGATTTTACATATGGAAAAGAGACAGACAGTTCACGCAGTTTGAAAATATAAATAAAGTTATGCAGGGATACATTTTTTACGAAAATATTCTTTATAACTAAACCGACGACATTAAAAGATTGTCGTTAATTTCGTTAAAAATTAAGATCTCGGAATCTTAAAGAGCAATAATGCAAAAAACATTGCGTTTGTCAATACTTTTCCCTGATCATTATAAAAAAATATGGCTTAAGAAAGTTGAATTTAGAAGTGAAAATAACATTAGCGACCTTCTTTCTTTCTGTTTACTTTTCATTTATTATTTTTAATAAAAAAAATTAAAAGTACCAAAAATATTTTATTTCGTATGTGTTGTATGGAAGTTTGTGGCAAGGAGCTATAGTGAATATGATTTTGTAAAGGCAAAGACTGTAACACTTCATCAAACATCATTACTCCTAAAGGATTGCTGGAAAATTTTTTAACCAAAAGTTGTTTCCTTCCAAAAGTTAATTTTGGTACCTTCCAGGCCCGTAGCCAGGATTTACCTAAGGGGGGCGTTTTGATTAAAAAAAATATTGATAGTTTTTGATATAGATAAATCAAAGGGAGTTTCTTGAGGAGCGCATGTATGTATATTAAATGTTTGCTCCCAAATAGACCAAATTGTTATACCAAAAATAAAATCTATAAAGTTTCGTGTCGATTGATAGACTTTTAAAACTAGCTCAAGAGACCAATAAATGGAGAATCGTCTTACAAGAGTCCAAAACATCTATTGAAGTAAATTCTTTTAAAAAACAGGTATGCATTTCTTTTTTAATGTAATTTTTCTTTCAAATGAGTTAACAAGCATAAAAATCGGATTAAAAGTTCTAGAGTTAAGATATTTTACTTTTCGAAAAATGTTACTTTATTTATTTTTCAATAAAAAAAATTTTAAAAATCCAAATTTGAGAAATTGCAATGAAATGTTGTTGAAATATTTTCTTAAACAACACAAATGAGGAATGTCTGTTCAAAAAAACCTATTTAACATTTTTGAAAAAAGCTGTTTTTGCTATGGTTTAGCACTTAACATATTTAATCCTATCATCTGCACAAAAAAAGCTGTTTTTGCTATGGTTGAGCACTTAAAATATTAAATCCTATCATCTGCACAAAAAAAAAAATATAAGAAAATCGTAAATTTTTCCAATATTTTGTGCATAAAAATTTATGTTTCTATTCAATAGGGCCAAAATATGTATACCAAAAAATTGCTTTTGAAGACATAAGAACAAAAGAGACTAATTTCCATAAGAATTTTTAGTTTTTGTACAGTATTTTATCAAACGCTCTTATCAAATTTTTTTTAAAGACTCAATTACAAGTTCTCTTTAAGGTAAGAAACCTTTAAGGTTTCATTCAATGAATGAAAGTCCTCAATATATCCTCATTTTTACAATGAGAAACCGACGAAGAATGTGAACGTATTGAGCCCGACATAGGGCACTTACGTGTTTAGTGATTTAATTATTTCTGTGAAAACTTCTTAAGTATATTTTATTGTTGTGTTCATTTTATAAAATGCTTAAAAACCTTATCAAAAATTCCTATTTCTTTAGTGACTGCACAAAAGGACATATTTTTAAGTTTGAAATCTCTATAACTTTGAAACCATTAACATTTTTTTTATTTATGCTCCACACGACAAGAACTAGACTTTCTTCAGTTTTCTTTAACTTCATAGAATGTCGAAATAAGCTCTTTTGAACAGACACCAAAATCACAGAATCCCCAAAAATACGAAAATGCAAAATTCAAAAAAAAAAAAATGACATAACGGGGTGCTATGGCATAGTCTTTAGCTATGTTGTAAAAAAAACTAAAAACAAAACTCGGACCAAAAAGTTATAGCTGTTGAAACTTGATTTTTTTTCAAAAATCCTCAAAGTGACAGCCAGTTTGGACATTTCAAACGCAAAAATAAAAAAAATTATAAGAAATTTAAAACAAGTTTATCATTTAAAATAATTTCGATAATCTAAAAGAATATTTCTGATTTTCGTTTTAAAAAAATTCAGTATTTATTTATATAGTAGTTTTAAATATTTTAAAATAGCAACTCTACAACATAACCAAAGTGAAATATAACTGTTGAACATTTCAATTGACGTTACTAAACTAGAAATTCCCTTCAAAGGAGAAGTAAAGTATCTGGGACTTACACTAGATTCAAAGCTTCTCTGGAGAAGACATGCAGAGGTAACTATAAACAAAGCAACGCGCGCACTCATGGTATGTAGGAGCCTGGCGGGGAAAAGCTGGGGTTGTAACCCAACAATTCTCCGCTGGATGTATACCATGATGGTGAGACCCATCCTCACCTATGGTGCAATAGCATGGGCTGAGAGAACCAAGCTAACCACAATGAGGAATATGCTAACAAAGGTGCAGAGACTGGCCTGTGTATGCATCACAGGGGCCATGAGGACATGCCCTACAGCAGCACTGGAAGTAATTCTGGACCTAACACCCTTACACCTTGTCATAGAGGGAGTAGCCAAGCGAAATCTGTTGGGCATTGCAAAAGAGAGGACAGGTCTAGGTAAAACTATCAGCAGTAGAGAGAAGGAGGATATTGCAAAGCACACTCCCTACATCGATCTACCAAGAGACGATATAGTAAAAAGTTATAACTTCGAAAAACACTTCGGAATTAGGCTTAGTACCAAGAAAGAGTGGGACAGCGAGATGATATCGCAAGTTAAGAAACCACATAGTATAGCATGGTATACAGATGGGTCCAAGACATTGGAAGGTATATGTGCACAATTCAATCTGGACCGCAAATACAAAGGTCAGGATATAGTTGTGATGTCAGACAGCCAAGCAGAAATCAAAGCATTAGTTTCCTGTGAGATATCATCGAGAATAACATGGGAATGCCTAACAAAACTCAACGAGCTAGGCAAGAATAACACTGTTACTATACTTTGGGTCCCAGGACACAAAGGAATACAGGGTAACGAAGAAGCCGATGGTCTAGCGCGACAGGGCGCAGCCACAAAATTTATAGGACCGGAACCATTCTGCGGATTGGGCACACATTCTATAAAAGAAGAACTAAGAAGGGAGGAGAGGCATAAACGTTCAAACCTTTGGAAAAGCCTCCCAAAGCTAAGACAATCCAAATTGCTCCTCAGAGATTTTAACACTCGGAGAGCAAAATTGAGCATAAGCTTAGGCAAACTGAATCTTAGGATTCTAACGGGGTTCCTTACAGGACACTGTAAACTGAAATACCACCTGATGAAATTGGGCATAGAGACCGATAGTAACTGCCGTTTCTGTGAAGAAGCAGAGGAGACTCCAATACACCTACTTACAAACTGCGACGCCGTGGCTCGCAGACGTAAACTAGCACTGGGGAATTATGAGCTGAGTCTTGAGCAGGTTTCATCCCTTGAACCTAAGAATATTCTCAAATTCATTAGAGAAATAGGGCTGGATGAAATTCTGTAATCCGCAAACCCAGCGGAGCTTTGAGAAGGAGGTACAATAGATCTCATTTAGGTCGCAGTACGCATCTCCACCACACAACATTAACATTAATATTACTAAACTAGTGATTAATACGCTTATTAAATTTTTCTTTTCTAGTTATTAATTTTTACGGTGTGGCGACCGTAGCCTAGTGGGTAGAGTGCGTGGCCCCTAAGCTAAAGAACCGTTGTAGCCCGGGTTCAATTCCAGCTCAGACAGAAAGTTTTTTCAATGGAATTAATTTTTCTGTTCGGTCGTCACCTCTCTGCAGACAATGGCAAACCTCAGAGAGTAAAAATTGCCATGTAAAGCTTCTTGAGAACATAAGCCGTTCGGAGTCGGCATAAAACACGTAGGTCCAGTTCTCGATCATTTGTGATCAAACATTTAATAACACGCACAACACAATTGATCAATAGAAGCTAGGTCAAAGTCCTTTCAAGGGCTGAAATGGCCAGTTTATTTTTTTTTTTTTTATTTTTAGTTATTAATTTTTGGGAAAAACAACAAAGAATGTGAATGGACAATCTTGATCACAAATGTATTTAGTTGGAACTGCGACTACATTAATAGCAATGTGAAAATCAAAAGTTTTTATTGTTTTCATAAGTTGAAATGCGAGAAGCGATATTGTGGCGAAATTCGAAATTCGGTTGCGATGTCTTAAGCTTTAATAACAGCATCCTGTATCTTTTCTTCCGCTACATACGCTTGCGCTCCTTGTAGTGTACCATTCATGACAGCAGCACCATCGTAACCCTGCCCGATAATAAAATCGAAATCTATGCCGAAATCCTTATATTATCTTTGATCTGAAAGCATAGGTATCAATTCAGTTCAAAATTGAAGTTGGTTGCAACTTTTAACGCTGTTGCGTTGTAGTTTCCTTAATGCTAATATATTAGATTTTTATACTTTCTAGACCCTAAGGGGCGTTTTAGGAGTTATTTGAACACATGAAGAAAATTTGAAAAATGTGTGTTTTTTGTGTTTTACAAATAGTACAAAAATGCATTTAATGTCTAAATGCATAAAGAAAAAGTTGCTCAAAAACTAAACCATATGTATTACCTTTAGAGGATAATCAGTTAACTCATGCATTGTGTGCAGCACAAAGAAAATTCTAAAAGAAAATTGTTTCACTTTGTACTAAAAATGAGCAAAGTGAAAAATCTACCCAAAATAGAATTGCCTGACAACATTCTGACCCTAACTGAATCTAAAACATTGCTGTCGAGTATGAATTTGGAAGTTTGTTGCAAGATCTGTGAAATCGCAAAGTAACCTCTTAATGAATCCAAAATATTCCGAATTCCAGTGGAAAATATGAAAAAGGTAAAAACAGCGTTTAATATTTCGAACAACTTTATGGCCGGAATTGTAAGAGCTTTTCGGTCAATCACAAAAAATAGCAAACTTTTCGAGCGAGGAGTAAAAGAGCAACTTGCAGCGAATAATTATATTTTAGATGGTATTTCCAACTTAAAAAAAAGATAATACCATCACAAGCGGTAAGACTCAATAAGAAATATCTCAAAAAATGACACTTTATTGCAACGATGTGAAAGAAATTATTCAAAAAGTCATAGATTACCGAGGCGTATAACAGTGGGCCCAAATGGACGTTTGCGTCTCATAAATGATATTTTCTCCTTGCAGCCTGTAGCATTATGAAAATAATATAAGAAAAGGTCAAAGTTTGTACTACAGTGAAAATTTTATTAAAAAAATTAACACGATTCAGTTACAAGGCTTGCTAAAGTGTTCTCAAGAGACAGTCCTATATAAGCAGCGAAATGAATAACGTTTTTAATCGAATTTTTTCAACTCTTTTTAAATTGATCATGCAAGTATTATATACCGTTGGAAAGCTTAAAGTTAAAGCTTTCTGAAATAATGAAAAAGAAAACAAAAAATTTTTTTATATAATAAATTTAATATTTTTTATCAACCTGTTTTTTTTACTTTTTTTCATCTTTCATTAAGATTAAAATAGTTGCGCTGTCTTGCGCTCTTTGCTTTCATTGTGCATTTGGTTCCTTAGTGTATTGGTAAGTAGACAAAAAAAAAATAAGTTGCTCCAATTTTGCCCTCTTTGTGAAATTTAAATTTTCATAACGTATGTGCATGGCAAAAAAAATTTTGAAAAAAATAAATTTTAATGATTTATTGAATATCATAAAAAAATGTATTTTAAACTTAGTTTCATTATTGCAAGAGATAAAAAAGTTACACAAGTTTGAAACGCAAAATCGTATTTTTTAAACTTGAAAAAAATTAGTACTAAAAACTAAAATGGATTTTGGAAAAAAGTAGTGCAAGTGATTTATTGGGTATCAAGGAAAATGCATTCCAAATAAGGATTAAATATTTCCAGAAACAAAAAAGCTACAGATTTAGAGCCGAAATCGTATTTTTTAAATTTAAAACATGATTTTGGTACTAAAAACTAAAATGTATTTTTAAAAAAAGCAATTCAAATGATTTATTGAATAACATAGAAAATTTCTTTTAAATTTGGTTTCTTTATTGCAACAGACAAAAAAGTTACACAATTTTGAAACGCAAAATCGTATTTTTGAACTTGAAAAAAATTAGTACTAAACACTAAAATGGATTTTGGAAAAAGTAATTCTGAATTACTGAATATCATAGAAA
The DNA here is from genome assembly GCA_963920525.1 of Dichetophora obliterata. Classification (NCBI taxonomy): domain Eukaryota; kingdom Metazoa; phylum Arthropoda; class Insecta; order Diptera; family Sciomyzidae; genus Dichetophora; species Dichetophora obliterata. Next base: position 117,682,728 of record OY986437.1, read on the forward strand.
ATACTCTCCGTATGTGGCTTAAATATTTTAAGAAACAAAAAAGTTTCAGATTTTTTACATCCAAAATCGTATTTTTATAAATTTAAAACTAAACTTTGGCACTAAAAACTAAAATGGATTTAAAAAAAAGTAATTTAACTGATTTATTGGATATCATAGAAAATATATTTTAAATTTAGCTTAATAATTGCAAGATACCCGAAAGTTACAGAATTTTGAAATGCGCAAGTCAAGCCATAATCGCATATTTCATAACTTTAAATAAAATTTTAGTACTAAAAAACAACACGGAAAAAATAGTTTAAACGATTTATTGAATATCATTGATAATATATTCTAAGTTTGGCTTAATTATACCAAGAGACAAAAAAGTTACAGATTTTTGAGACACAAAAGTCCATTTGGGGCCGGGTCTTCAAAAGTCTATTCGTAATTTTACTAGTCCAGAATGCTCAAAAAAAATACTGACATTTTGAAAGGTATGTAAGACTTGTCAAAATTACATAATCTCTAAGGATTCCTTGCGATTGATTTAATAGTTGCAAACATACTCGTTGGTTATGACACTTATGCCAGTGCTTATCTATGTACATAGTGTGAGGCAACATAACTGTATTTAATTAAAGCAGGGACTCTGCGATCGATTTTTATTGAAGGCCATTGATTGAAGGAGTCGGCAGGATTTGTTCCAGGGAGAGGAAAGGGCATAAAAGAGTCTAGAATCCGCATAATGAAAATGTAACCTATTTAATGATATGAACCTATTTAATAACTACAGACCGATTTCGCTTCTACCTGTTTTTAGCAAAATTTTTGAAAAAGGTGTAAAATCTCGCATGCTTAGCTTCCTTGGGAAATTTAACTTTATAAGCGAATGCCAGTATGGTTTTCGGAAAGGCCTGTCTACTGAAGAGGCTTTGTTAAATTTTGGTTCAAATATTTATAATGGTTTAAACCAGAAAAAGTTTACTGCAGCTCTTTTCGTCGATCTTGCAAAGGCGTTTGTTACGGTCGACCATAAGATATTACTACCTAAGCTATTTAAATGCGGTTTCAGGAGCTTTATGTTTGATTGGTTCAAGTCTTATTTGAATTCTCGAACACAAAAGGTCAATATGTATTCTTTTTTAAGGTCAACTAAAAATATTAACTTAGATGTTCCATAAGGATCTGTATTGGGCCCAATTCTTTTCTTAATCTATATGAACTCGTTGTTGAAAGCGCATGACAAAATGTCCCTTGTGGCGTTTGCTGATGATATGGCTTTTACTTTTATTAGTGATTCCCCGCTTAATCTTAGCGCTGAGATATATTCAAAACTAGAGTGGCTTAGAATATGGTTTCTGCATCACAAACTGGCTATCAGTGATAAAACAAAACTGATGTATTTTAGTCCTAGTGGTAAGGATTTACATTTTAATCAAATGCATTACCATTGTGGCAAATGTAAAAAATATTTGTGTTATTGTAAAAATTGTGAAAGAAATGAAATTGCAATTACTTTTTGTCATGATATTGAATGTGATAGTAACTGTTTTGTAATTGAAAGTGTTAACTCCTTTAAATATCTAGGAATCTTAATTGATAGTAGGATGAATTGGCTTGAACATACTTGTGCTATCAAAAAATATCTATTATCTGTTAATCGTAGTATGTTTTGTCTTAAATCCTTTTGCGCTCGTAAACTACTAAAAGCAATTTATTATGGCATTTGCCAATCAAAATTGGAGTATGGATTAACTTGTTGGGGTGGCACCCATATCAACAAAATTAGGCCAATTCTTATAGCTCCAATAGGGGTATAAGAAAATCCAATAGGGGTATTCACTTGGGTAGTGGGGTAGATTGGCAAATGCCGTACATTTTGTACGACACAACTAACAATCTACTCTAGCTAACCCCCTGACTTGTTGGGGTAGATTGGTTTCTTGCCAAATTGAGTACTTTTTCCACCTTTTGCAAAAATAGGCAATAATTGACCTAAGGGCATCAAATACTATTGGTAATACGAACTGGTTACTATTGGTAATACGAACTCAACCCAAAATGTGCGTGGTCGAACTATAACTACACCTTCTTTTCAGAAATCATTATAATTCCTGAGTTGTGCATGTTTTTATAATTAAACTTGGTGTGTATGTGCTATGAGACCAAGTGGTGGTCACTTTTATCGAATTCGGTTGATTAATTCATGCGATATTGCTAAAACAAAATAACACATAAAACCAACTTTTTGATTTTTTTCCCTTTTTATTTTTTTTCTACAAAAATTCAAATTAAGAGATAATAAAGTATCTATCAACCTATTATCAAAAAAAATATTCAATTTGAGTGTAGTAAAAGACAAAATGTGAAAAAAACATTATTTTTTCTGAAAGTCTTGTTTGCTTTCAAAAATATGCCAATAATGTAAAGCGCAAATCAGTCCAGTCGTAACATAAGGTTCGTAAGATTCGTAAGTCAAAAAAATTGAGCCAAAAAAATGGCCATGAAAGTAATATTCTTGGGAAAAATCATGAAAAAAATAGAAAAATGCACCAAAATTTGGACAAAAATGTCCGTAACTTTTGAACCATTGGACCAATGTTGGAGATTTTATTTTTGTAAATTGATCAAATTGAACTCACCTTTCCAACGAGCGCGATTAAACCCGATCGATAGTTTTTGAGTTATGGATGTGAACGTGTAGGTAATATTTCATACGAACGTCAATTTGGGAAAAAATCTACCAACAAAAAGTAGGGGACTCGATTTTAACGATAGAGGTATGGTTCCTTTGGCAAATTTTCATGGAATAACCCATAGAATACCGAAATCATAGGGAAATTGTCGAAAAATAAATCGACCCGCCCTAATATATACATATATATATATAAAATCGTTCGTACGATATTAAACAAACTCATTGAATTGGGTTTGGACTATCGCGTCCACTATCATCTACAATAATAAAACTGTGAAAATGTTCTGTTTTTTTGTTTGTTTGGCCTTTATACAAATCTAAACAGCCTTTAATAAATTTTATTAAGTAATTTTGTGCAACCTGGTTTTGACTGTTACATATTAAGTATTGTATACCGCCCCTTTTCAAATAACGTTACTTTTATTATTGTAATACTTTTTGGCATCAAAATTTACATCTATTTAATTAAAAAAAGTTTTTGTTATTTTGATCGTTTCCGAAGAATGAAAAAAAAAAATACATGAAAATTAACGTTTTGACTTTTGATGTAAATATCTGCGCTGTTTTTAAAGATATTTTATTGAAATTTTTTAAACAAAAGTTCAATAGAAGCAAAAATAGTCAACTGTACTGTAAGGTTAGTGTATATTTTTTTAACTTTTTTCGAAAAAGGTCAAAAATATTGCCTATTTACTCAATGAAAAAGAAATTAAAAAGTGTTTATTTTGTAAAAATAAAATCAATTTTATTTTTGCATTTTTGACTACCTTTCATATGACAGCATTAATTTGCAAACAACGAGATTGTTTTGATTTTTCGGTGAAATTTATTTTTTTCAAAATGTTGTTTTTATAATTCTTACAAAGAATTCCCAATCTCAAAAATAATTTGTGTGAAAAAATTACCCCAATACCTCTTTCCAATAAAAAGTTATGGCTGAAGTTATCGTTTTATGGCCTCGGAATTCATGGCTCCGGGTTTCAGGTAGTATTATATATGATTTGAAAATAGTTTTTCTTCAGGGCATTTTTCAAAAATGTCTGAATACAGAGTATAGTGTCAATTTTACACTTAACATCTTTTACATCACACAAAATTAAATGCATTTCAAGGTTAAAAAATTCATCATTAACATAACCGCAAGTTCTTAAAGAGCTACCCTACTCTAGCGATTTATTAAAAGCTCATAATTATGGAAAGTTGCTGTTGTTGCACCTCATTAACAGCTTAACGAAGAAATTCACCAAAGCACCCTGCCTACAAAAGCAGCTAAAGTGTTGTGTTAACAGGCCAAACGTGAAGTGTGTTAGTTTAAAGATGCCAAAAATAATTATTTATTTATGAACAGAAGAGGCAAAAGTTTTCAAGCTCTTTTAATTAATGGCAGTTTTTGCTTAATTAGATTCATTTTTAATGCTCTTAAAAAAAATAATATTCTATTTCAGAATATTTCAGAAGTACGCAGCCGAAGGACCGAGGCCCAATAACAGTTTTACCCGAATCGGGCAAAGTCTGGCTCCGACACTCACCATGCTGTTGTGGCCTCCTCTGGGACAGTTTGCGTCGCTGTGGTGGCGTTTCCGTTTCGCTTAGACGTGGTTCACTCGTGCAATACGAGCGTGTCTCCTGCAGGTTTTGTTGCTGAAGCTGTTGTTGTTGTGCCTGTGTTTTTCGTCTTACCTGAAACGAAGATTGGAAAAAAAAGAAAAGAGAAAAAAATTAGATGTAAAGAATAACAACACGAAGTTAATGAACAGAATTTTTATGTTAAATTGTCCTTGTTTTAGTGATTTTTTTTCCTGCCAAAGTTTGTCATTGTCCTTTTGTTTTTATTAGGTGGTTTTCCATAAGTTGGTCGTATGTTTTTCTTGTTAGTGTATGTCTTTTAAGTATGTTTTTTATATTCTGATAAGAATTGCTCAGATGTACAGTTTTGCTAATTTAGATGGAGCCTGTTTTAATAAAAACTGTTTCATTTAAAAAGATATTACTTGAGTAGAAAGTTTGAAAGTTTGGATTATGTTCTTCCAGCGTTTTTATTTCGTAGTAAAATGAAAATAATGAATAATTAAACAAATAGACAAATATATTTTTCTTTAGTTGAAGAGAAATAAAAAATGTTCGCATAAAAAACACTACATTATACGCATCACTCATTATAAAGCTTCTTACACCGTGTGACCGAACTCAGTTTCTAAAATTGGTTGCACTTCATCGTCGCGCGAGCATGGCGGCTTTTTCTTACCGTGGCACAGTGAATCGTGTAGAACATGCTAGCTGGACAAAATTATTTCCTTGAATTTTTTCATTGCTACATGTATAACGATTATTTTAATGTTTATATATTTTAGTTTGAGACACACACAAACTTAGATACCTCCTTCACTTAATGTGTGCTTTGTATGACATATGTGCCTACCGTGCGTGCCCCTGTTCGATATGGTTATTTTTATATGTCAAACTTTTGGTTATTAAAGCAGTAGCTGTAAAATTCTTTTAATTTGTGGTAAATACGAGTAAGCGTGATTGTTAAGGAAGGTTCTAGGCAAATGCGGTTTAAGTTAAGGCTTACTTGAAAAGGTGTTTTCTAAATAAGCTTATTATTTATACTAAATTTTTTTTTGCATGTTAATTTTACATCATCAGTGTGAGTAAAACACATGTTTTCTTTTTTTAACATATATTTTTTTATAGCGACGATGGCGCTGAAGTTGGTGTGCTTAAAAAAAGGTTAAAATCGGGCAGCATCAAAGCTCGGCTCCAAATCGTCAGAACAAAATATAGAAAAATGAATTCGAAAATGGACTCTTCAATGCACATTTTTTACCAAAATTTAATGAAAATATAGAAAATTACACAGTACAACATTTTTCAGTTCATTGATTGCCAACTCAATTCTGAGAACTGTATGTAAAATTAGACCCAAAAAGAAGAATTTCTGCATCATTCGTTTTGTCTTCTTACCTGCCAAAATATTTTTAATATCGATTTGAAGTTAGTAACTATCGTATAGGGGAATTTTTCACGTTTTATGCACAACAATATTTGGAGAAAACATTGACACCTTTTTTATGATTCTGAGAATTAAAAAAAAAAGGAATAAACAAAATAATAAATAAACCCACATTTAAGGGTGCTGATTATTAGGAAAGTTTTGCACAATTTGAAACGTACAAGTGCTGAATCAGGTATATAGCCAGCCACCCTTAAAATATGCGCCCATTTATAAGTACCTGGCAGTAAAATATTGAAAAATACGTAGTATTTATAGGTGTGCATTGATCGATTTTTGTCATTCAGGCAGTGCCGACGAACGCGAACAGTGAAAGTGATTTTTCTCCAGTTTTTTAAAAGTGAATAACAACAAAGCATAAAATATATCTATATGGAAAACAACAAGTGCCCAAATTTGGATGAATTTTGTTACGTTTGTGGTCATATCGTCCGAAAAATACAGAAAAAAGATCGAAAAAATTTGTTTACTGAGCAATTCAAAACCGCGTATTGTAATTATTTCGATGAAGCAGATTTAAGTGGTGCAAATTTTACGCCGAACACAGTGTGCAACAGTTGTTATACTACCCTTCTAAAATGGATGCACGGAAAAAGTAGAAAGTTGTCTTTTATAAAGCCAGTCATTTGGGTGGAAGACCTAACTGGACATGATGAATCCAGGTGCTACGCATGCATAAATTTTCGTCCTGGATTAAACAGAAAACAATTGAAAGCAAAAGTATACACTGCTGCATTTACTGCCACACTTCCAGTGCAACGCCCTGCTGATACCGATGCACCTAAACCTCCGAGTGCGGATACTGTGGCCCTGCTAGCCGAAACCGTTTTCACCAATCCGACCAATTTGGATGATGGTGATTGGACACCCGATATTGAAAATAATATATCAGAACCAGTAACACAAATCGAAATGGATTACATTGTGGCTAAGATGGGACTATCACAACAAAACTCGGAATGGTTGACATCATTTTTGAAGCGCAGAAAACTCACACAGCAAAATGTCAGCGCAACATCATACCGACAACGCCAAGCTGATTTTCTGAAATTTTATTCTGTTGACGAAGCAAATACGTTCACGTACTGCCATGATATACTAGGCTTAGTGGAAAAATTGGGAATGGTTTATATCGCTGGCGACTGGAGTTTATTCAGCGATGGTCCAGTTACCAGTTTGAAGGCTGTGCTGCTGCACAAAAAAAAAATAAAAAACCATCCATTCCATTGGGATTCAGCACAACTATGAAGGAAACGTATGAAGCATTGGGCGAAATTTTGAAGAAAATCAAATACGATGAACACAAATGGAAGATTTGTTGCGATCTGAAGGTAATCAACATACTACAAGGGATTATAGAAAAGGGCGGATATCCAAAATACTTCTGCTTCCTTTGTAATTGGGATTCACGATACAAAGGAAATCAATATCAATGTATAGATTGGAAAGGAAGAACTCCCGAGCTCAACATACAATTAAAATTACGCAATGAACCTATGATAAAGGACCTGGATGATATTTTGTTGCCACCGCTCCAAATGAAACTGGGAATAGCTAGGAAATTCGTTGAAGTGGTGGTCAAAAAAGTTAACGGCGCCTTTGACTGTTTGAAATCCATCTTTCCGAAACTCAGTGATGAGAAAATTAAAAACGGTACGTATCGTACTCTGTATTTAAATATTGTCATATTTAAATTTGTTAATTTCTATACATTCGCATTACCAATAATTTGTTCGTTTTTCTTATGTATTTAAAACAGGTATTCTCAATGGACTTGATATTCGGATATTGATCAAAAGTGATTCTTTCACAAATTTGCTTTCAGAGCATCACGACCACCAACATGCATGGAACGCATTGAAAGAAGTAATAGAAGACGTTCTAGGAAAGAACCGTGTCCAGCGAGAAGAGATACAGCAACGATATAGTGAAAGAAACACGCCCTTGAATAGTATGTGTATCTCGGATGACGATACAGACTCAGACCATGAATATGAACAACCTACGAAAAAAACAAGATCATCAGAACCACAAGCGTCAACTTCTACAAGAATGGATATTGCCAATAATTGAAAAAATGTTCTAAGTTTTGTTTTTATGCATATTATAATTGCGTATTAATTGCATATTATTTAATTTTCAATAAGTTTTTATAAATAAATTTTTTTTTGCATTATAATTTTTTAATTTTTATTTTTATTTTTATTTTAAGGGTGGTGGCTATAACTGATTTTTGAAATTCATACCTTTACTCAATTGCGAATAAAAGCGAAACGCGTGCATCGATTTTCAAGATCTTTCTCTCATTTTGCTCATAGGTTATGTGACTTTGCGAAAAAGTAACTAGACTTGAAACTTATTTCCGTTTTGTATTTTTTATGAATTTAAAAAAAAAATATATTTTTTTCTTCATACGCTTATTTTTAACTTGGAAACTGTTGCTTTTAAGGAAATTGTAATTCTTAATTTTTTAAAATTTATTTCAACTAAATCGGGCTAGTGGTTGTCGGGCTATTTCAAACAACAGGTCCTAAAACGTGATAAATTCCCCTATACGATAGTACTAACTTCAAATCGATATTAAAAATATTTTGGCAGGTAAGAAGACAAAACGAATGATGCAGAAATTCTTATTTTTGGGTCTAATTTCACATACAGTTCTCAGAATTGAGTTGGCAAATCATATGTTGTACTGTGTTATCAATTAAAAAAATTTTTTTTCAAAAAATTGTTTGCTAACATACACTTGGCAACGCAATGTTGGAGTAGAACACAAATTTAAGTCGTCGGTCAATTTCTTACTTTAAACCAAGTCTTTACTAATTTATAATACTTTTGAGTCCATAATCGGTAAAATAAAGGCTTTTACTATACATTTAAATTAAAGTATAAGTTTTTGCGTGGATTTAACACGAATTTACTTCAAATAAAGTGTGTGTCGAGTTGCTGTTGCACTTGCTGTCTCAAGTACTGTTGCTGTTGTTGTTGCTGCTCTGTGCTGAAGTCTTATTTACTGCTGTAACACGCCATTGTTATATTCTGCTTTGCATTTTCTTTCGTGCTAACCTTGAACTTTCGTTGAACTTTATAATTTAACATGGCACCAACAAAAATTGTCAACTGTGGAGTGTGCAATAAAAGCGTTGGAAAACAGCAGTCCAGCATTGGAAATTGGTGCCATATCGCATGTGTGGATATTACAACTAAACAATATAACATGCATTTTTGCTAAAAAACCGTGCTTTATCTTTCACATGTGCTGAATGCAAAGAAAATCCTCAGAACCGAGATAAATCTTTAACTTCTCTTCGTGCTGAGCTTCGGGATGGACTGGCTGATATTAAAGAATATTTCGGTGCACTATTTGAGAAAGTCAGGTCGGAGTGGTCTATTACCTTTAATGATCTCAAGTCTGATATTTCACATTGCAATCAAATGATCAAACTTGTTGACTCTGCCGTCAATAACAAAGTGAAAGAGCTGGAAAATGCAAATAATATTCTGCAGCGCCGACTCAACCGTGCAGACATTGTGATTAGTGGATTGCCGTCAGGAATGAATAATATTTACCCTGCCATTGCCATTGCCCTTACCAGCTTCTTTAAACTGCCTATTAGCGATATTGTACCTCATGACGACTTCCCTACTTATTCTATGAATTTGGAATCACCTAACTGCAATTTAGGTCAAATTGTTAGCGATAACTCTTTTCTAAAATCAATACTGCATAAACATAATTTAAATCTTAATGTTCGTCATGTTAATTGTCGAAGCTTTAAGCCATCTTATCAATCATCAAAATTTAATGAAATTAAATGTATTCTTAGTGGTTGTTTTTTTGATGTTTTTGGTGAATCTGAAACGTGGCTAAAACCATATGTGTCGAATGCTGCAGTTGACATTCCAGGATATACATTTTGCAGAAGTGATCGTACGAGTGTAAGAGGTGGTGGTATAGGTCTTTTTATATCGAAAAAAATCAAATATAAAGTTGTTTTTCGTTCTACTGAATATGGTGTAGTATGTGAGGCTCTTTTTGTAGAAATTTGTCGCAATTTCCAAAAACTATTAATTGGTGTTTTTTTTATCACCTCGTGGTGATATTGTGTCCTTTGAAAATTTGTTAGGTGATTTGTTCGTGCGATACTCTAATGTTGTTATTGTTGGTGGCTTCAATCATAATCTCTTTGATATGACTAAGTCAACCAGTCTTCGATCCATGGCTTTACGTTGTAACTTGTCTTGTATTCACAATTCGTTTCCAACTCATTACGATTCTCATACTCATACTCAACGTCTCTAATTGATTTTATTCTGATTAGTAATCCAAACATCGTGAAACTTTCAGGACAAATGTTATCACCAATAATTTCTCACCATGCCTTTTTATTTGTTTCTCTTGACTTTCCAATTGTTCGCGAGGATAAGTTTGTTGAGTATCGGAATTATGGAGCAATGAATTATGGACGCTGAGCAGTTTAGATGAAAAGACTTTAGGAGCATTCGAGAGAAAGATTCTTCGTAAGATCTACGGACCAATCTGCGTCAATGGCGAGTACCGAATACGGTGGAATGATGAACTGTATGAGCTGTACGCTGACATCGACATAGTCAAGCGCATTAAAATCGAGCGGCTTCGCTGGCTTGGTCATGTTCAGCGCATGAAAGACGATGCTCCAGTGAAGAAAACATTCGATTCGGTACCCAGCGGCGGTCAACGCAGAAGAGGACGACCGCATCTTCGTTGGAAAGACCAAGTAGAGGACAACCTGACGAAGCTTGGAATTTCCAACTGGCGCCAGCAAGCGAAAGACAGAAATGGCTGGCGCAAATTCTTAGATGAGGCCAAGACCGACATACGGTTGTAGCGCCAACTAAGTAAGAATTATGAGCATTTAAATTTATTTTTGACTGGAATTGATTTCAGTGAAATGTTCTCCACCCGTGACGTAGATGAACAGTGGAGTGTATTGAATGCAGTTTTAACTGAAGCTTTTTCTTTTGTCTCTATAACTATATATAAAATTAAGTATACTCAAGGTATTAAGTTGAATTCTAAAGAGATTGTTTTCGTTAAATCTATGCGTGATCTTGCTTTTAAAGCATATTTACAAGATAGATCGGAACATACCTGGAAAACTTTTTGTAAATATCGTAATCGTGCTAAGTCCGTTATACGTAAATTTAAAAGGGAGTCTGGAGCTCGACTATTTGAGGGTCTTAATTTAAAACAAATGTGGAATACCTTAAGAAATAGTGGTTGTTTAAACTCAATTGAGACAAGTGAAGAAATTTATGTTGATTGTTAAAATAGTTTCTTTTTTAATAATCAGAATAATTAAAACACCAACCATTCGATTTTGAGGAGCATTGGGATAGGGAAGATAGTTTCTTCTTTAAATATATTTCTGAAAGTGAAAGTGAAGTGTTAAGTCGAATGCTGTTGGAAATGATAACATTCCTTTAAAATTCATTAAAATAATTCTCCCCTTCATTCAAAGTCATTTGTTATTTATGTCAATAGTATTCTTACGTCCTAGTTTCCTTCATCCTGGAAAGTGGCTAGAGTTGTGCCGATTCCCAAAAACAATTCTTCTACGTATATAGAGAATCTTAGGCCGATAAGTATATAACCCATACTCTCTAAAGTTGTTGAAAACATAATAAAAAATCAAATAATGGAATATACTAATCGGCATTCTCTAATTGATGGGTGCCAATATGGTTTTCGAAATGGCTATTCTACGGCAACACTTCTTCTTGGCTTAACAGACTCTATTAGACATAACGTCAATGCCAAAAAAATAAGTATTTTGGTGTCCCTACCCTATCAAAGGCATTTGATACAATCAATCACTCGAAGTTTATAAACAAACTAAAAACCATGTTTAATTTTTCAAATACTGCGTGTAGGTTAATGTTTTCATATATATGTGATCGTAAACAGTTTGTTGTGTATAATGGTTCTGCATCCAGCCTGCTTAATATTGTTTCTGGGGTCCCACAAGGATCTGTACTTGGACCGTTACTCTTTATGTTGTATTTGAATGATATCGTTAATGCTGTTGATTTAAATGCGTGCAAGCCCTTTATTTTTGCTGATGATATCCAACTTCTGTTTACGGGTGAGTGTCAGTTTAAAGATGTACTCGAGTCCTTAGTCAACTATAATGTTTCTAATATTTCCTCTTGGATGTCACAAAATTATTTCAGTTTAAATGCCAGAAAAACCAAATTCATTCAATTTAATCCTTCTAGGCTACTTGAAGACCATTTGAATATAAGTCTACACAATGAGAAGATACAATTTGTTAATTGTATCAAATGCCTTGGTGTTTTCATTGACAACAAGCTACATTTTGATTCCCATATTAATGCGTTAAGTTCTAAAATAGGTTTTACTTTAAGGAAACTTTACAATACTAATTTGTATCTGCCTTTAAGTGTAAAATATAATATTGGCCATGCTCTTCTTATGTCCAGTATAACATATTGCGTCTAGGTTTATTCTGGTACGCTAGCTCTTAACATTAAAAGAGTTCAAGTCATTGTCAATAATATTGTACGTTTTGTCTATGGTCTTCGTAGACGAGAGCACATATCTTCGTATGTCGTTAAGTTTTTAAATTGTTCCTTTCATCAATACATAAATATTAGATTGATGTTGTGTTTTTATAAGCTTGTGAAAACCAACGTGCCACAATACTTGGCTCAGAAATTTGTGTTTAGTCACTCTACTAGTAATCCTCAGATAATCTACCCTAGAATAGATTATTCTACGTTTGAAAGGTCTTTTCTGGTACGAACAGCTCGTGTTTGGAATAGGCTCCCTATTCATCTTCGTATTTTCACATGCACCTTAACCATCTACAAAATTAAGCTCAAAGAATTTCTTCATTCAACAATTTAAATATATTACTTTTAAAAATATTTTTTGCTGACCACTTTTAATTTTTAAACTATCTTTTTTCTTCTGGTTTCTTTTCTTTCCGCTAACTTGGTATCTTTAAATTCTAATCTTAAATGAATGCTATTAAATATCATATACTGATAAGGGATGTTGTATATAAAGGTACATGTATTATTATTTAATTTTTCTCTCGAATATGCTACTATTAAAGTGGTAATATGTAAATTGGCCAATAAGGCATTTGTATTACTTACAATGAAATAAATAAATAAATAAATAAAAGCTCCCTTAATATAATTTGCCCATTTACAATATTAAACATTGTTACACGAAGTGTTAACATTAAAAAAAAGGAAACTAATTCAGTAAAAATTAATTTTGTTTTTCTATAATACTTTACAAAATTTCAATTAAGCTCATAAATTAAAAACAATATATCAAACAATGCAGATTACTTCTTGCCTCAAAAATTCCGAAAAATTTTCTATCAAACGTTCTTTCCTGTTCCCACAAGAGCGCTACTTTATTAATATTTTGCTAGAAAAACTTGTGAGCTTATTTTTAATGAATCTTAAAGACTTGTTATCAGCAACGCTAGGATATGATAAGATTCATCGCTAAGATTCAACGAACCTAAATAGCTTTTCGTTTCTTTCGTTTTTCGAAAATGTGCACCACATTTTATACGAATCGCATGATTGTTTCAAAATAATGAATAAAAACATATTAAACATATACTGAAAAATCAGCCCTGTGTCAGGCGGTGTCAAATAAGTCCCACCTTCTGGAAGTTTGAAAATAAAAACAAGTAGCGCAGAAATATCGTTTCTGACAGTTTTGAAAACTTCCAAAATATGTATCCATTATCACACTTACTTTTAATAAGATTATAAAAATAGTACCTTCCACTTGAAATTCCATTGCAAAATAAAAAAAAAAAAATTTGTAGAAAAATGCAAATGCGTCTTATAAACTGCACTAATTTCAACTGATAATCAAAACAAAATTATTAAAACTAAATACTTGTTTTACAATGCTTATTACTCAGTGACAAAAAACATGTTAATACCATCTCCTTTAGATAATTACTCATCAAATTGTTCAGTAATTTTCTCAAAGTGAGGAAATCAACTTTGTCCAGCAAACATGTTCTACACGATTCATTGCGCGTGGGTTAGTTTATATTAAGCGCAGAAAGGTCGAAAATGCAGAATGCGTAGAGTATTGAAAAATTGCAAGCACTCATTGCAGCTGAAACTACCCAGCAATACAACAACAACTAAACAGGCGATGGTCAGCTTTTTCTTTAGTCACTTAACCGTAGCTGCTTTGATTACTTTTTTCGCGCTACCTGATACTTGCCGTCAACAATGTTCTCAACTTCATCAATGTTTATCATTTATTAAAACGTTTTTATTAGCTTCACTTCATGTCTGTCCCGTACAAATTTTGATATCCATTTTTAACCAACTTCCCGATGAGCTGCCCCCGTCACGACGTAAAAATCGTGCTTGGTGACTTCAACGCTAAGGTGGGCAAGAAAAATATATTTAGTCCAACAGTCGGAAAATTCAGCCTTCACCACAACACGTCCGATAACGGAATGAGGCTGATCGACTTCGCCGCAGCACGAAACATGGTCAAAAGTAGCACTAGATTCAAGCATCTCAATATTCATAAAGCCACCTGGATGTCCCCTGATTAAAAAACCAAAAATCAAATTGATCACGTTTTGATCGACGGAAGGCACTCTTCCAGTGTATTGGATGTACGCACGATCCGTTGTGCAAACATTGACTCGGATCACTATCTTGTTGCAGCCAAGATCCGTACACGTCTGTGCGCAGCTAAGAATACACGCAACCCTACACAGAGAAAGCTAGACCTCGACAAGCTGCAATCGAAACAGATAGCCGATGCTTTCGCCACTCGACTCTCACTCCTGCTTCAAAGCACTCCTCCAATCGATGGTATATGCAGCTGCTGAAGAGGTGATTGGCTACCACCGCCCTCGCCGAAACCAGTGGTACGACCAGGAGTGTCGGGACGCCGCCTACAAAGCCAACCTGCAGTCGGTTGTAACGCGCGCTGCTAAGGAGCGATACAAAGAAAAGGCGGAAAAAAAGAGAGGCAGAAAAGCGCGAGCAGGAGAAGATTGAGATGTATGGTGACAGGAATGAGGCCCGAAAATTTTTCGAATAAATAAGACGCCTTGCCGATGGTTTTAAAACCGGGGCCTCTTCCTGCAAGGATGAAAACGGGAATCTAGTGACAGATGTCCAGAGTACACTGACGTTATGGAGGGAACACTTCTCTTAGCTTCTAAACGGCGACGCTGACAACAATCCCGCCAATAGAGATGATATTCCGGAAACCCCAATTTTGGATGACAGCGTTGAGGTTCCGCTGCCCGACTATGATGAAGTTCTGGCAGCTATAGCTCGGCTTAAAAATAACAAAGCTGCGGGAGCTGATGGCTTACCTGCTGAGGTGTTTAAGAACGGAGGCGAAGCTCTTTTTAAATGCATTTACGAGCTTCTATGCAGAATATGGTCGGAAGAATGCATTCCGAACGATTTGAATCTCAGAGTGCTCTGCCCAATCCACAAGAAAGGCGATCCCACTATCTGTGCCAATTACCGTGGTATAAGCCTTCTTAATATCTCATATAAGGTCCTGACGAGCGTTTTATGTCATTGTAAACGAACTGATTGGACCTTATCAGTGTGGCTTAAGACCTGGAAAGTCCACCATCGACCAGATTTTTACGCTACGACAAATCTTGGAGAAGACTCAAGAAAAACAAGTCGACACACACCATTTTTTTGTCGACTACAAAGCCGCCTTCGACAGCCTAATAAGGAAGCACCTGTACTCCACCATGTCTGAGTTTGGTATTCCTGCAATACTAACACGACTTTGCAGGGTGACACTTAGCAACATCAGCAGCGCAGTTAAAATCGGGAAGGACTTCTCCCCAACATTTATTTACAAATAAGGTTTCAGACAAGGTGATTCCTTATCGTGCGACTTTTTCAACCTAATGATGGAAAAGATCATCCGAGCTGCTGATCTGAGACGTAGTGGCACAAATTCTACAAGAGTGTTATGCTGCTTGCGTATGCTGATGACATCGATATCATTGGCCATAATACGCGCGAAGTCAGTGCAGCATTTTCTAGATTAGAGAGAGAGTCAAGTCGAATGGGTCTGACAGTGAATGCAGATAAGACGAAATACTTGGTGTCAACAAACAAACATTCCCAGGATCTTGGAAACCACGTTACCGTTGACAATACCTCCTTCGAGGTTGTGAAGGACTTCGTTTACCTGGGATCCAGCATAAGCTCAACCAACGACATCAGCATTGAGATCAAACGAAGAATAACTCTTGCCAACAGGTGTTACTTTGGGCTGAGTAGGCAATTGAGAAGCAAAGCCCTCTCTCGACGAACGAAAATCACGCTCTATTAATCGCTCATCGTGCCCGTCCTACTTTATGCATCACAAACCGGGACGCTGAGCAGTTCAGAGAAAAAAGACTTTAGGAGCATTTGAGAGAAAGATTCTTCGTAAGATCTACGGACCAATCTGCGTCAATGGCGAGTACCGAATACGATGGAATGATGAACTGTATGAGCTGTATGCTGACATCGACATAATCAAGCGCATTAAAATCAAGCGGCTTCGCTGGCTAGGTCATATTCAGCGCATGAAAGACGATGCTCCAGTGAAGAAAACATTCGATTCGGTACCCAGCTGTGGTCAACGCAGAAGAGGACGACAGCATCTTCGTTGGAAAGACCAAGTAGATAACAACCTGATGAAGCTTGGAATTTCCAACTGGCGCCAGCAAGCGAAAGACAGAAATGGCTGGCGCAAATTCTTAAATGAGGCCAATACCGACAAACGGTTCCAACTAAGTAAGTAAGTATAGAACTATGTCGGTTTCTTGAACAAATTCATTTGTCACCTTCAGGGGTGAATTTTCGAAAATTAAAATTTTTAAATTTTTTGATATGGACTAAAAATCAGACTATGGACTAAAAATCAGAAAATCAGAAAACACGTTTTTAAAACGAAATAAAAAAAAATAATTTTTCTTAGAGTGGGGTTTTGTTCTCCTAAAAACGCGGGGCGCATGCTATAGAGAATTTTAATACTGCATCACTAACCTTAGCAAACTTGAATCAGCCATCCATGCAGTTACTTTTATCCTGACAGTCAAGGGACCTGGGTTAAGAAATCACTTGTTCACAAAACTCCTTACTATTCTCTACAGCATGCTCACCACGTTTTTAGGAGAACTAAGAGCTCCACTCTAACATAAATTATTTTATACTGTTTAGTTAATTTTAAAAATGTGTTACACTTAACATTTTTTTTTACTTAAATATTTTATTTAGTTTCTTTTTATATTAAAACCATTTTGATTTTTGTTTTTGCCTCATCTTTTGTCTATTTTGTTTACATATTTTGTTTGCATATCGTTATGGGTTAAAAATTATTGAAACATGTATTTAAGAAAAATGCTCGAGTTGCTAGGATCGAAAGTAAAAAAAAAAACACTAAAAACTGAGTTGATTTGCACACCGATTTTTATATTCTGAGCTATATAAAAATCGTGCGCCACCAACTTTCGGTAAAATTTAAATGGCGTTTGTACGAAAATACTTCAATATGAAATATAAAATTTTTATTATTGATGTGCCATGAAGCTAACGAAAGTTAAAACACATTCAAGGCGTGATACAACTTTTGTGGCATTTGCTAATTTTTCGTTGTTTTTGAGATATAGAAAACGTGCGCCATAAGAAAGGTTATATTTTAAACTCATTGTAATGAATTCTATGAGATTTAAAAATTGTTGAGGTGGGTGGCATTAGTGTGCCATTAACATTACCCACACAGCAACTCCTCACAAATGGTAATTTAAAACGAACACCATCAAAAAATATTACTTTTTTCGCTGGCACATCGTAGATCCTGAAAGGATGAGAACGCTCCTCCTTGCACATGCATGCTTTTGACATTTTTGAAGGTTAACCAAAAGGCGCGCTTAAAAATTTTGAATATTTTTCATGTGCCAAGATGATCAAAATTCGTTTTTTTGATAACGCGATAAGCTCAGTAATATAAAATTTGAAGGAGTTGCCCAAGAACCATGAAACTAGGTAATAAGCATAATGACAATAAGACATGATACTAAAATCAAAATGGGCTAAATTGGATCACTACTTTGTGTACCCTTCATATACCATAAATGGCCAATGTGAAACTAATGCCGCCTTTTTAATGTTACAATGATGAAAATTGGCATGGTGCTTTATGTTATGCATGCCAAAAATCCTGCTAAAAATAATTGATTTTCATTTGATTTTAAGCCTACCTTTGATACTAACACCTTGTGCAAAGTAGACCACAAGTGCAATTCTCTTGACAAAGTTCGTCTTTGTCAAAATTTTATGTCAAAATATTGTATATTTTAGATTACTGTAAGTAGGGTAGAGCGAGGATTATTTGACGAAAGCATGATTTTATTGACTTTTTCTCGTTGAGTATGCAGTTTATAACTAATTTTCTGGGTTTCTGTAAAAATTGTTAAAATTTGGACATGAATATGTACAAAATACTGGCTTGAAAAATTTGTCAAAATATAATGAAATTCTATTCCCTTGAACTCCTACAAATCATTTGATACCCATTACATCAAAATCAGTGGACTAGTTCTCATGCTATAGGGTAAGAACTACAAAAAACCACTGAACCGCGCTCCTTTACCGCGCGCCTCATCAAATGTTGTGTTCGCTTTCAGATTTATTATTTTTATAGGCTGCTTTTTGAGTATGCAAAAGCCCATTAATGTGCCATCAAGGTTTTTTCCATTTTTCTCTACACCCAAATGTTAAAAGGTTTTGGGAATTGCCCATATATATTATATACACCTACAACGTTAGGTTGTGGTACAACGATTTTCTTTTTTTGTTTTCAAGCACAAAATCTTGTGACCTTTTTTGTGGCTTCATCATCGTAAATAGACGAAGCCAATTGAACACAGCCTTCATCCAGCCATTTTATAAGGAAAATATTTTGGTTACCTTCAATGCAATAGTCATATCTACCTCTTCTTTTTCAAATACTTTTCTGTTCTTAAGAAACAGTAGTTTATAAATCTTGTTTATGATAACTTTCAGAAAAATATGTGCTTGGAGTTTTAAATCTAAATTATTATCATCTAGAGTTTCCAATAGCGTCTCAAAAACATAATTTTCTTCTTCTTCATCATTGTCAAAGTCAGATAAATCTGAGTCATCAAAATTAATTAAAATATTTTGTATTTGATCGATGTTTAGTTTATTAGACATCGTAATTATGTAAACTAGAAATCAAATTAATTCATAAAAAAGCGTCCAACAGCTTCACCTCTTCTCAACCAAATGAAATATTTTATTACTATTAAGTAAAATTAAAGAACATCCAACTGCTGCAAGTCCTATTAGCCATTTGAAATATTTGAGTACAATACAATTTGAGTAAAATAAAAAGAAGCGCTGCGACTCTATTCAATCAAATAAGAAATTTTATTTCCGTTGGATAAAATCTATGCCATATGGCATAGTAAGAAATTAAGAAATTAAAAAAAATCCTTTTTGAATTATGTTTGGGATCTTACTTTTTCTACGCTTAATAAAGCAATGATTATCTACTAAATTACTAACATAAAAATATCAAATAACACAATTTTTGTAATAGAATATATATAATAGTACGAAGAGATCTTCTTTTGTAAAACACGAAACTCGATTGGGGCACGCTCGCTTTTTGAACCTTCACAATTAATTGGGTAAACTAATCAACATCTTTTTAACATATGTAATTATTGTACAAGAAACTTAAAAAAAAACATTACTACTACTTACTTAGTTAGCGCTACAACCGTATATCGGTCTTGGCCTCATCTAAGAATTTACGCCAGCCATTTCTGTCTTTCGCTTGCTGGCGCCAGTTGGAAATTCCAAGCTTCGTCAGGTTGTCCTCAACTTGGTCTTTGCAACGAAGATGCGGTCGTCCTCTTCTGCGTTGACCGCCACTGGGTACCGAATCGAATGTTTTCTTCACTGGAGCATCGTCTTTCATGCGCTGAATATGACCTAGCCAGCGTAGCCGCTCGATTTTAATGCGATTGACTATGTCGATGTCAGCGTACAGCTCATACAGTTCATCATTCCACCGTATTCGGTACTCGCCATTGACGCAGATTGGTCCGTAGATCTTACGAAGAATCTTTCTCTCAAATGCTCCTAAAGTCTTTTTTATCTGAACTGCTCAGCGTCCCGGTTTGTGATGCATAAAGTAGGACGGGCACGATGAGCGATTAATAGAGCGTGATTTTCGTTCGCCGAAAGAGGGCTTTGCTTCTCAATTGCCTACTGAGCCCAAAGTAACACCTGTTGGCAAGAGTTATTCTTCGTTTGATCTCATTGCTGATGGCGTTGGTTTAGTTAATGCTGGATCCCAGATAAACGAAGTCCTTCACAACCTCGAAGGAGGTATTGTCAAGGGTTACGTGGGTTCCAAGACGCTGGGACTGTTTGTTTGTTGACACTAAGTATTTCGTCTTATCTGCATTCACTGCCAGACCCATTCGACTTGACTCTCTTTCTAATCTGGAAAATGCTGCACTGAATTCGCGCGTATTATGGCCAATGATATCGATGTCATCAGCATACGCAAGCACCATAACACTCTTGTAGAATTTGTGCCACTACGTCTCAGATCAGCAGCTCGGATGATCTTTTTCATCATTAGGTTGAAAAAGTCGCACGATAAGGAATCACCTTGTCTGAAACCTCGTTTGGTAACAAATGGTGGGGAGAGGTTCTTCCCGATTTTAACTCCGCTGCTGGTGTTGCTCAGTGTCATCCTGCAAAGTCGTATTAGTTTTGCAGGAATACCAAATTCAGATATGGTGGAGTACAGGTGCTTCCTTATTGGGCTGTCGAAGGCGGCTTTGTAGTCGACAAAAAGATGGTAGGTGTCGACTTGTTTTTCTTGAGTCTTCTCCAAGATTTTTTGTAGCTTGAAAATCTAGTCGATGGTGGACTTTCCAGGTCTGAAGCCACACTGATAAGGTCCGATCAGTTCGTTTATCCCACGGCAATTGGCACAGATAGTGGGATCGCCTTTCTTGTGGATTGGGCAGAGCAAACTGAGATTCAAATCGTTCGGAATGCATTCTTCCGACCATATTCTGCATAGAAGCTCGTGAATGCATTTAAGTAGAGCTTCGCCTCCGTTCTTAAACAGCTCAGCAGGTAAGCCATCAGCTCCCGCAGCTTTGTTATTTTTAAGCCGAGCTATAGCTGCCAGAACTTCATCATAGTCGGGCAGCGGAACCTCAAAGCTGTCATCCAAAATTGGGATTTCCGGAATATCATCTCTATTGGCGGGATTGTTGTCAGCGTCGCCGTTTAGAAGCTTAAAGAAGTGTTCCCTCCATAACGTCAGTGTACTCTGGACATCTGTCACTAGATTTCCGTTTTCATCCTTGCAGGAAGAGGCCCCGGTTTTAAAACCATCAGCAAGGCGTCTTATTTTTTCGAAAAAATTTCGGGCCTCATTCCTGTCACCATACATCTCAATCTTCTCCTGCTCGCGCTTTTCTGCCTCTCTTTTTTACCGCCTGAAAATATGTCTCTCTTCCCTCCTCTTTTCTTCGCATCGCTCCTTAGCAGCGCTCTACAACCGACTGCAGGGTGGCTTTGTAGGCGGCGTCTTTCTCTGCAGTGGCGTCCCGACACTCCTGGTCGTACCACTGGTTTCGGCGAGGGCGGTGGTAGCCAATCACCTCTTCAGCAGCCGCACGCATGGAGTTGGAAATGTGTATCCACTGCGCGCATATACCATCGATTGGAGGAGTGCTTTGAAGCAGGAGTGAGAGTCGAGTGGTGAAAGCATCAGCTGTCTTTTCGATTGC
Source organism: Dichetophora obliterata (assembly GCA_963920525.1). NCBI lineage: Eukaryota > Metazoa > Arthropoda > Insecta > Diptera > Sciomyzidae > Dichetophora > Dichetophora obliterata. Next base: position 117,704,311 of record OY986437.1, read on the forward strand.
AGCTTGTCGACGTCTAGCTTTCTCTGTGTAGGGTTGGTATTCTTAGCTGCGCATAGACGTGTACAGATCTTGGCTGCAACAAGATAGTGATCCGAGTCAATGTTTGCACCGCGGATCGTGCGTACATCCAATACACTGGAAGAGTGCCTTCCGTCGATCAAAACGTGATCAATTTGATTCTTGGTTTTTTGATCAAAGGACATCCAGGTGGCTTTATGAATATTGAGATGCTTGAATCTAGTGCTACTTATGACCATGTTTCGTGCTGCGGCGAGGTCAATCAGCCTCATTCCGTTATCGGAGGTGTTGTCGAAAAAAAAAACATAAAAATATAAATAAAGTAGTATATAAGTACAACTTTTCTGACTTAAAACCGGCACTTTAAAGCGACTATGCCATATAGCATAGATTAACCGAAAGGGTTAATAATATCCAGAAAACACAACTTTACCTCGCCTAATTCAGAAGTCACTCTAAATGGATCATTTATGGTATTAAAGCTGAAAATCTAAGCATTATTTTCACCAGCAATTTAGATTGGACATTTAATAAAATTTATGGTATGCTCCGCAGTCCAGGGCTATGTAATATTTTAGCTCCATTTGCATATAAATAATATTGTAATAAACGTTTCTTGTTCCTCCTGCGAATAAGCAGTACTACTTAATATTGCGTTTAACAACATCGCTCGTTATATCTTTGAACTTAAATGAACCGACCACCAATCAAATTATGCAAAACAAGTCTGCAGTATGACGTTTGCCAATAAATTGACCTCGATGGCGTTATTTTTTTGGCATAACGCAACTTGTTCTAAAGAGCCAAATTGCTTTTAAGAAGAACTAAAATTTAACATCATAATATGCCTGCTCAGCGTCCAAAGGGTAGTTCTTTGTTGATTGTATATGTCCTTGCAACTTCCTTTCACCTTCTTACTGCGTAGTTTAAATGAAACAAAGTTATTGTAATGTAACAATGAAATGTAACAATTTTATTTTTTAATTGAATGATTCTTGTCAAAATTATTTTCTTCTTTGAAATTATGTTTTAATATTTACAATCTACTTAAATTAAATAACCCCGTTTACGTATAATTGGTGCTTAACTTAAAGTTCTTTCTTGTAAGCGATTAAATAAATTTATGTAACTAGTAAGCCCGTGAGGCGTTAAAATACCAAAATCAAACATACCTAGATTTTATTTTAAGCTATTATATAGATTTTCAACTGACCAGAATTGAAATAAAATTAACTCTGGCCTATTTGCAAAAACGCGGTATTTAATATAAAATTTTTGTATAAATTTTTAAAAAATAAAATATTTTCCGTTTAAAAATTTTTTTCAACTGTAAGAAATCATTTCAATATCATTTTGATATTGAATATATCAATTCATTGGTTAAGCCAGTGGTGCCAACTACACGGAAATTACGGATTTTTACGGATATTTAAGGCATGCACAGAGAAACGGACAACAGTTGCAAAATAATTTAGATCTACTGATTTTTATTAATATCACACAGAATTTTTGTAGATTTCGCTTTTTTTTCAACAAATTTTAAGTCAAATATTTTGGAATGGTAAAAAAATGTACCAATCACTAAAATATGTATTCACATAATTTGTTAAAACTTTGCGCTTATAAACACTTGCAAATAAAAAAACTGTTTTAAGGAATCTAATTTCGGAACTTAAAATCTAATTTAAGGAAGAAATTTTCGGCATTAATTTGTATTAATGTTAGGTGGAAAACTCTGAAGTTTAAGAAAAAAATGAAATGATTTGGGTGTGGCGAAGTGTGTAAACGTATAAAATCATAAACATTTAAGGTGTCTGTAAGTTAAGTTTAGGTTTTTCTATTAAGGAGTTAATAAAAAAACTTAAAAAATTAGAAAAAATTAGATACTGGAAAATTTTCATTTCGTAGCGCAGCCGTATTCTAACCTAATGCATTTTTTTTAAAATAATATTTTCTTTCTTCTTGATGTTTATAAAAAAAACATACTCATCTGAGTGGAATTTTTTACTTTGCTTTGTAATACTTCACATAAAACTGACTGGAAAAAATCAACAAAAGGGCTTTAAAAGTAAATTTTAGAATTTTTATGGAAAAAGAATAATTGTGGCTTTCTCGCACTGTTGCAAGCAAAACATTTTGCAATGAATGCAATGTTATTGTATTCATAATGATTACAGATTTAAAAAATCTAATGTTCCTTTAAAATGAATAAAAGTTACCTTTTATGTTATGTTTTTAAGTTTTAGTTACATAACATAACTAAAGGTTATAGTTGGTAACTATTTTTACTTCTAGTTATGTTTTACGTTGTTTGTATTTATAAGTTTAATGCAAAATTTATAAAAAAAATCATATATACCAAAAATTTGTAAAAAACTTTTAATAACTTCAATTGAGTAATTTTATTAGCTGTTAGTTTTAAATTGAAAAAAAATATATAAATTTGCTAACACGGATTTACACGGATTTTTTATGTCGCATTTTTTATGTGGATTTTTACTCTCCTCGGGTTGGCATCACTTGTTGTAGCTGTGAAATTTTAAAAAATTATTCGTCAGTACAACAGTTTCATAGCGGTGGCGTTAAATACCTCACATATTTTTAGGCGTATGCATACATAAATTAAGAAAAGAAAAAGCAACATAAAAACAACAATTACAATGCAAACTTCAACTCGCTATAACTTAAAAAAGATAAATTTTTAAGAAATAAAAAGTCCAGTTTGCACATCTATAGGTCTAAACTTACCAAAGCATACTAAGTTTATTAAAATTGGACTTGTACTTAAAAAGCCTTTCGCCGTACAAAATTTGCGCTTGCGTAATATATATAAGATAAAACACCTTCTATAACACATTCCCAACAAAAATCAACTTTAAAACAGAATGCAGAAAAAATGGAAAAGCAGCAACAGGCTTTATTTCATCTCAAACAACTCAGATAAAACAATTTAGAAATCCAACAAAAAATCAACAGCAAGAATCTAACCAGGGTTGATATTTTCGGTACAATTGTACTTTTTTGGTACAGTTTTACATTTTTCCTACTTTCCTACTACTAAAGCATTTTTAGTACATTTTATTTAGTCAAAAAATTTTTACTAAATACAGAATTTAGAGCAAACAGAATTGAAAAATTATTTATGTCTAAATTTTTTCACCCAGTAAAAAATATTTAAATTGAATTTAAAGAGTAAATTTTCTCCAAATATATAAAATTGCTCAACGAATTCTTTCAACTTCTCATTCGTCAGCAAAAGTTAAAAGAATATTTTCTATTCAAAATTCAATAAACCAAATGCAGAATTTCTTCTTTAACGCAAAAAACGGTTTTTTAAAATCTAGTGAAAAAATGCCACAATATTGATATTAGAAGTAATGTATCAAAAAAAAAAAGCGGACACGAGCGAGAAAAGTAACTGAAATGTGTGTAAACATACAGAAATGAAATTCGGGATTTCCTTTACAAAGCGCCTCGCTTGTTTTTTTTTCATTTGCCTTGCCATCGCTTCACTGAGCTATAGAACGTTGCAGTGAATAGACATTGAGATGGCGAACCCATATGCAAAATCGTTTTCTTTTAAAGAAAAACAAAAAACTTACGTTATTCGATGATTTCTGAATTTCTTAAGTCATGAATTACACATGTAAAATACTGAAGTTTGTCAATTACATACTTTTTTTTATGATATGAACTGATTTTTTTTTATTTTAAACACATATGCGTTAAAAGAATATAATGCTAGATTTTGTTAAATACATAAATACAATAAATGTATTTTGCATTGAAAAAATTTCCTTCAACATTTGCTCATTAATCTATAACAAAATTCAAAGATAAAAAAACTCAGCCTCTCTATTAAGCGGACACTTCAAATGGGCGGACAAAAATGGGCTGGCGGTGAGTGTCCGCCCAAGAGAGGTTTCACTGTACTTGTTTCATTTAATTTTTAAGTTAATTTTTTTTTTATATATTTAGGTTATTCACAAGGTGTGCTATCATGTCATAATGTCATATTGTCCTAAGATTTTGAACTAGTTTAAACATTTTGTTGTTGCCTTATAAAAAAGTACTAAAATATTACAACTCTGAAAGCTATGATTATTTAAGTGTCGTAATCAAACAGCTGTTTCGTATTTGCATTTATTTATCTTGTAAATTTTAGTTGTGAAATTTTAGGACAATATTACAATATGACATGATAGCACACCGTGTGAATACTCTAATTATATATGTAAGCATATTTATTAAGGTGCCTCGACTTCCATTAGAAAAAAGTTGCATTTGTATCCCTCTAAAAATTAACCTTGGTCTAGATTCCCAAAATATATTGACTGCTACGATAGCCGCCGGTGAGCTAAACCATTTAGCAAAAACCTTCATTAATAATGTTTTTCGTAAATATATTTACTCGTATAATAGTTGTAAAAAAAACTGTCAGAAATTAAAGGCCGGAAAATGCTCTTCCAATCTGCATCAAAGAATTTTAAAGTTTTGCAAAAGCATTAAAAACAATGCTGTTCCTCGTGCCTTATTTTGAATTTTTTTAACTTATTTGCACTTAAGTTGAAATAACTTCATTGTTTCTAATGCAATCTTCATTTTCAAAATATTTTTGGAAAGATTTTGAGTGCTTGCATTGATTTAATACCAAAATTTATACATATTAAAGCTAAAATATTAATTATAAAATAAATACCTTCTGAAAAAATATTGTGAGATATAAAAAAAATGAAAACGAAGTTATTTAAATTTTGAGAGTATACGATTGCAATAATAAAACATTTTTATTAATTTTCGATCCTCGGGGGGTTTGAACACCGAAAAACTCCCCTTGACTAAGGCCTTGTATTTTAGTGATATCTTTCGCTGAATATTATAGACCACTTGTGCTTCCTTTTGCGATTATAAAGACTTTTTTATAAATGTTTGACCTTTTTATACCCCCACGTTTAAAAAACGTAATGGGGGGCATATTAATTTGCCACTCCGTTTTTAACGCCGATAAGGAGGCGTGGCCGGTACAGAAAAGTAGACAAATTCCTGATCAGCATCACCTCCTGAGTCGATTTAGCCATGTCCGTCTGTCCGACTGTGTCCACGATAGCAGCCGTAATTTTTGAGCTACCGTAACGAAATTCAAAACATAAGCATTTTATTTTATTTTTATTTGTATTTGTATTTGTATTTGTATTTGTATTTGTATTTGTATTTGTATTTGTATTTGTATTTGTATTTGTATTTGTATTTGTATTTGTATTTGTATTTGTATTTGTATTTGTATTTGTATTTGTATTTGTATTTGTATTTGTATTTGTATTTGTATTTGTATTTGTATTTGTATTTGTATTTGTATTTGTATTTGTATTTGTATTTGTATTTGTATTTGTATTTGTATTTGTATTTGTATTTGTATTTGTATTTGTATTTGTATTTGTATTTGTATTTGTATTTGTATTTGTATTTGTATTTGTATTTGTATTTGTATTTGTATTTGTATTTGTATTTGTATTTGTATTTGTATTTGTATTTGTATTTGTATTTGTATTTGTATTTGTATTTGTATTTGTATTTGTATTTGTATTTGTATTTGTATTTGTATTTGTATTTGTATTTGTATTTGTATTTGTATTTGTATTTGTATTTGTATTTGTATTTGTATTTGTATTTGTATTTGTATTTGTATTTGTATTTGTATTTGTATTTGTATTTGTATTTGTATTTGTATTTGTATTTGTATTTGTATTTGTATTTGTATTTGTATTTGTATTTGTATTTGTATTTGTATTTGTATTTGTATTTGTATTTGTATTTGTATTTGTATTTGTATTTGTATTTGTATTTGTATTTGTATTTGTATTTGTATTTGTATTTGTATTTGTATTTGTATTTGTATTTGTATTTGTATTTGTATTTGTATTTGTATTTGTATTTGTATTTGTATTTGTATTTGTATTTGTATTTGTATTTGTATTTGTATTTGTATTTGTATTTGTATTTGTATTTGTATTTGTATTTGTATTTGTATTTGTATTTGTATTTGTATTTGTATTTGTATTTGTATTTGTATTTGTATTTGTATTTGTATTTGTATTTGTATTTGTATTTGTATTTGTATTTGTATTTGTATTTGTATTTGTATTTGTATTTGTATTTGTATTTGTATTTGTATTTGTATTTGTATTTGTATTTGTATTTGTATTTGTATTTGTATTTGTATTTGTATTTGTATTTGTATTTGTATTTGTATTTGTATTTGTATTTGTATTTGTATTTGTATTTGTATTTGTATTTGTATTTGTATTTGTATTTGTATTTGTATTTGTATTTGTATTTGTATTTGTATTTGTATTTGTATTTGTATTTGTATTTGTATTTGTATTTGTATTTGTATTTGTATTTGTATTTGTATTTGTATTTGTATTTGTATTTGTATTTGTATTTGTATTTGTATTTGTATTTGTATTTGTATTTGTATTTGTATTTGTATTTGTATTTGTATTTGTATTTGTATTTGTATTTGTATTTGTATTTGTATTTGTATTTGTATTTGTATTTGTATTTGTATTTGTATTTGTATTTGTATTTGTATTTGTATTTGTATTTGTATTTGTATTTGTATTTGTATTTGTATTTGTATTTGTATTTGTATTTGTATTTGTATTTGTATTTGTATTTGTATTTGTATTTGTATTTGTATTTGTATTTGTATTTGTATTTGTATTTGTATTTGTATTTGTATTTGTATTTGTATTTGTATTTGTATTTGTATTTGTATTTGTATTTGTATTTGTATTTGTATTTGTATTTGTATTTGTATTTGTATTTGTATTTGTATTTGTATTTGTATTTGTATTTGTATTTGTATTTGTATTTGTATTTGTATTTGTATTTGTATTTGTATTTGTATTTGTATTTGTATTTGTATTTGTATTTGTATTTGTATTTGTATTTGTATTTGTATTTGTATTTGTATTTGTATTTGTATTTGTATTTGTATTTGTATTTGTATTTGTATTTGTATTTGTATTTGTATTTGTATTTGTATTTGTATTTGTATTTGTATTTGTATTTGTATTTGTATTTGTATTTGTATTTGTATTTGTATTTGTATTTGTATTTGTATTTGTATTTGTATTTGTATTTGTATTTGTATTTGTATTTGTATTTGTATTTGTATTTGTATTTGTATTTGTATTTGTATTTGTATTTGTATTTGTATTTGTATTTGTATTTGTATTTGTATTTGTATTTGTATTTGTATTTGTATTTGTATTTGTATTTGTATTTGTATTTGTATTTGTATTTGTATTTGTATTTGTATTTGTATTTGTATTTGTATTTGTATTTGTATTTGTATTTGTATTTGTATTTGTATTTGTATTTGTATTTGTATTTGTATTTGTATTTGTATTTGTATTTGTATTTGTATTTGTATTTGTATTTGTATTTGTATTTGTATTTGTATTTGTATTTGTATTTGTATTTGTATTTGTATTTGTATTTGTATTTGTATTTGTATTTGTATTTGTATTTGTATTTGTATTTGTATTTGTATTTGTATTTGTATTTGTATTTGTATTTGTATTTGTATTTGTATTTGTATTTGTATTTGTATTTGTATTTGTATTTGTATTTGTATTTGTATTTGTATTTGTATTTGTATTTGTATTTGTATTTGTATTTGTATTTGTATTTGTATTTGTATTTGTATTTGTATTTGTATTTGTATTTGTATTTGTATTTGTATTTGTATTTGTATTTGTATTTGTATTTGTATTTGTATTTGTATTTGTATTTGTATTTGTATTTGTATTTGTATTTGTATTTGTATTTGTATTTGTATTTGTATTTGTATTTGTATTTGTATTTGTATTTGTATTTGTATTTGTATTTGTATTTGTATTTGTATTTGTATTTGTATTTGTATTTGTATTTGTATTTGTATTTGTATTTGTATTTGTATTTGTATTTGTATTTGTATTTGTATTTGTATTTGTATTTGTATTTGTATTTGTATTTGTATTTGTATTTGTATTTGTATTTGTATTTGTATTTGTATTTGTATTTGTATTTGTATTTGTATTTGTATTTGTATTTGTATTTGTATTTGTATTTGTATTTGTATTTGTATTTGTATTTGTATTTGTATTTGTATTTGTATTTGTATTTGTATTTGTATTTGTATTTGTATTTGTATTTGTATTTGTATTTGTATTTGTATTTGTATTTGTATTTGTATTTGTATTTGTATTTGTATTTGTATTTGTATTTGTATTTGTATTTGTATTTGTATTTGTATTTGTATTTGTATTTGTATTTGTATTTGTATTTGTATTTGTATTTGTATTTGTATTTGTATTTGTATTTGTATTTGTATTTGTATTTGTATTTGTATTTGTATTTGTATTTGTATTTGTATTTGTATTTGTATTTGTATTTGTATTTGTATTTGTATTTGTATTTGTATTTGTATTTGTATTTGTATTTGTATTTGTATTTGTATTTGTATTTGTATTTGTATTTGTATTTGTATTTGTATTTGTATTTGTATTTGTATTTGTATTTGTATTTGTATTTGTATTTGTATTTGTATTTGTATTTGTATTTGTATTTGTATTTGTATTTGTATTTGTATTTGTATTTGTATTTGTATTTGTATTTGTATTTGTATTTGTATTTGTATTTGTATTTGTATTTGTATTTGTATTTGTATTTGTATTTGTATTTGTATTTGTATTTGTATTTGTATTTGTATTTGTATTTGTATTTGTATTTGTATTTGTATTTGTATTTGTATTTGTATTTGTATTTGTATTTGTATTTGTATTTGTATTTGTATTTGTATTTGTATTTGTATTTGTATTTGTATTTGTATTTGTATTTGTATTTGTATTTGTATTTGTATTTGTATTTGTATTTGTATTTGTATTTGTATTTGTATTTGTATTTGTATTTGTATTTGTATTTGTATTTGTATTTGTATTTGTATTTGTATTTGTATTTGTATTTGTATTTGTATTTGTATTTGTATTTGTATTTGTATTTGTATTTGTATTTGTATTTGTATTTGTATTTGTATTTGTATTTGTATTTGTATTTGTATTTGTATTTGTATTTGTATTTGTATTTGTATTTGTATTTGTATTTGTATTTGTATTTGTATTTGTATTTGTATTTGTATTTGTATTTGTATTTGTATTTGTATTTGTATTTGTATTTGTATTTGTATTTGTATTTGTATTTGTATTTGTATTTGTATTTGTATTTGTATTTGTATTTGTATTTGTATTTGTATTTGTATTTGTATTTGTATTTGTATTTGTATTTGTATTTGTATTTGTATTTGTATTTGTATTTGTATTTGTATTTGTATTTGTATTTGTATTTGTATTTGTATTTGTATTTGTATTTGTATTTGTATTTGTATTTGTATTTGTATTTGTATTTGTATTTGTATTTGTATTTGTATTTGTATTTGTATTTGTATTTGTATTTGTATTTGTATTTGTATTTGTATTTGTATTTGTATTTGTATTTGTATTTGTATTTGTATTTGTATTTGTATTTGTATTTGTATTTGTATTTGTATTTGTATTTGTATTTGTATTTGTATTTGTATTTGTATTTGTATTTGTATTTGTATTTGTATTTGTATTTGTATTTGTATTTGTATTTGTATTTGTATTTGTATTTGTATTTGTATTTGTATTTGTATTTGTATTTGTATTTGTATTTGTATTTGTATTTGTATTTGTATTTGTATTTGTATTTGTATTTGTATTTGTATTTGTATTTGTATTTGTATTTGTATTTGTATTTGTATTTGTATTTGTATTTGTATTTGTATTTGTATTTGTATTTGTATTTGTATTTGTATTTGTATTTGTATTTGTATTTGTATTTGTATTTGTATTTGTATTTGTATTTGTATTTGTATTTGTATTTGTATTTGTATTTGTATTTGTATTTGTATTTGTATTTGTATTTGTATTTGTATTTGTATTTGTATTTGTATTTGTATTTGTATTTGTATTTGTATTTGTATTTGTATTTGTATTTGTATTTGTATTTGTATTTGTATTTGTATTTGTATTTGTATTTGTATTTGTATTTGTATTTGTATTTGTATTTGTATTTGTATTTGTATTTGTATTTGTATTTGTATTTGTATTTGTATTTGTATTTGTATTTGTATTTGTATTTGTATTTGTATTTGTATTTGTATTTGTATTTGTATTTGTATTTGTATTTGTATTTGTATTTGTATTTGTATTTGTATTTGTATTTGTATTTGTATTTGTATTTGTATTTGTATTTGTATTTGTATTTGTATTTGTATTTGTATTTGTATTTGTATTTGTATTTGTATTTGTATTTGTATTTGTATTTGTATTTGTATTTGTATTTGTATTTGTATTTGTATTTGTATTTGTATTTGTATTTGTATTTGTATTTGTATTTGTATTTGTATTTGTATTTGTATTTGTATTTGTATTTGTATTTGTATTTGTATTTGTATTTGTATTTGTATTTGTATTTGTATTTGTATTTGTATTTGTATTTGTATTTGTATTTGTATTTGTATTTGTATTTGTATTTGTATTTGTATTTGTATTTGTATTTGTATTTGTATTTGTATTTGTATTTGTATTTGTATTTGTATTTGTATTTGTATTTGTATTTGTATTTGTATTTGTATTTGTATTTGTATTTGTATTTGTATTTGTATTTGTATTTGTATTTGTATTTGTATTTGTATTTGTATTTGTATTTGTATTTGTATTTGTATTTGTATTTGTATTTGTATTTGTATTTGTATTTGTATTTGTATTTGTATTTGTATTTGTATTTGTATTTGTATTTGTATTTGTATTTGTATTTGTATTTGTATTTGTATTTGTATTTGTATTTGTATTTGTATTTGTATTTGTATTTGTATTTGTATTTGTATTTGTATTTGTATTTGTATTTGTATTTGTATTTGTATTTGTATTTGTATTTGTATTTGTATTTGTATTTGTATTTGTATTTGTATTTGTATTTGTATTTGTATTTGTATTTGTATTTGTATTTGTATTTGTATTTGTATTTGTATTTGTATTTGTATTTGTATTTGTATTTGTATTTGTATTTGTATTTGTATTTGTATTTGTATTTGTATTTGTATTTGTATTTGTATTTGTATTTGTATTTGTATTTGTATTTGTATTTGTATTTGTATTTGTATTTGTATTTGTATTTGTATTTGTATTTGTATTTGTATTTGTATTTGTATTTGTATTTGTATTTGTATTTGTATTTGTATTTGTATTTGTATTTGTATTTGTATTTGTATTTGTATTTGTATTTTTATTTTTATTTTTATTTTTATTTTTGTTTTTGTTTTTGTTTTTATTTTTGTTTTTATTTTTATTTTTATTTTTATTTTTATTTTTATTTTTATTTTTATTTTTATTTTTATTTTTATTTTTATTTTTATTTTTATTTTTATTTTTATTTTTATTTTTATTTTTATTTTTATTTTTATTTTTATTTTTATTTTTATTTTTATTTTTATTTTTATTTTTATTTTTATTTTTATTTTTATTTTTATTTTTATTTTTATTTTTATTTTTATTTTTATTTTTATTTTTATTTTTATTTTTATTTTTATTTTTATTTTTATTTTTATTTTTATTTTTATTTTTATTTTTATTTTTATTTTTATTTTTATTTTTATTTTTATTTTTATTTGTATTTGTATTTGTATTTGTATTTGTATTTGTATTTGTATTTTTATTTTTATTTTTATTTTTATTTTTATTTTTATTTTTATTTTTATTTTTATTTTTATTTTTATTTTTATTTTTATTTTTATTTTTATTTTTATTTTTATTTTTATTTTTATTTTTATTTTTATTTTTATTTTTATTTTTATTTTTATTTTTATTTTTATTTTTATTTTTATTTTTATTTTTATTTTTATTTTTATTTTTATTTTTATTTTTATTTTTATTTTTATTTTTATTTTTATTTTTATTTTTATTTTTATTTTTATTTTTATTTTTATTTTTATTTTTATTTTTATTTTTATTTTTATTTTTATTTTTATTTTTATTTTTATTTTTATTTTTATTTTTATTTTTATTTTTATTTTTATTTTTATTTTTATTTTTATTTTTATTTTTATTTTTATTTTTATTTTTATTTTTATTTTTATTTTTATTTTTATTTTTATTTTTATTTTTATTTTTATTTTTATTTTTATTTTTATTTTTATTTTTATTTTTATTTTTATTTTTATTTTTATTTTTATTTTTATTTTTATTTTTATTTTTATTTTTATTTTTATTTTTATTTTTATTTTTATTTTTATTTTTATTTTTATTTTTATTTTTATTTTT